>WEKX01024193.1:0-24203 GCA_013390025.1 Pitta sordida | reverse complement strand
TCACTCTCTACAACTACATGAAACGGAGGTGTAGCCAGGTGCGTGTCGGTCTCTTCTCTCTGGTTACAAGTGATAGAACAAGAGGACACAGTCTTAAACTGCGTCAGGGGGGATTTAGACTCAACATTAGAAGGAACTTTTTCACAGAGAGGGTGATCTCACAGTGGAATGGGCTGCCCAAGGAGGTGGTGGAGTCACCGTCCCTAGAGGTGTTCAAGAAAAGGTTGGATGATGTACTTGGTGGCATGACCTAGATATTAGGGTAGTGTGTTATAGGTAGGATGGTGTGTTGGTAGCAGGATGGCAACAGGTTAGGTAACAGGTTTGGCTAGGTTAGGTAATAGGTGATAGGTTGGACTTGATGATCTCTATGGTCTTTTCCAACCTTACTGATTCTGTGATTCTGTGATTCTGTGACTCTCAGTTGCCATGGAATTAGCTTTGCTTACTGGGTTCAGTGGAAACACAGCAGTACAGCTACCAGGGTTCTGATCCAAAAGTGAATTGTGAAGAAAAGGTTAATGTCAACTTTCTTTCAAACTGTCACCTCAAGCCTTAAACCCTGACACTGTTTCTCATCATTTGACACTTGTCACATAACATGACTGACATGAGGATTTTACCTGAAAGGAACTAAAGATAAGTGCAACCTGCCTCCCATCACATCAGAAGATTTACAACAATATTTATGGGACCGGTTATGAATATAATCTGTGTAAATTCATGTGCACAACTGTAATAGTACAGGTAATTAAATTGAAGGAAGAATAAAGATACACTTTTCTCTAAAAAAGTAATTTTGCTTCATATTAGAAGAAAAATGATATTTGGACTATTCCTAATCAAAACAATGTAGTATTAAGTAGATAAATTTTCCTGATTGAGAGGTTTAAAGTATATTCCATGACTTATATGGCATTGAATAACATGAAACTGAAGACCGTATGTTTCACTATTATACTATAATGCACACTCAAATGGATAACATTGTGGTGGCTGTCTATTTATGGAACTTTAGTTGCTCATCTACCTGTGGTTACAAAGACTAAAAACAATAAGTAAAATTGTGGCCATAAGTGACCTGATGAGGGTCACACAGCCAGAGCTGTGGCAGTGGAGCAGGACCGAAGATCACGCATTGTTCTGTCTTTAAATTAATTCAAGGGAAAATCAGATGACTTGCAAAGAGGCTCAAAAAAATGCTTTTAATGTTCTTTTAAAGAAATTTTATTTATTTTGTAAGAGCCTCTGGTTTTCTGGAAATAAGTTGTAGTATAGAAAGTTCGTGCATGCGCAATTGCTAAAACGGGCCTCCTTCATCGCTAAAAAATCATGCCGCTAAGATCTGAAGCCGCAATATGGGGGGTGCGAAGCGCAAGAGGGCTGACTGTATTGCCTTACTTCATGGCAAAGGTGTGCTCCCACCAAACCAGAAGGGGAGAGGAGGCTAGTCCCATGGCAGTGAGACAATGCATAGGTATTAACAAGCATGTATTTCCTTGGCCTTAACTTACATCCAACAGTCTTTAAGACCTGACAGAATTACTGAGGTAGTCAATACAAGGTCTCTTTTGCTTAAGGGTTATTAATTTCCTTTTGTTTACTAGTACGTAAATGTGTTAAAGTGTTTTTCTTCCTGATTATATGAAAACACTGGTGGCTATTCTAAAAAGGCTGGCTTCAAATTCTTATGAGGCAGCTGAGTTTTCTTCAATACCTGACTGTGATGCTCTGTGCTACAAAGAGTTCATCTGTCATTGTCTGTCTCCTGTGGGGTGCACAGGCTGTCTGTGACAGCCCGTCAGAACTGGAGGACCCAGCCCATACTGGACTTATTTTGTGTACTTCTTTTATAGATGTCATAGGACGTATTGTTTCTAAATCAGGCATTCATTTGCTGTGAAACACTGCTGAACTGAGACCTCTGCTTCATTCTCTGCTGACTCATGGCAGCTGCAGAGCTGAGCAGGAATGAGGGCACACGAGAGAGATTGTGCCAGTCACAGACCAGAAGACTCAGAGGGACCAATTAGCTCCTCAAAACTGTGTGGCGTTTTTGGATTTCTTCTCCAAACACCGTGGGTCAAAACACCTTCTAAATTTTAACAGCTGCAGTATAATACCCAGAGAAGCAGCTCAAATAACCATCCATCTGAAGGGGCTGACAGGCTGGGAAAAAAAGAACTTGAAACTGAAATGAACTGTGGGTGAGTTTGAAGACACACTTTTTGACAGCACTTGAGTTGGTATAATCAAGTATAGGCCAACAAGGAGCTAACAAGGAAACAAACCACAAAGTACAAGGATGAAATGTGAACTCAGGAGAGGCTTTCCAATGGTAGAAGTTCATTAAGTTTCATCCATGGCTGTGATCTGCAGAACGAGTTGCAACTCCTACTCAGTCTGAGTGTAGAAAGTTCACGGATGCCAACAGCTGCCTGGAAACTACTAAGTGAATCCTATTTAGGGAGGCAAACCCCAGGCACCTCTTCTTTCCAAGATGAAGACCATATATACAGACTGTAGAGTGTGGATTGGGACATTTTTTTCAAATTGGAATGTGGTTAAAAGAGCTTATAATGATTTATCAACATATTACACATAGAATTTTTTCAAGCTCCATAGCAACTCTTTCTTGCCTTCTGTTTTTAAAACCATACCTCATTGATCCTTCCATGGCAAGGTGAGGTAACAAGGGGGGAACTGAAATAGAGAAGCAGGAACAGTCACAGGGAAGGACAGTGTTGTTACTGTACTTGTGTAGGCTGTGATACAAGTGGCAATCACAACATTTCTATAGGTATTTCATACTGAGTAGTCAATTTAGATTGAAAAACACCAAAACCCAAGACACTATAAACAGAAAGGATTTTTTTCTTTTAGTCAGAACTTCACATTTGTACCTCCATTTCTTCTTTTTAAAACTTAGACTACTTAATTATCTTCTTTTCAGTGAAGAATCTCACTGCAGTGGCTTCCCACTGTGCACAGGAGCTGAACTGTGGGTGGCTCAGTAACACTGAGCTGATTCTGCTGCACCAGAACTTGCCAGGATGTTAATTTGAAAATCAGCAAGTCAAAACTCCTTTCTTCATCTCAATAATATATTGCTGCCAGAACTCCATTTACTAGTTGGGCCTATTTTTGGTTGGTTTTCACAAGCTCAGTTAACAGCATAAAGAAAATTATGTGATTTGTAATAACATCTCGTTGTCTAAATTACCGCATTTGGATCACATCATCACAACGCTGGTCTTCTAAATCATATTTACAAGTCTTTGGAGGGGCTTTTGGGGTATCTGAATTTCTGTTCCTTTCATTGTGAAATAAATAAATAAATAAATAACCCACAAAAATCAAACTCCATCCTAAAAAAATTTTTTTAATGTATTTATCAAGGAGAACTTGTGGTATGTTAACCTGGAGAAGACCATTGAGATCGGTCTGGCTGTCATGAGCAGGGTATTCAGTGGTAAAAAGAATAACAAGAATAACAAATTCTGTTAGAACTGTAGTCTCACTGTTCAATGTGCGTTGGATTTGTAGTGAAATGAACCAAAAAACCTAAAACCAAAACCGAACCAAACAAAAAAAATTCCCCAAATTAAAAAAAACCCTTACAAATCACAAAAAACTGCCCCAAAATAAAACACTTCCCTCCCCGTCCAATAAATAAACTTTAAAGAAACTTAAAAGCTACCTACTTACACTCTTCCAAACTACTTAAATTTCTCAACATGTACAGGTCGTGATCCTGTACAGGGAACCTTAGTATGGTATAAACCTTATCACCTCTGCCTGGGGCATATTTTACCCCTACTTTCATAGTTACCTTTCAGGAATATGAAGGGTCTGCTAGACCTTTGAGATACTCAGTTTTCCTCAAGAATGCAAATCTAGGGTTCTTTGGAAATGCAGATGTAATTGCATTTATTCGGAAATTCTCCCAGGAGATATTTCTGATCTTCCACCACCTGCACCCTCACCACCATAGTCCATGGTCAAGGATCACCTCAGTCACATTGACTCCAGGGTAAAACCAGGGTATTCTGTGAACATATTCCCATTCATATAGGGATTATACGAAATAGCTCTTGCTATACTTCCAAAGATGACATAACAGTCCTAGAAATAGTGCAGAGCATTGGAGTGGGGGCTGTGAGCAGCCACATGGAGAAAATGGAGCAATTACAGAGCTAATAATGGCAAACCCACTTAGTAATGAATTTCTCATTATTCTAGTTTTACCTGCTCAGAAGGTGATTAATATGTTTTTGATCAAAGAACATGGCAGTAAAATGGGAAGAGAGGTCCTGCCAAGATGCCCATGAGCAAATGTGCAGATGAGAAGATCACTAATAATTTCAGTTGCAGAAGATTTCATGGGCACATTGTGAACCAGAATGATTTCACAGGCACATCATGAACAGTCAGAGCGTGCAGGCTCTGACTGTATCCAACAGACTGGGCAGCCAAGCCACGCGAGTCAGAGGAGTCCTCAGGGCCCATATAAGATTCAAATGGTGCTCAGTACAAGAACCACTTCAATATTCTTGTTTCATGACTGAAAGTAATAGGAGATGCATTTATAGGCACTTTCTCCTCTGACTTTCCATGGTGTAGAAACCTAGAAAAGAAAGGGTCTAATGCATATGTATCAAACACTGATAGCATGATAACCATGCAGACGAAAAGGATTATTCGTAATACGTAACACGTTGTGAGAAAATAACAGGATATGGCTGGAGAAGGGAGCCATATGGAGGTAAGGCGGCTCTTTTCCGGGACAAACATCCTTGTCCTGGCTCTTGAAAATACAGACAACACCATCCAGTACAAATGCAGGAATGAGGTTGAGAAGCAGGCATAGAATGTAGTGGAGGATCAAGACCACCCAAGACCCCTGGCACCCTCCAGCCCATTTCCAGAAAGAAGAATGGACTGCAAATGATAACTAATTTTCATAGAATGTGAGAAACTTCTCTCCAAGGCAGAAAAAAGTTACACGTGAAAATGTACCCTCACAAAGCCCAGTGCACCTGAGCCCCGGGACCATGTACACCCCATCAGTTGGATAAACACTGGAGCCAGGACAAGTAATTGTGCTTTCTGTCTTCCTTTCTTTCTCTCTCACCCTCTTCAACTCATCCCCCTCTCTCTTCTCTTTCACCCTATCTCTTTTTCCAAAGCCCAATGCAGTATGCTTATGCGAGGAGATCAGGGACTAATTTATAACAATTTCCATGCCAAGTGTGCAATTGGAGAATAAAACTTCGTAAATTTTTGTGGCCACTTTAATTTTTGTCATTCCTTTTGACCATGAGCATCTACAAATCTTGGGTGCTTCTTTCAGCTTAAGGGTAGGACACTGTTCGTGGCTGAACACTTCAAGTGATATCACAGCCAGCAAGATTATTCTGGCTTCAGAGTTGTAGTGGTTTGACTCTGGCTGGATGCCAGAGATTGACCTGCAGCCATTCTCTCAGTTCATTCCCCTCCCACCCCCCACCCCCAGTACAAACAGGAGAGAGAGTGGAAAATCAAAAAAACCTGAAGGGGTTTTGCTACAGCAGGAATGAGGACGGTTAGAAATCTTTTACTGTCACAGGCAAAACAAACTCCCAAGTGGGAATGTAAAGGATTTATTTATAACAAGATCAGAGCTTAAAGTGAGAAATATCTTAAAGGCAACATTTTTCCCCACTCTGGTGTCTGTGGGTCATTCCACAGGATGCAGTCCTTTGAACACTGGCTGCTTCAGAGTGCATCCCATCCCAAAGCACACAGATCCTACCAGGTGCAGTTCTGCCACACAGCGTGGACTCCTCTCTGTGGACTACATGTCTCTCCTGGGACTCTGCTCCAATGTGGGCTCCAACAGGCTGCAGCCTCCCTCCAGCATCCACCTGCTCCAGCGTGGGCTCCCTTCTCCACGGGCTGCAGGTGGATCTCTGCATCCCTGTGTTCTCTCCATTGCATGGGCTGCAGGGGGACAGCCTGCTTCACCATGGTCTTCACCCCGAGCTGCAGGGAGATGTATTGGGGCCTGCATTTTCTACTACAACTTCTCACTCTTGGCTCTTCTCTAGCAGCCATCTTCTTCTTGCTGTAAATTTTTCTCTTCTGTTTTTAAATATGTTATCACAGAGGCATGTCTATCTCTCCTGATTGGCCTTGCCTTGGCTATCAGTAGGCCGAGCCAGAAGCTGGCTGGCATTACCTCTGCCAGCTATGAGGGAGGCTTCCAGCTACTTCTTAAAGAAAAGCCTCCTCCATAACCCCCTTGCTACCAGAAAAGAACCAGCCACAGCAAACCCAACACAAGACCTCTTCGGTCAGAAGTCAGAAATGCATAAACCAGAGATCTAGAATGAATAGTGAGAAAACCAACAAGAAGTCTATGAGAAGACCATGCTACTATTGCAGTAGCTTGGAGAAAAGTGGTAATTTATTGTGATGTATTTATAATTTTTTTTAAAAAAAGAACAGAGCCTGATATTGGGGAGGATAGGAGCTACTCTACTCAGTGTGCCCACATATATAAACACGGTGTCTCCCATTCTGAATTCAGGTGTTCATTCACATTGCAATGTAAGCAAACAATGTTATTATACTAGTACCAAGGAATAATGTGGAAAGAAATCTTGAAGTTTCCCAAAAGAAATTGTTTAAAGGACTTGGAATACAATGTGATTTTTTTTTCTCAAATGACATTTATATTTGCTAAGGCCACTGAGCTCATGCCTTTATTTCTATAGTAACCTTGCCTGTGAGTTTCCTGGCCACAGAGTATACCTGGCATTGAACAGATTGTGTCTACCTTAGTAAATATTCTTAACCTTCAAAAGAGGGTAGACTGATATAAACCACTTTGGATGAGTGGTCTCCTGAGAGACTTTGTGTTCAAGCCCATTTTAGCAATTACCTAAAGGACTGTTAATTGGCATGGGACAAAACGGAACCAGAGAAAATTTTGTGCATGTACTTAGAAATGTGTCAGCATCTTGGAAGGTTCTCTGGGTTATTCCTCTAGCCTAGAGATAACCTAGGCACTGTGCCGCATATTATGGCACTGCTGTCACTGGTGGAATAAACCAAGAGAGACTGAGGAATAGAACGTACCATGAACCCATCAGCTCGTGAACATATAATGGGGTTATGAATATATAATTGGTGCACTCCCGCGTCACCGCCCACCAGACTTGCTGCACATACTTCATTCTCACCGTTTAGGAGAAAGGGGAGCCGGTCCCATCTCTGTGAAGCTGGGAGCGCTGTTGCATTGCCAGCACAAAAGGACCAGCGCCATGCCGGCACTTCCATCACGGAGCGCAGCACGGCTGCAAATTGGCGGATGGTGGGGTATGGTTGCCACTGCCAATGCCGACCTTGGGATGGTGGCGGATGGGAGATTTAAACCCAGGTGGACAGGAGTGGAGCCACCAACTCGGTAACACGTTTCAGCTTTGCCGGCATAGGTGGAACACGGAGACCATAGTCCAGCGTGTCCCAATGCCAGCAACGCGGACTCCTGATGTCAGAGTGCTGGCATGGAAAGCCCCCTCACAGCCCAAAATAAAATAAAAAGTTCCTTGTAGGATGTGTGAGGTGGAGGGAGGGTAGGAGAGGGAAGAGGAGAGTTGCAGCCTAGGCAGCAGGAGCAGGGAGAAGCAGGGCTGCGGCTCTCCCGGCGCCGGACACATGGGTGCTCTGGTGCTGTGCCAGCTCCTATCTGTCTCTGCCTTGCACATCTTAGGAGCCACAGCAAGAGCGGATCACAGAGCCACCAGCTCTTTTCGCCCTGCACAGCCACTGGTGGCCCGCGCTCCTGCTGACAGCCCCAGCAGTAGACAGACCCCGGCTGCCCCCACCCCATCCTGGGGCAGCCAGATTAGCACTGCCTGCTCACCCCCAGTCTTGCCAGAAAAACGTTGGTTGGGGCTGTTACATTCCTGGAAAAATAAAACCCAAATCAGCCCCTTTGAAGAGCAGGGACTGCCCCAGCCTGTTCAGCTGTTGCTCTCATTGTACAGTGCCAGGGTACCCATGGCGCTGCCCCGGCCAGCACTGAACTCATTCCCCAAGCCTCTCCCAGAGTCCTGCTCTGAAGAGGTGTGCCGCCTCCACAGTGTTTGAACACGAGACACACAGCAGCAACCAGAAAGCCCGATAAAACCCCCAACAAAAAAACCCAGCAGAGACATGGCAGGGAAAGGGCAGTGGCAGGAGGCTCTATGCCTGCTTGGTTTTCTGGAGGGTTGGAGGGGGGTGCTGCCAGCTTCCTGGCTACCAGCCATGTCAATTTCTCTGCTCAGAAAATCTCCCTTTTCAGAGCTGTGAGGTAGCAAAAGGCGTTTCATCCGCTTTCATGAGGCGTTATAGAGGGAGCCACGCCCTCAGGACTGTCCTCCAGACCTTATGAGGTGAGGGGACATGGCTAAGGGTATGGCGTTGATTTGGAGATTCAGAAAACTACAAATTTAGTGAGTTAGGTAAGGGCATAGAGATTTAGCAATTTTAGTGAATTAGTGAAAATTTAGTGAATTTCTAGTGATTTTTAGAAGGATTAGTAGACTTTAAAATCATTCAGAAGGCCCGAGAGTTAAGGTTTAATATCAAGAGTGAAAAACGCTGTTCTGCAGTGTCTGAAGGTAAACAAGAGTGAATGTTAGCCACAAGAAGGGGAAAGGAATGAGAAACATGGAAGCTAATTGGTTGAAGGATTCATAGCAAATGACATAATAATGAAAGGTCAAATATTCATGGGACAATTTGCATATGTATGAGACAAAGGGTTAAAGATGGGTGACAAATCTGGGTGATTCTCTTTCGGCACCTGGCAAGGGCAGACGACACTCTGGTCCCTCTCTCCTTGGCTCTTAGGCCAAAAATAAACTTTTTCTGTAGCATGCGTGCAGCTACCTTGAGTCCTGACTGATTTTCCTTAAATCAGCGTACTTGACTACGTAGTGGGGTTGCTATCCAGATTCCACGACTCGCGTGGGAAGGACCAGACCCAACAGCCGGCGAGTAACAAGGGATCACTGTAGAATGAAATGTGAAGAAGGCAAAGAGATTATGGAATGATTATCACACATTTTTTAAGGGAAGTTGTGTATTCTTTCTCCTTAATAAGTTGCACTACTCAGGGGAATCTGAGATGTGTCTAGGTCTGGACCCTCTCAGGCAGTTCAACATCCTTCTTAAACTGGGGAGACCAGAACTGGACACAGTATTCAAGATGTGGTCTGACCAGCACCGAGTACAGGGGAAGGATAACCATGACTGACCACACTGTTCCTGATACAGGCCAAGATACCTTTGGCCCTCTTAGCCACCTGGGCACACTGCTGGCTCATATTAAGTTTTCTGTTAACCATTACTCCACTCTCCAGTCACTCCTCCTCCAGACAATAGGAATGAATGGGATTGTTAAGTCCAACGTGAAGAACCCAGCATTTGGATTTGTTAAATCTCATAATATTGTAATCTGCCCATTTCTCTAGCTTATCAACATCCCTCTGAAGGGTCCTTCTGCCCTCTGGCAGTTCACAATTTGCCCCTGGCTTGGCATCATCTTGTGTTACATTCTAATTGGCTACACACTTGTTTTTCTCTGTCTGTATTAGTAGACCTTTGTAGTTCCGTCTTCTCACTTACAGTGTTCTGTTTCTCACAGCTCAAAGTCCTGCAAAAGTCGTTTCTCTGCATGGCTTAACATATACCTCTGCCGAGCCTTCTCTTTTCAAGGGTTCGCAGGAACTGTTGCCAGGCCAATTCCATCAATGTTGGTAAGTGTCAGGCTGCTATCCCTGACATTTGACAATCTCTTTCAAAATATTTCAAGAAATTCCCTGGAGCTGCTCTTCAGATTATTGGTTTTTTAATCTCTTATATGAGTTGAATAAGTAGAAAATGAACATGGTAGCCCTGAACTGAATTCTAAAATCTAAACCCTAAACCCCTAAACCTTACCTTCATTCATACTCTAAAACTTTATCCTAGCCCAAATCCTAGCCCTAAATATAACACTTGCCTTCAATGTAAAATCTAACAGTAAACCCAAAGACTGACCTTAATTCTAAATACGAACATTTAAATATATGAATATTTTTACATTAATATTGAAATATATATTTAAACTATAAACCTAAATAAAACAAACTTAGCCCTAGCCCTAAATACAAAAACTTGCCATAAGCATGAAAACTTGATTCTAGCCTTAAATCTGAGTCCTAACCTTCACGCCTCTGTATAAAACTTGTTTTGTTTACAAAGGAATATCAGATTCTTGTGGTTTTGGTTTGTTTGCTTGGGTTTTTCCCACAAATTTAGTTACAGCAGCTTTTTCTTTTTCATGGTAAAATGTACTGTCCTGAATGCTAATAATTACGTCTGATATTGCAGCTTACTGATGATTAATGTGGACGCTAAAGACTTCTGATATTTTTAAGTGTGCAGTTTCCTACAAAGAATGTTGCAAGTGCTTAAAATGAAGCCAGAGCAGGTGAGTCCACATTAGCTATAATTTGCCAAAGTGTCAAGTACAACATTAGGGTTCTAAGCAGACTTCACGATTTTCACACAAGCATACAAGTAGTTTTACAGCAGAAATAACATTAAATTATGTTGGCTCACAAAGCTTGAAATTACATATATATTTTTTTAATTCAGTGTAATATCTCGAGCTAAGAACAAGTTTTTAGTATCTCTCATAAAGAAATAAATCTGCCCAGTGGCTGAACCCTCAATTTTCTAACACACACTTGTGTATCTTCAGTCATTACAAGACATCTGTTGTGCTTTCAGAAACTATGGAAAAGTAAAACTCACTGGATTCTGGATGACGTGCTCCCAGAGGATGCCACGGTAAAATGTAATTAGTCCAAGCAAATGACAGCACTGGAACCTGCTGCTGACCAAGAGAGGGAGCTTTGTTTAAGGCCTGACTATGCTTCACATGATGGCTTGGACAATCTTGCAAGACACTTCCAGCACTGTCCTCATGTACACCAGGCTAAGCACAATCACGTTCAAATAAAACTGGGGACATGATGTAGTGGTTGGAGGTCACTAGGTAGGTTCTCTAGTTACTAGCAAACATCAGCCTGGGTAACGTGTAGCAATTTCTTCAGTGTTTTTATGGTGTTCTGTTTACCTGTTAAAAGAAATTGTAAGAAAAGAGTAGTTCATAATACTCATTATCTATCTCACAGCCTAAAGTGAAGGATAATGCCATTCCAGTCTCTTGGACACATATACAGTCGGCCCTCTTGCACTTCACACCCCTTATACTGTGGCTTCAGATCTGAGCAACATGATTTTTTAGCGATGAAGGAGGCCCGTTTTTGCAACTGCACATGTGTGACCCTCTGTGGTGGTGATGCAGCCAGGGGTGGTGGCATGGCTGCCTGTGCTGATCCGCCAGCAGCGGCAGCTCTGCTTCGCCACCCCCACCTTGGACTCCACAGCTTCCCCACCCACCCCAGCACGGACACCACAGCAACTGATACACAGCCACACAGTGCCAAAACAGCGTCAGGGATCATCTGAGGGTGTGGGGAAATTCGCATATTGACAAGCTGCCATTCAATGTGGAAGTAGGGCCTTGTGGAGCCTGATTAAAACCGCAGGTCCATGATATAGGAGACACGACTGTAGTTCCTAAATTGTATTCTTTTTATTAGCTATTGGGTGTGAACACAGAATAGGCATACGCATTATTGCAAATGCCATGAATATTTGTTAAAAAAGCTTAAGAAATAGTCACACATATGCAAGGAAAGAGAAAATGCATCTGTGTCTTCTGCTCCTTAACAAGTGAAAGAGGCGAATAAACCTCAAGCCCAGCATGTTCTCTTACCTTTTATGGATTACAGAAGTCCCTCATTACTTTGCACTTCCAATTTCATTCCCTTTGTGAGTGTTACGTGGTTCCTAACCCCAGCGAAATTCAAGGCCTTAATTCATTGTTTTGTGGACTGAAGTTCTTACGCTTTTGTTGATTGAAAAATAGATATCTATTTTAGAAAGTAGTAATATACACCACAAAAAATGGGGAAAAATGCTAATTCTAATCTTCAATATCTTTTTCAGTTTAAGAAGGTCATGTTCACTATCCAGATGATTTCTTCTGCTCTGCTGTAGAGCTCCAGGTTCCACCATTATCTAGGTCTGGGTTTAAGAAGTTAGTTCAGTGTCTTTTTAAATTATTTGTATTTATGGACTGGTGTTCAGCTGTGGTCTTGACAAAGGATACACTAGTATTTCCAGTTTACTGATGCACAGCAATCATGTGAAGAACTTCTGCGAAACCAGTCACTCCTGATAGCCTACAGTGTTTGAGGTTGGAAGGGGAGATCCTCTCTCTGCTGCTCAATCAAGGACACCTTGACCCAGGACCTTAGTATTTAACCATCATCAAGGATGGAGTCTCTACGACATCTCTGGGCAGCCTGTACCAGTATCTCGTCACCCACACAGTGGAAAAGTGTTTCCTGATATTAAGGGAACCTCCTGAATTTCAGTTTGTGCCTGTTGCATCTTTTCCTGCCACTGTGCACCACCAGAAAGAGTCTAGTTCCATCTGCTTTGCACCCTCAATTCAGTAGCTCAGTAAAGTGTGCCACATGCCCCTATTGCAGAGAAGACCCATTTTCACATGGTTTCCTAGCCAGCTGAGAGAAATAATGATTTCTAATAAAATAATTAGAGGAAATATGCACCAGCTGCCAGAATATTCAATTACAGTAGGCCCCAAATTGCCCTTCCAATACTATAGTTAATTGACAGAAGTATCTAAAAATCCTGATGGCTAAAACATTATTTCAGCTTTTTTCTGTAGACACATAAAAGGAGAAGATCTTAACATTTGAACACTCTCTACCCTTTGTTTGAGTAAGTAATTTCCTGAGCTGTAATGATTGTTGATGATATTTGCTCAGCTCTTGATAGAACACAGTGAAGACAATTCAGTTGGATTTTTTATTCTGTCCCTGTCTGTTCTCATGTTCCTGGGCAATGAAGCATGAAATTTGTTCCACCTTTGGGTCTCTTGATTGGAAGGAGCAATAGCAGCTTCCAGGCTGTGTGCAAAATCCTTGATAAGTAGGTCCTGCGATGCTGTAAACCAATAATAGAGAACAGAGAGCTACAGTGATCATCCGCATATTCACTATCCATAATTTGTGGGATCTGAATAGTCACTCCAGATTTTTCAGCAAGTTGTGGGACCTGGTGTGTGCGCAGAGTGCGCAGAACCCACTGCGAACACAGTCTGTTCATGAATATGTAAATTAGTCCCACCCAGGAGCCACTGCGATGTGGACAGGAGGCGATTAGTGTAAATGTGTGGTTTTGCACGGCTGGAATTGTCCTCCACCGGGCTACAAGACAGGGTGATGGGCCTGATATTGTGTCTGTGTCTGTACGTGAGAGCAGGAGGCACCTTCACCTATTCCGTGGGGGCTGGTGGGCTGGCGCCCAGCTGCACTGTGCCGAGCCAGGGTAGGCAGGCACCGGTGCCATGCTGAGCCAGGACAGGCTGGAAGGAGCTGGAGACGGGGAAGCTGCTGGAGCTGTTACAGGAAGAGGCAACAGGAGCCCTTGGGGTGTTTGCGTGGTTGGCATTGTACTCAGCCAGGCTGCAGAAGGGCGCCAGCATTGTGTGTGTCTGTGCAGGAGCAGGAGGCACCTTCTCCCCCACCCCTGCGGCCACTCTGGCACTGCTGCCCTGTCCCCCGTATCCAGCACTGGCCCACAAGAGATAGCCAGGTTCTCAGACTGAAAAACCTTAAAAGAAATAAAAGAAAAACTCCCCAAAATGCCAGCTGCCAGTTCCCAATCAGAGCTGTACAAGTTTATGTGAGTGTGAGGCAGGTCCTGGCGCTGCACGGGGAGCAGGGTGTGAGGGCGTGGTGGGGCGTGTGGTCAAGCTGTTGTTGTTCCCCCAGCCCCCAGGAGGAGGCGTTGCAGCCTGTGCCACATCCCACAACGGGCCCTGATGTGGGAGGCGGGGAGCCAGGCTGGGCTAGGCCAAGCTTCCACCTTTCCTCCCTGCCTGCTAGACACACAGCCATTTTCTGTCTGCCCACACAAAGCTCTTCCAGGGATGTACAGTAGATACATAAACTTTCACAATGGAATAAAACTTGCAAGAACAGGGAACCTTCTAATAGAAACTCGAGAGGTTTGCCACAGCCCATCCCTATCTCCTGCTGTCCTGCCTCCCTCTGTCTCCTATTGGCTGCCTGGGCGCTGCTGTGCCGTGTCATTGGCTGCGGCAGCTGATGATGATGACAGATAACCCTGTAAAACAGTGTCCCAGCTCTCCTGCTGGCTCCTGGCTCCACACTGGGCTGCAGCTACTCCAGGAGCTGGCTACAGAACTGCCCATTGCCTATTACTGTGCACTGCCATAGCCCTGATCTGAAACAGTTATTGTGACTGTGCCTCCCACCCCCTGCTGGAGCTGGCAGGGGGAAGCCTCCCACGGCTCCTGGCACACATGGGCATTCCCCGAGGGTTTCCTCCCACCCTGGGAAAGGCTGAAGGAACCCTTTGCCAGGCTGGTCCCGGTGGAGGCTCAGGAAGTGCAGTCGTAACACCCTTCCTCCTCTGTGCCCACAGTCAGTGCTCGCCCCTGCCCCGGCTCTGGCCCTGGCCCACGCCCCACTGCCAAACCCGCCCACCTCGCCGGGGCACAGCCGTGTCAGGCAGCACCTAGGCAACCAAGAAAAGCCAGTTTTCTCAGTGCACCTCCGCTGTGTTTGAACACAAGGGACACACACCAGCAACCAGAAACCCCAATAAAAACCCCTATAAAACCCAGCACAGACATGGCAGGGAAAGGACAGTAACAGGAGGCTCCGCACCCGCTTGAATCCATGGAGCGACTGGGTTCTGGCTTCCTGGCTCTGTGCCAGTTTCTGTACTCAGAAAAACAGCTCCTGGGAGCTGGGAAGCAGCAAATGGCATTTTGTCTGCTTTAATGAGGCATTACAGAGGGAGCTGCGCTCTCAGGACCATCCTCCACTCCTTGTTAGGCAAGGGGACATGGCTACAGGTGTGGCATACTTGAATACTTAGTGGGTTCGCTATCCTTCCAGATTCCAGGACTCATGTGAAGAGGGTCAAGCCCAACAGCCTGCAAGTAATGGGGGACTACTATATTGAATTTGTTTTTATAGTAAAATATTTTATATAATTTAAGTAAAATAGTTTTTATCATGGCATAAAGTATGAAAGCAACAGAAATTACATTCCTATGACTGTGACCACTGACATCTTCCTCTCTCATCTGGTTATTCAAATTATGGTAATGTCAATAGCACCAATTAAATATCAGGATACTCCTATATCCTCAAAACTTGTAAGCCATAGAGAAAAACAAAAACAAAAAAGGGGTGGAACTAACACAGAGAGTGTCTTTATCACACACTTTACTTTTAGATAGAAAACCTATTTCCTTTGTTCACCATTGGATTTTGGCTGTCAATTCTTTTAGGGGCATCCCAGAAACATGTACTGAGTCCAGGATTATTGTGAGCTCTGTGTGGAGCAGGTATGTATGCATTCATGTATGTAAAACCAGTTCAGACTAATAAGCAAAAGAAAGAGACACATGGTCTAAAATGAAGATTCTGGGAAATAATTCTTAAGATTGAGAAGAAATATTTTCTATCTCTAATAAAGTGGAGTATACAACTGGCCAAAAAACCAACAGATGACTTGGCTGAAAAATCATATACGGTGAATCCCCGCTGCATTGCGACCTCTGCATTACGACCCGGCCCGTTTGCGAGGAGAATTTCTCGCAGTATTGGTTCCACTATTTGCGAATTTCCTGAGCTGACACATGCACAGTCCCTCTGCTCCGCCAAGGGGCGGTGCCAGAGCTCCCTGTGGGGTGGTGCCAGCCCGGCCCCACAGGGATGGCCAGGAATGACACTGTCCCCTGTTATTCTAAGTGCAGCTGGGGAACTGACCCCCACCCCCCGGGCACGTGTTACTGTTTCCATGGCTACAGGCGGGGAAGGGAAGTGCCTCAGGAAAGTGGGGCTGGCCGCGGCGGCCAGCAGGACATGCTCACTCCGCTGCCACAGCCGAACCCTCCCGCGCTGCGTGGTGCCACCGGGCTCCACATGATGTGCAGGGCCGGCAGCACACGGGGCTGGCGGTACGCGGGATGGGCAGTGTGGGCTTGGCGGTGCAGGATGGGCGGTGTGGGATGGGCGGCACGCAGTGTGAGACGGGCGGCGCGCATTGGGCATGAGCACTGGGGAGGGAGTGGGAGCAGTGGTGCGGGGTTTGGGGTGTGAGTGCATGGTCGCGGCGGCCTGGAGAGGTCTGGGGATTCTCGGGGGGGGGGTGTCTCTCCTGAGTCAGAGGGGGCTCAGCAATGCTTCCCTTTGCTCCCCCGTCCTCAGAGAGCCCGAGAGGAGAAGCAGAAAAGTGCCCACAGCGCTCTGGAGTGCTGGGGGGTGGGGCAATGAGCATGGCCTGCATGCATATTAAAGACCTGCACTTCTTTGTGAGTTTAGCTTTTTGCGAGGCCCGTAGCCTGACCCATTCCTCACAAATGACGGGGTATAACTGTACCTTCTATTCACCTTACATTCTTTAAATTATTTTTTAAGCAAAAAGATAATGGTACACTTCTTGGCTTTCTGAAGAAAGTCAGCATTATCAGATATTTGCTTAAGAGGTATAATTAAAAATATTCATTAATAAGTTTTACATTTTCCATGTCATTCTTTTGGGGACTCTTATAACATTGATAATTATGTATGAATTCAGACACCTCTCACTTGAAAACTAATGTCCTGGAGCTGCAAATTCTTCAGGTGTTGCTGTTTTGCTTATTCTTTTCTTCCCTTGAACAAACCATGCATCACTAAACTGCTCTAATTTGAGTTAAAATTAGGCAATATGGCCTAAAAATGTATAATTAGGCCATTAGCATAATAAGTGTGTGCAGGATTTTACCGTGCTTGAGTATAGGACTCTGCATTGTACAGAATTAATGCTGAGAATATCTTGCTTCATATTGTTGCCTGCTGCTGGCTGGTGTGAAGGGGAGCTGCCCAGAGGGATGGTCGAAGGCAGCACGGCCAGTTGGGCTGAGGTCTTACTGACAGAGAAATCCTCTCTGTCACACTGCTTCATCTTTTTCAGTGAGTCTAACAGGTAATTTGAAGCTGTCTCCTCAAAGCGGCTTTATCCAGGAATGAATAAACACCACCCATATATAATATAATTTTATCCCAGGCATTGGTCATTATTATGTTAATTAAAAATCTCTCTTTTGGTGAAGTATCCTCTTTATAACCAGAATGTTAATATGGAGAGAGTAAATTTCACAGAAAATTTACATGGAATTCTGCCTACAGCAGCAAAAAATTATATTCTGTAGTCAATCTTTAGGCACTCCTTCAATTCCTCCAGTTCTTTTTCCAATCCTGGTGAAGAATGACATCTCCCAAGTGCTTATCAATTTGAGTCAACCCTCTGTCAATGCTGAGATAACAGGTCAGTTCTGGACAGGATTGAAGTTCCTATTAAGTTCTTCTTCCAAGCACTTTGCTGTATATCCAAGACTATTTTGTGTGCTGCAAGATTCTACAGGTAATGACAGTCTCACTCTGAACTTGTGTATTATATCATTACAATCGTGCCTCTCTGCATTGTGACTTCTCCATTGTGACCTCACTGGTTCATAAGAAATTTTCCCTGTGAATCTGCCTCAGTGATTCATGGAGCTTCCTGGTCGATGCATGCGCAGTGCCTCTGCTCCACGGAAGGATGGTGCCAGTGCTCCCTGTGGGGCAGGACTAGCCTGGCCCTGCAGGGAGGGTGTGTTGTTCCTCCCGATTGCTGTGGCATTTATAGCCCCACGCATATGTCTCCATGCCCGGTCCCTACCGTGGAAGGCTTACCCTCCCTTACGAATGCTGTGAAGGTTTAATTTATAGACCCATGGGACTATAAGAAACAGCAGGGTGAGCAGGAGGGACCATGTGCCATCCCTGTGGGGCCACACCCCCGGNTCCCTGTGGGGCAGGACTAGCCTGGCCCTGCAGGGAGGGTGTGTTGTTCCTCCCGATTGCTGTGGCATTTATAGCCCCACGCATATGTCTCCATGCCCGGTCCCTACCGTGGAAGGCTTACCCTCCCTTACGAATGCTGTGAAGGTTTAATTTATAGACCCATGGGACTATAAGAAACAGCAGGGTGAGCAGGAGGGACCATGTGCCATCCCTGTGGGGCCACACCCCCGGCACAGCTGCTGCACCAGAAGGAGACTTCTCTTCCCCTATGCCCTCCCCCCACTGCAGCAGAGGGAAGCACTCTTCTGCTAGGTCCATACAATCAGCACTCCCACTCCCGCACTTGAGACTGGCAGATGTATGCATCGTACGTAAAGGGAAAGAAACTTCAACACTGATGGCACTCCCACCATAAGGGGCCCTGGGTGTCACAGTGTTGCAAAGCTAAGGTTTCCCAGGCTCCAAGAGCACCGACCTGAGCCCTGGGACACCTATTCCCTGCAGCAGAACTGGAGCTTCCCCACCATGGAGGCAGTGCAAGCATGCACAGTGGCAGCAGCCTGGTGGTGGCTGCAGAAGCAGCAGCGTGGCTGAAGAGAAGTCCAGGGTTGTTCCAGGGATGTCCCCAGGCAGAGGGCTCAGAAACAGTTCCCTTTGCTCCCCTGTGCTGTAAGAGCCCATGGGGAGGAGTGGAAAATGCTCCCCAGTGCTCCAGAGTGGTGAAGGGGTGAAGCGATGGGCGTGGCCTGTATGCATATTACTGATCCACCCGTGACTGTGAATTAGACATTTCATGACATATCCGGGAGACCCGTTCCTCACAAATTAGAAGGTTGTCGTGGTTTGACTCTGGCTGGATGCCAGAGATTCACCACAACCTCCCCTGAAGGAGAAAAACTGAAAAATAAAGNTCAGCTCCAGGCTTGTGTTTCTGGGCTCCGAAAAACACCTGCAGCTTTTTTCCAGCTTTTATCTCCATCTTCAGTTGTGACTTAGATGGATTCTACTTCACTAGTTCCTTTCTCTTTAGTCCATAGGTTTTCACCATGGTTGGTCCAATTCACGAGCAGCAGCGGGATGCCTGGAAGAACATTTCTACCCCTTCTCTCGTGGGCCTGGATGGGCCATAGGGCTCTCAGCCTCCCGAAGCAGGTTCTGAACCGGCCCCTACAGTTTGCTACTGAATGTTTTTTTTCTTCTCTCCGAGATATGATTATTCACAGAGACGTCTCTATAACCTTGAATGCCATGGCAACGACTGAACTGAGAGCTGAGCTGTTAACCCCCTCGCTGCCAGAGCAGCAAAAAAAACCCTAAACCATAACAAAGGTACAACTGTATATCACAGCATTACCAAAATAATGAATATTATTTGCTTTAGGATACTGATTAGCTTTAATGGACTTAGTACCTGTTAAGAGCATAAACTAACAACAGAAATGAAGTTTTCATCTGTAGAAAACAGTTCCCTATGTTCTTTAATCCTTCTGTTTTGATTCTCAATATTTTCTTTCTTGTTCCTTGCTTGTCTTACATGTGTAAACTTGTCCTCAGATACAGGCTCTTAGTTTGAGGGCATTTTAGGAAAATTTTAGGAAATGCAGTAATCCCCCAAGTTTCATGTGTCTTCAGGTCCACATTTGCTCCATGAAACTCACAAATTGTGAAGATAACAAATTAAGCCCCCCCCATCACCCCGCCCCTTGGCTCCAGAGCTCTGTACGGTTTTCCTGGGACTGCCCTGCACCGTGAGCTGGCTAAGGAGACTAAAGGGAATGGCTTCTGCCTAATCCCACTCAGTGAGTCCCGGGATTCCTGCCTTTTGCCACTGTACTGAGCTGGGGCTTATCGGGGTATATGTGTGTTCAGTGTCAACCCAACTGGATAAACATGGCACACAGGCTCAGGTTGCCATAATAGTGGGGACCTTGGCACCACAGCTGTGTCTGAGATGGAGTGGACAGCCAGTTCTGGGGCCAGTGCCCATGATGGGGTAAGTCAGAGCGCCCACTGCCCTCAGCTCCAGAGCACTGAAGGGTGGTCCTGGGATGGTGGCGTGAGCCTGAGCATTGAGTACAGTCTTTGAAACTCCACTTTAAACATGTGGACTGTGGCAGCGCATGGAAACAATGCTTCCCAAGGTCCCAGGGTCCCCCACCGCCGCTATATGGGGCAAATGGACTGGTGGCACTGCTGCACCCTCCAGGGAAAACACTAAGTTCGACTTAGCCATCTCAGCACCACCAAGCGAGGCAAGCTCACGGCCGATGTGACCTCCTGTCATGTCCAGCCACCACTGCTGATTGCTGAGGGCCTTCCACACCCATTGACCCCGGCCCCCTCCAGGGTTGCAAAGTTTTGGGGGGTTTTCTGGTTGATTTCTTTCCTCTTCCCCAGCCCCCAGTATGTTTTGGCTTCTGACAGTGGGCTCACCATCAGAGAAGAGCTGTGTGCAGCCAGGCCAACATGATAGCCTGAGGGCAGGCTGAGAGAAAGTGACCACCCCTGCTTCTCCCCAGGAAGCTGCCTCCTCTCGCTGCCTGCAGGGTGATCACTGCTGCCTGCCCTGCGGCCCCCTGGGTGGCAGCTGAGGGCTGCCCTCTCTCCCTCCTGCTCGGTCTAGCTGCATGAGTGCAGGGCAATGGCTGCTGTGGATGAGCCAGGTGAAGGAGCTGATGGCATAGTACTTGCTCCTGAGGCTCTCTGTGCCTCTTCTGTTGCTTCTGCTGCTCCTGTGAGATGCGTCGGGGGGTGGCTAACTGCAACCAGCCTCCCTGACCCAGCCCCAGCTCCAACCTTCACCTGGTTTGCCAACCTGCTGCCACACATCAGCAAGCGTCGAAGGGTTTGTGGCCCTGCTGTGGTGTAGAAGCAGGCGCTGGGAGCCTCCTGTGGGCAACCCAAGATGGTGGCAGGTGATTGCTTGTTGGCCAGAGCCCCTAGACAGGTAGTGAGCACTCCGGTGACTGAGGCAGTGCTGACATAGCGAGCACTCTGAGACTGAGGAGGGAGGGGTGACGGGCGAGGCTTATTTATATATTCATGAGCGCAGTTATATATGCATGAGCTGTCTATCTTCATTGTGTTTTCTGTGCATGCAAAGACCCCACTTTTCACTGAAAAATGAACTGCGAAGAATTGAATCTGCAGAGGAATACTGCAAATAACTGGGGGCTTACTGTAAATAGGAAAACCGAGCCACTGTTCTCAAATCTATTAACAGTTTAACTGAAAAACTCACTGAGAGTAGCAGCATAGAAGGGATTCAAGTAAAATCTATTTATAGCCTCAATGTATTCACCAATGTTGCTTCAATTAATTGTTTTATTGGTGGCTTTGAAACAAAGTCAGACCAGTAATCTGTGAGTGTGGTAGATCAAATCAGGGGAGACCAAATAAATAAATCCCTTTTCCCCACAACCTCCAGATGGATAATTTTGGCCAGCTTTAGCAGAATTAGGTCTTCAGTGTCTGCTGCCTTCTCTGTTATCCTGACTTTAGTATTGATCCTTTATAGAAGCAGAGCTACACCTTGTCCAGACTGGTCTGCAATTCAAAGTGAAGAAAAAAACATCAATTCTTATATATTTCTGCACAAGTGGTGCTTGTTTACACTTAGAAACAAGCAGAAGTAGAAAGGCTTTGTGGTCGGTAACACTGGTGGCAACATGAGCTGCTCTACACAGCCTGTTCAGCTGCACCTTGAATGGCTGTGCCATATAAAAGCCCCAAGGGTTTTGCAGGCACTGTGAAGAAATTCAAATGATAAGGCAAAACCAGAACTGGTGTTAGGAAAGTAATAAAATATTGAAGGTCAAGAATTAATCCTTTACGATCTGGAGTTTGTTTCTTCTGCTGCTAGTATATTTATGCTATTTAAACTGTGGTTTTGTGTTTCTTCAGATGGTGATATATAGAGAGTTGTTAATGGAAAACCAGCAGTAAAAGAAATTGTTGTGCAAGAGTAATAATTTACCTGTGGATTGGAGTGCTTTCACACAGTGATTTACTAGTCTCATTTTAACACCAGGGTGTGATAAATTGTCTCGATGTGGTGTCATATATGATCAGATGTCTCTACAAAGGCAGATTCCATATTTGCTCCTGGGAGACCTTTATGCATCATGTTTAGGGATTGTTTTGTCAAATATTTCACAAAGCTGTCACTTGAAATCTACTAAGAGATACAGTATGAACCAAGGTGTATAATAACACACTAAGGTGCACATGAGGTTCCAAAGCGAAACTTTACACCTTTAAGACAAACCTCAGCAAATGCCATTCGTGCAAAATGGTAGCAGCAGGTGGCAAATTGCTACAACATCAGCACGCCAGGGTGCAGTGGAGATGAACAGAGCCCTCTGTGCTTTTCCAGGAGTTCACAATTATGGAATCACTCAAGTTAGACTTGGGTGTATTAAAAATCAAGGCTGTTAAATGTGTCTTTAAAACTCTCTATGTGAGTTGCCTAAGAGCTGCTCAGTCCATTAGAAACCCACTGTTATGGATTCTTTCCCAAAGGGGACAAAAGACCCCTCCTGTCCCGCCAAATTGGCTGTCTGAGTTACAGAAGTCATAGGGGTTTATGAACTAGTTGCTATGTCCCAACAGAGAATTAGGCTGCAAAAGCTCAGGTAGTCAAATTAGGTTTAATTTAGAAAAAAATATTCATCTCCATGGCATAAAGCTGCTGCTCTGGAGAGGACCTACCCAAATCAGTGTTACATGGGTACTGAGTTATCCCTAATGCTTACATTACACACTTCGCATTTACTTCAAGGATGTCAAGGTTCAGTTTCCAGCTCTCTCGGCCTTCTCTGATAATTTTCCAATTTCTTATTTGGCTGTGGCTTCTGATCAGCTCCCCACGCATTTCAGTTTCCGTACAAAATAATAATCTTCTTTTGTTAACTTGTCAACTACCCTTGTAGCTTTTAATTACTCATACTTTTTAGCATCTCTTCTTTCTGTTTTCAGCCTGGGAATAGACGCCTTCTGTAAATTGCCATAGGAGCATCTAGGACACAGATGGAATTGTTTAGTTATTCCTACCTGAAACTTCTTGTGCTTGTGCTGCACACTTATGTTTTCCTTCTTGCCACAAGGTCATCTCTGCACATTATGTCCAAACTCTCTGAACACCAGGGGTTCCCACCTTTTGTCAGAGCTATGGATTCTCCAGAGAAACTCCCCCCCGCTCTGTGATCGAAATACCTGTGTCCTGCAGAGGATTTGTTTGTTCTTGTTCACTTGCTGTCCTTCCCAAGAGATGTAGATGGCTACTTGCTCCCACATGGTTCAACAGCTGTCTGAGTCTTGATATCACCCCTCCCTAAGGCTTCACATTTACCTCTTGTGATGGATGAAGTGTGGCCAAGTGCCAGTTCCTGCTGGGTATCTACAAGCTCATCACACAGGTGCAGTGTGTGAGCCTTGTGTCAAGTGTAACAAGCTCTCAGAAAGACAAGATTATGGAGGACCAACAAGATCCACTGCTAAATGCCTGATGACTGCTACAGGCTGCCTGTCTGGTAGTGAAGGCTGCTTGACTACTAGTCAAGTAGCAAGCGGGAATACACACTAAGTGGCTAAACTAATTATTTTTTACAGTCTGAAGTCCCTTCCCCCCATGTTCTCCCTATCCCTCCCTACAGCTTGGTGCAGGCCCAAAGCCTCATTCAATGCCACAAAGCTGGCTAGGCCAGAAGACAGACATACAAACTTGGTGAAAGAGCTCACCCATTTGAACACTGAGCAGATTTAAACTTAGTCCTCTGACTTAAAGCTCCTTTTTCACAGAATCACAGAATCACAGAATCAGTAAGGCTGGAAAAGACCTTAGANTACCAACACACCATCCTACCTATAACGCACTACCCTAATATCTAAGTCATGTCACCAAGTACTTCATCCAACCTTTTCTTAAAGACCTCTAGGGACGGTGACTCCACCACCTCCTTGGGCAGCCCATTCCACTGAGAGATCACCCTCTCTGTGATCTCTTTCCTTGCATTCTTTTTCTAATTATTTTAGTTGCATTAGATCTGGCAAAAGATACCCTTTTCTACAACACAAGGAGACATAAGGAAAGTGAGGAAGAAGAATCATTTCACTGAAATGACACTGCACTCGGGGGGCTTGGGCAACTGCGGGGGG
>WEKX01024191.1:132213-217240 GCA_013390025.1 Pitta sordida | reverse complement strand
TAATTGATGTTATCTAGAAAATAAAAGGTTGAAGTACAAACTGTAGTGACTTGCATTACCTGGAAAGCTTAACCCTCAGCTAACATGATGCAAGTTGGTTACAGAGACTAGTGCCTTGAAGGTACTGTCCTATAGCTAGTTTGGTTATTTCTGATGACTGTAAATGCACACCGTGCTTAGGCACAGTAGCTTTTGTGACTAAATCAAGAAATCAATCAATAAATAAAGGGTAGATTCTAGGCTGAGTTTAATTTTTGTTTATGGTAAACAAACACAGGATGCATTTGTAATTCAGACATGGTAAAACTACCTTCTTCTCATGCTCTTCCCTTTGCTTTTTATGCTGTTTTACAACTTCTTAATTTAGTTAACAGCTTTGCTGTTTGTGTAGCCAAGCAAAAAATTGACTCGAGCGTGTGCTTACGAAGAATATAACAAATACCTGAATTTGAATATAACAAAAAGCTGGTACCCTCTAGATTATCTCCTGCCAAATACTGTTTTGTCCAGTGAAGAATTAAGCACTTTACTTACCTCAGTTCCCATACCAGTGTTACGTGTGTGTGCCCGTGCAGTGCTCTCTGTTCTAGGGAAACAATGGTGTCGTTACTTCACTGGTGGATGTAGCCTTATGAACAAATTGGGAGAGAAACCTCTGGAGGTGAGTGGGAATGACAGCACATCATTTGGGGGTGCTTGACCCCTGCGGCTGAAGGAAGAAACAGAGGTATCTACCTTCACATGCAACGAGGTCATGCGTGAGGCAAAGTTGCCTTTACATGTGACCTTAAAGGAAATGCAGAAATTCTATGTACTTTTTACTTGGGTTTTATCTTTCCCCACATATAAGTGTTATTTATTGATTAAATAATAAATAGTATTTGTTAGTGGTTAAACAGAACAGTATATGTGAAATTCCAGCTCTTCTGTAGAGCTGGTTTCCGCAGTCATGGGGATACAAAAATGCTTTCTACTGAATCAACATCTTGCTTTCCTTTGTGAGTTGCTGGCAGCTCTTCTTTCCAAGAGATGTTTGGTCTTGCTCTGTGAAGGTGTACAATGAAAGTGGCAGGTACCCTTTGTACCTTTTGCATTCACTTTCCTTCACTTTTCTCCTCCACAACTGGCATAGCAGATTTGCACTGCCTTGATAGTTTTGGAGTTCTGGTCTGTGACTTGATGAATTCCCAATCCACCCTCATCTATACAGGAGTAAACCACTGTATAGTGAGTTATGCAGGCACAAATACAAATACAGATACAGGCCAAAGAGGGCAGAGAACAGGCTTGCAGAGCAGCTTTAATTGTCATCCTCTGTACATTGCATACCAATGAATTAACTTACTATGCAATTTCCGTTTTCTGCCTCTAAAATATTCTACTTGAAGCATGAGATTAGACCTTGAATTCACTGTCTTAAAATAAGTTAACTACAATGTTTTAGCATTCTATAGATATTTCAATCTTTATGCAGAACCGAAGGAGAAGGCTTGAGAACATACAGTCCTCTTCCAGATTTTACAATGCTGTTAGTATGAACGTATATGAAATGTCAGCATCTGCAGCCCAAAGGTGTTGCCCTTACTAATGTTTTATTTCAAAATTCAATCCATTCTTCTCATTTCAGAGTCACTATTAAATCAGAGGAAAAATGTGACAAATTAATGCCATTTGGATAGTACTCCTTAGAACTGGCAGGGTGCTGATAATTCCCAGCAGCCCCAACTCTGCTACTGTGAGTTCAGTCTCTGGCAGTCGAGGTGTCACTGGAGAAAATGGAAATACTGCTCCAAGCCAAATCTTTGTGTGTAGCTAATTATAAGGGTGATATGCCTGTTTCACCAGGCTGCAACTCTGAACTAGTTCCCTTCCCTTCCCTTTCCTGTAAATAGGAGACAATAATAACTTAGGCCTATAATGGATTTTTTCCCCTAGCATCAGTGACAAACTGTTGCATATGCTGTTACATACCATTTTTGTTGGTACAAATGTTACCAGACAATCGGTGTCCAGTGATTCTGGGCACCCATCCCAGATCAGCTCATTTAGAATGGAAGTTCCTTATAGCACGAGGTGTAATATTTAGGAAAAACTGAGTTCCTTATCTACAAGCAGGCATTGAAGCCAATTACTTGCAGATTCCTAGTTATAGACTTTCTAAAAGGATAATGAAATCCTGTAAAAGTTCCAAGTAAAACTTTCAGGGATTATTCTGTAAAAGATCCTTAGCCCAACGAGGTGTGAAAATTCCTCCAGTTTGTTATTTTAATTAGTCATTAAGTGCATGGCACAATTGTTTTTCTTGATTCCTTTTTCTACGGAAAATGTACATCTTCTACTTAAAAATAACTTCGAAATGAAAAAATGCCCTGTTTTTTAGGACCTCTAAACAGATCAAAAGAGATAGGCAGAATAAGCTTTTGGATTTCTCTTGATGTACCTTACTGAAGCTCTCATTTCTTTCTGAAGATGACATCCTCTTGAATACAGAGCATAAATAGGAATCATATATTTAGTGAAAAGATTATGTTCCTAGAAAAGTATGTGGATAGAGAGTCTTCATAAACATGTTCTCAATTCTTTCCTCAGCCATGGCATTCCTTCAGAACCAGGACTTGCTCTGTTTGTGGTATTGTTTTTCCACTTGCTAACTCAGTATAATATTGCATGTAGAAATGCCACCAGTGAGTATTCTTTTCAGATATTGTGCTGGTGAAGATTTGGTAACTATTTCATTGGTAAGATATTTATGATAATTTCTGACATTAGTAGTGGAATGCTCTACAATATGTTTATTCAGGATCATGATGCACTAAGAAATTCCTGCAGTAATTTTAAATTGAAGCTTTGCCTGCCAGCATGGGAAGATTTCTGTCCATACTTCATAGGTTCTCATATATTCACATCCAGATGTTCTACGTGAAGGCGAAGTGATTGAAGTAAAATGTGGGCAATGTCAGCTGTGTATTTCTTTGTCAAGTTGTTAGGATCTGTATCATGATTTGTGTTGCTGTCATACACCTTTTCAGTTAGCAGAAATCAAAAGCTTGAAAAAGCACTTTCTGAATCATGTAATCAAAGTGGTTGGATTGGGTGGAGCTAAGATGGTTCAGCTGCTGCTTTGCCTCTTCTGTGGACACAGTAAGATTGTTTCAGTTACTCTAAATCAGACACCAATCACAAGCGTTGAAGTATTTCTACTTCCTGCCCTTAGAAATCTGTCTGTACTAGTCCAGAAAAAGTCTTTAAATTGACAGCAGCTATGCTCTCTGCTCGGTAGCAAAAGAGGAATCCCAGATCATCTTTTGTAGCACAAACACCCTGACAGAAGCATGGTCACCTCCACTGCTGAAAGGATGGTTGTGGTTCAGGTTCAGAGAGACTTTTTGCAGTGGCAATGGGAGACTCAAAGCAGACTGATGAAGGATTGGGAGCTGCTTAAGGCTTCTTTGAGAGGACATTGGTTGATGCTGTGTGTTACTTCTTCCATAAAAGCTATTAAGGGCACAATGTTTCACTCCTCCCCATTTCAATAGTTTTAGGAGCCAGAACTGGTAACAATTCTGAAGGCAAATGGGAAGAGCAAATATGGCAGTGGGTTTTTTTTTTTTTCACTAAGTAAAATTGTTTTTTGTGGAGAATTGGTTACATTGCGTTTCTTCACTTTTTTTTTATGAACCCAATGATTAATTATATGCCACAGTTTAAGTTTCTCTATTTAATCTTTTCTTTCTTTCAAAAACAAAAAGACCGCATTTTTTGTCTCATTACAGCTACACTTGAATATATTCTGGCAGGATACATGAATTTGAAATGTGAAGCCAGTTTTCTGAACTGTATGGCTAGCTAATACCAATGCAAATTGGTTACCTAATGAGGAAAAGACATCAGAAGATTTTTGTTGAAGGTTCTGCTGAAGGAATAGCATCGTCCTAAATCTCAGCATGATCGGCCTAAATTTATCTTAAGGCGTGTCTGTTCTATGCAGTATCTTGGATTATTTAGCTCAGGAGATTGGGCAGGGAGAGGAAGTGTTTGAGATTTTGTTTTCCTCTCATGTTTGTTATCTTTATGTACTTGACACCATATTAGGTTTAATTTTATGAATGGCTTGGAAAGGCAGGCCTCATTGATTTCCTGTGGTAATTGAGCTCGTAAAACATTAGGCCCTTCTGGAAACGATCCCTGTTGGGGCGTCTGCAGCGCTTCCCCATCACAGCCAGTGCTGCTCTCCCTCCGCGGGGAGGTTGGCTGGGGCTGAGGCTGCCTTTGCCTTGTGCTGGGGAGATGCTGCTTTGATTCATGGCCCCCCAAGGCATGGCAGGGGACCAGGATGCAGCGTTGGCAGCTTGCTATGCCCTTCAAATGGTGCTGTGCTGCTTCTCTGCTTTCTGCTGAAATGCCCAAAGCACACTTGAAGGAATTAGTATGACGATATGTAATGAGGTAGGCTGATGTCTCGGTGTTTCTCGCAGCTGAGAGGGCTCATCAGCTGCTCTTTCAGGACCAGTTTTACAGTGATTTTTATACAACGTGTTAAGAAGCCATACTATTTTGGGGTGATCGAGTTTCATCCCAACTATAAGTTTGTTAAGGAATGAGCATTTGTTTTGGCATGGCAAATGGTACTACTATCAAGATACTGCCTCCTCACCTCCAAGTCTTTAGCACAAGTTCTTGGGAAGCCCAGCGCAGGGCAGGATTCACAGGCTATCCTTCTTTCCACTTAATCTGGTATGTGGAAAGGAGAAAAAGGCAGAACTCAGAACTCGTCCCTCCTGCCATGAAAAGCAAGGAACTTCCCAAGTTTGTGGAAAAAAAGAACCTTTCCATCTTAGGTGCATGCTAGATGACAAAGAGACTCTGTAAACTTAACTACATTTATTTTTTAACATCTTCCTGACTAGTGTAAGCATGGTGCTTTCATCCTGAAAGTGATATTGATTTACCTGTCTAGTAAAGAGTGGTTTCTTGCATTCCCCACTCCAGAGGGAGGACAGACAAGTTCTAATCTTGTATCTTTAATCTACCAGTCTAGGAATGTATCTCCATTTGTTCCTTAAAGGCCAACAAATAGTTATTTATGCATTTTTCTAAGGCTGGTAGCTTCAAGAGATTTTCATCCACTGGCTAAGATAAAACCTGTTGTGTACTAGTGATAAAACGTGATGAACAGTCTGAGATGTAAGTCCTTCCAAACTATAAAGTTCAACTATTACATATTTCATCTTGTGTTTACCATGAAAAACTTACTTGCTAAAGTTCCAGTTGAGACGTTTTTAGGCACTTCTAATAGCTTTTCCTGACAGCATAATATATGCATATGTGCTAAATATAGAATGCAAATTACCTGTTCTGTGCTGCTATCATTTTTCTAGTTATTGTATTCATAGAGCTTCATAGTTTTTAGGCAATCAAGTACAGCAAAATAACTTAGTTCCTGGAAGAAAAAGGCTGTTTTTTGATACATTTATATTTGCTTGTTTTTTTGTGTCTCCTTCATTTGCAGATGCAAAACTGCCCCTTCTTAGTTTGGTGCGTTTGCATTTCTGGTTCTTGTGGGATCTGATGAAAAGGGAATGGCCATTTAACAGTGGAGCAGGTTTTGATGTATGACTCAAGCAAAGTGTGCGAGCCCAGAGAAGCCAGTTGCATCTAAGAAATGCAAATTCCATGTAAAATGGGAAGGAATAGAAATGCACCATTGGAAATGTGCTATTTTAAAATTAAAATGTGATTAGAGACTGTGAAATTGTGTTAACGTTGACAACTGTGGGTCTGTTCTAACAAACACAGTCCCTGCAGCTTGGAGGTCTGGATGTTTTTGACTGCTGAGTTCCTTGCTGAGGGCTCATTGCTGCTCATGGCCGTGGCTTCTGCAGCCAAGTGACAAAGCTTTGAGTCTTCCGGTACTTACTCATCCTTCTTTGCTTCCTGTGTAAACACGAAATTCTTCCTTCATAGGCCAATTGTACCCATTTGGCTTATTGTGTCTCCAGATGTAGAATTTCTTATGGTTGTCCTCAAATTGGTAATTCTCTGTAGGAAGTGGTCAAGCAGTGTTGCTGAGGTGTAAGGCTTAAGCAAGGTTGCCCTTTTCTGAGTCCTGAGGTGCTTTTCTCTGACCTTGCTGTATGTGAGCCTGGGACATTTGGGACAAAAGTGATGCATGGCAAGGTCAGCAAAAGTGAGCTCATGAATTAAGTAAAGACAAATACCCATTTTTATCAAGGGTTTGAGTTGCCTACCTGGTTTACTGCTTTTGTTTTCAGATACGAATGAGGGATGTTGCAGTGGGCAATAAGCCAGGCACTTGATTCATAACAGTGTCAAGCAGTCATCAGTTTGATTCTACATGTGATAGAATGAATACATTTTACTGAGTTGCTGATGAAAACATGCACTTCTGTCTCCTGTTTAACGTCCTTGAAGTAACCTCTATGCTTGAAGGATGAAGTTAGTCTACACTCACTTTTTCTTTCTGAAGTGAACAAAGTAGAATCTAAATAATGTTAGTGGTTCTGCTGTAGTGATGAATTATTTTGGCACCATCTCATAGAATGAACACATACCTGTTTGTGAGGTGTTAACAACAAGGTTCATGTTTTAGTCTGAAAGAAAGATGCCATGTTAAAGATTCGTGATGAGATTTTTTTTAAAAAAATGGGTAACTATCAAAGCCGAATAATTAACCTTTTCATTTAGCTAAAATAAGTCATTTAAGTAAGGATATTGTTACAATCATCTAAAGTGTGTTTATTATATATAAGAATTAAATATTAAAATTATGAAATATGTTTAAATTTAATTTGATTTCCTTCTCACTATTTCCTTTTCCTCTGACATAAATTATTCTTTCGGTTGCAGACTGAAAATGTTTGTACTTAATGGCAACAAGAAAAACTGTAAAAATTGTGTGCCTTTGTTTCTGATTCCTTTTTCCACTTTAGCGATTTATAGTTGCAGTAGGTGTTTTACTGAGCAGAGAAAGTGTTCTGAAAAAGAAAATGAGTTAGTTCCACACTAGAATTTACACTTTGTTTCTAATGCTCGGCATTAGGGTTTCATTTTTTGTGGTGAATATCTATGTTTATGCAAGGTAACCAAACCTTAATCTGATGGTAGCATTTGTCCAAAGTCTTGTTGTTGCTTCTGGATGAGGATTCCTTTTAGGAATAACTTTCATTATCCACTGTGGTTGTTTCTCTTACGTTTCCCTTTCTCAGTACATTATTTATGGAAAAATCATTGGAAAAGGTCAGGCAGTCCCTGTGACTAAGTGCTGTACTAGAGGCAGGTGATAGAAGGAGGTTATTGGGGAATCCCAGTACTCAGCACTTTGGTTCTATACAGCTCCAGCAGAACACAAGGCTTGCTTATAAATGCTGTTAAATCCCAGTATCTTTAAAACAGTCAAAACCCCTCTTGTCTGGCCCCTGAGTTGCTGAAAGTGTATGAAGTAATTTGCTATATAGAACTCTTGAAGTAATTTCAATGTATTCACTGTTGATTGCTCTTTCTAAACCAATCCTATTATCATGACACAAATTTGATACATTGACAAGGCTCACATTAGGTTCAGGACTGAATTTTTGCCTTTTCACCACTTGTTTTAGACATTCAAATGGTGCTTTATCAGTCATGGTTTTATCTAAGTGAAAATTACTTATTAATTGTTTTCTTTGAGGATGTTCATTTGTACTACCTGACCAGTCCTCAGCTTGCCACATCACTCCTTAACATTAACTTCCCTTTTAGGTGGATCCAGGCAAGTCACCATTTTGGATACAGAAGTAGCTCTGTACTGACTTTTACTAAATCTATTGCATAATCTTCTGCATAATGCAATGGTATTGATCACTGAAAGATTAAGTAGATCTTTATGTTTTCATATATTTAAAAAAATTATTTGTTCAAGTTAGAGGGATTGTAACTGTAGTACAATTTATCATCTAAAATGGCAAAAAAAATCATTCAAAGTTAAGGATGTAACATCTCTGGATGTGTTTTATGAGATTATTTTAATCAGTGGCTATGCTAGTGGCTTCCTGTGGGTCAGCAATGATTTTATTTCATGACAAGTTCTAGGTCTTTTTAAAAAAATTGTTGCCAATCTGAATTATCCTTCTTGCTTTAAAAAAGCGGTGACTCATCTTATCCACCCCTAAGATATCTCTTAGGATTTGCTGTGACTCTGGGAGAAGTTCTACTGAGAGAGTCCTTCAGACCGGAGCTTCCAAAGCTTGCTACTTTAATCATTATTCCAAGTGCAAGTTACAGGCTTAAGCCTATTATTAGCTTGCATGCAAAAAAAAAAATTTAAATATATAATTTGACAACTAACTCCTACAAATTACCCATTATCCATTTCTTCAAAAGCTGTGAGCACTTCTGTATTCAGGCCAGTTTCCATGATTGCTCTTAGTCACTGTCATGGGGCTCTGTGTTAATTTGACTGGAGCTGGCAGATGCAGGGTGTGCTGCTTAACGTGCTAGCCAGAACCTCCACGGAGGTTAGTTTGCAAAGAAATAATAAAGCATTTGTTTTCAGAGAAGCAGATTTTGGGTTTGAGTGTTTTCCTTTCTTTGCTTTCATACAGTGACCAGCTGCACAAGTGTCTCTCCAATTTTAGGGCTGTACTTCTGTTTAGATCTCCAGGTTAAAACCTGAGCCTGCAAGTTAAAATGCCTGAGTGTGATTTCAAAACCCACTAAAAAACAGGAGTAAGTTTCTTTGGTTTTTCCATTCTTAAATATAGCCTGTTTTGTTAGTATTTTGTATGTGGTGACTGTTTTTTCAGAAAGTGCCTATCTGACAGAACTGAATGGAGTTTGGGGACAAAGCAAGTTACTTTCCTCTGTCCAAGGAAAGTGAAGGAATACTTTCAAGTGTTTTTTTCTTTTGTTTTCCTGCATAATGGTATAAAGGCTTTCTTTTACACCCCATGGATTGAATTCAGGGCTGTTCAATAGCATGTCTGGCTCTGGCTTTTCAAGTTTTTGAACACAGATCCACAAAGAAAAGGGGAAGGGAGCAAGCGATGCTTCCTCCTGCAAGTCAGTCCAAACCCAAGAGCTGGATGCTCAGAATGCAGCAGGCTCATGTGAGAGACTCCAGGGGCTGTGCCATTTCATGCTGGAACAGGTCACAGTGAAAGGGGCTGTGACTCAGTGATACTGCCAAAGGGTTAGGTCTCCTTCCATGTACAGCTCTCCTAGGAGAGCCACTTTTGGGGTCATGGCTATTCTCTGTCAGCACAGGCTGGCTGTGTCTGACATCTGAGTGACAGATGACGGTTCAGATCCTGCAGCTACATCACTCATCCACATGATGAGAATGAGGTAGGGACCACTGGATAATCTTCATGGTTACATGAAAAATGGGTAAAAAAAACAGTGGAGTGTATTAGGGAAGCACGAAAAGGTTTGGTTCTGGGGAAGAAAGTTAGATGGCTGCGCTTTGGAGAAAGGAATCACAGAATCACAGAATCAGTAAGGTTGGAAAAGACCACAGAGATCATCAAGTCCAACCTATCACCTATTACCTAATCTAGCCAAACCTGTTACCTCACCTGTTGCCATCCTACTACCAACACACCATCCTACCTATAACACACATGATTGAACTGGCCAGAGGTAAGAAAAGAGTGACCAGAGGTCAAGGGAATGGCAAGCCTTTAGCAAGGATTGAAAAGATATAAAATGTCCTGGTAGCACTTACTTGCTTGAAAGAGGGTTGGGTCTGGACAGTGACACCGGCAGGATCACCTGAAGCATTGAACATGTTTTGAGTGTGCTGATGCCACCTGATTTAAGAAGGAACTTCTGTGTTCCATTCTTAGACAATGTTGCCATTTATTTCAAGTGAAGTGCTGACTGTAATGGCTGAGAAAGCCATAGAAGATTTGTGCCTAACAGAGCAATTCATTACATAAGGATCAAACCTATAATCACTCCAAATAAAAACTGGAACATTTGAACTTGAAAACATGGACTTCTGCATGTCGAATCTCTCCTTGGTTAATGATTATTGACATTACTGTCGAATTATAAAGACTACAACATTTCTTTCTGGTAATTTTTGTACCCTCCTGTGCTGCAGAAGCAAAGAGCAGGAATTGACCAGCAAAAGTCCCTTTTCAACATGTATTCCTAATGAAAAATAGTGGTGTCCAGAATAAGTCTTGAATGATTTCTATAGATCTGATTCAGTTTTACGTGGATTTGAACCAAATTAAGAAAAAAAATCATTCTAGGTGTCACCATCAGGATTGCAAAGGGAGAATCCTAGTTAGTTTAATCAGGTGAATGAACTGGATTTTTTTTTCTTCCCAGATTAAAAGGCTCTGAGCTTGTGATTTTGGTATTGGCCTTTTTTTTAGCAGAACAGCTAGAGTCCATTGGAGGGAAAATTGAAATGTGAAATTATGACTGATGCAAATATTCTGGTTCCATTGCAGGCTTTCCCAAACAGCAGCTGCATGCTCCCCTCTGTGGCAGGTGTCCTAGTGAGACATTCCCTTTGGAAATAGAAAAGTAAGTTAGATGTAGACTTGCAAAACCTTGAATGTATTTAGTTGGAGAGCAGTAATGAGGTGAGAAAAGATAAGCAGTAGTGCAGAAACTGCAGAGGTATTGCCTCTTTGTGCTGAATAATTGGAGTGCCACAGTGAGAAGTCAGTTGGTCTGTTGTGAGGTACTTAACATCTAGTGCATTGTGCTGGTTCCTTTCCCATGCAAAGCCCAAGGTGTTGTCCTTAGTCCTGACCATTGTGTGAGGAAGTAGAATCTATTGAAGCAATTTTGTAAAACCCAGCACATCGTGTCCTCGAGAGCTTTGTTATCAAAACCTGGATAAAAATGTTGAATTTTAAAGCACTTAAGAATCATTTTCCCCTGTTACTGTTGCTGGCTGTACTAGAAAAAGTGAAAACTGAAATGAAAAGATTTAGGCATTTTTTTCAAGAGGAATCATACTCTGTTTTAGGTTGAAAAATGAAGTGATGGTGGATTATATTGTATTTGGGGAGGAGCTGGGGTTAGAATTTGGCTTTAGACTTAGCGGAGTCTTGGGCTATCTCGGAATGGCTGTCATCAACTGTGGCATGTCTGTTGCATTTTAATTTTACTGAAAAACTGATTGCGGATGTAAGATCGAATCTTTCAGTTTGGCCTCCTTTTTTTGATCTTTATCTTCAACAGATTCAGAGAAAAACTGAAAGCAAGGCTATAAATTAGAGTGGACCTTGCTAATGAGACTTGGTTAATTACATTCATTTGCATGTCTTCAGTGCTGAGGTGAAATTTACTTAAAAACTGAATTCTTCCCTTAGTGAAGGCCTTTCATTTTGTCTTTCGTATCCAAGGCCACAGCATGGATCATGGGTTGACGTTTGTAATAGTTTGTAAATTACAGTATTATCATTTGCCGTGTTATCCTCATTTGTTTTCACTTGCTTTTAATGTCTCAGGTCACAAGCAAGAAAGCTAGATTAACAGTCTCTGGGAATTTTTTCTATGCACCTTGTTTTGTTTAATGCGAAAAAGCTTAAGCGTATCTGACTTTCACCGTTTGTGTGTGAAATTTTTTTTTTAGTATACTCTTTATACTGGGTAGTAGTTGGGAAATGTGTTTTGGACACTTCCAGAAGAGAGATACCCTTTCTACTTGCTATGAAAAGTGGTGTATCTTATTCAGAAAGCCCCGTGCCATTAAAGGATCGCATTCATTATTGTTCACTCATATTGACTTACATGTCATCAGTTGTTTTCCAGCCTCAAGGCCATTTTATACATGGTTGGACAGTTAAATGTTTAAAATGATTTTGGAAAGGGCCAAGAGCTAGGAGTCATTGAATTTCTTACTATTGTGTTTGAAATTTTACAAGCAGCAGTTGTGTTCTGTGCATCTGAGAAATGTGGGTAGGTCAGCTAATCCAGCCAAGGGCTGATGGGCAGTTTTGCAGTTCATCTGCGACAAGACCTCATTAGCAATACATGGTTCAGCCTTGGTTAAGCCTGGTGGCAAATGTGCCATCTGCTTGCACTCAGTCTTGGATCCTGCCAGACCTTTGTTCAAAGAAATCCCTTAGATCTGTCAGAGCACCCGAATCCTGAGAACGTGCTCACAGAGGTGATGGTTGTGATAACAGGGAGCATCACACGGGGATCACCGAGGTGTGCATTAACTCAACAAAAAAGAAGCAAAACCTACACATAATATAACATTAATCTGTGAATTCCTTGAAGTTACTCCAAGAAAACTTCTGTACTGAACACAGTAACACTCAGGTGAAGTAAGCAAAAAGAGCCTTCAATTATAGGAAGAAAAGTAAGTGGTGGAGGTTATGGATATAAACTCTTATGTCCGGGAGCTGCGACTAGTTGAAAATAAATGAGTAGTATGGAGGAATTTTCCAAGAACAGATTATTTTGTAGTGGTTTCCCAAAGCTTTGTTACAGCATTTATAAGCCCGTGTTCTCAGGGGTAGGATATTGAACCAAATAGCTGACTGGTCCAATCTGATATTCCAGATCTATTTAAAAAAAAGGAGCAGAAGGATACTGCAGTGTAAATTGCGATAGCAGAAAATTGTGTTTAATGAAAAAGTTATTTAGGGCTCATACAGGAAGAACATGCAATGAAGCTTTTTTATTGCAGATAAGAAAATGCATAAAGCAAAAAAAGCATTGTTTAACTGTGTGGAAGATTGAGGTTGAGCAATTTGAGATTTTAATGAGTCAGGATTATGGAGTACAAATACACTGGTATTTCAGCTTGGAAATATTTTGCTGCTTTCTTTCTTTGGCTGAGATGCTGTACTCTGTGTGAATTCTAAAAATACAACTCTCAAGTCCTGTTGTCAAAATAATTTTCCTTTCCTTTAAAACAGCACATAACAAACGAGCATTTTCAGTACCAAAATTATGTTTGTGTGTAATTATGCACTTTAAATTATTCAATTAAACTTAAGTGAAGAACCATGGAAAGAAGGTTTGCACAGTGCTTTTCTTAGCTTTGCTCACCTTCTTTGCCAGTCAGCATGATGATGTTGCATTCTGAGCAGTTGTTGTTTGTGTAATGCCAGGGACAGAAATAGGGATGAAGTTGTAAAATTTAGAACTAGTGGTATTTTGGGGTGGATTTTTTGTTTTGCTCACAGTCATTTCATGTATGAAAACTTCGGAAACTTCCGTGGTGTTGCTGATGGTGTGTTTGTGGAAGATGGGTTGTTCACCATCCTCCCATTTGGTGCAGAGCTATGGCCTTGTGTTTAAATCCATGGTTTTCCCAACCACTGACTGAGGCATTGACTGAGACGCTGGAAAGATCAGTGGCATATTCTGGGTTTGTAGGAGTGAGTTTTTGTGTCAGCAAATTATGACCAGAGAGAATATTTTCACGGAATTATTCTCCAACAGTGAATTTTTTCCAAAAATATCACAGACATAATTTTGTCCTCACTTGTGTGCGTGTAAAGAAAATCTACCTGTATATACAAAGGAAAAAAAAAAAATCCTTCTCTGCTTGTGGAGGGTTTTTAGGTGAGAGACTGTAACCCCGTTAAGTTTCAGGTCCACTTATCTCTTTCTCTTCCTTTAAAATTGAGTAATCTGCATTGTCACTCCTAATTCTGTACAACAATACAGGTCCTGTTTCAATCCTATTTAGAACAATAAGATATCCAATTTGCCGCTAAATGGCTTGACAGACTGTTTAGTTCTCCACAAGCTCCAAGTGAGTGTCAGATCTTCAAACGTGGTATTCGTGTGTCAGCTGCAATTTTATAGCTACTCTTCGCCGCTGTAAGTATATAAGGACATTAGATGGCAAAGAGAAAGTGTCTGTTGGTATTGTCTTCTGGAAAGAAAAGCAATTCAATGTTTACAAAACTTGCATGTCAAGGAGACAGAGTTATTAATGTTTTATTTTTGTGAAGAGTGACTTGAAATTGTTTCAGTTTTAGAGTGGAAGAATTGCATAATGAAGTCCTGACACTAAATTAGGAAAGGATTATTCTGAAGAGAAAGCTCCATTCATTGCTCAGAAATCCTGTCATAGACAGAAGGAGAGGATCTTCACCGTTGGCTGAACGGACGAGAGATTTTGCGCATGATGTATTGCACCGTTTTGTGACAGATGCTCATTGTTTAATGACGTTTATACTTCAGCAGAATTCATACAGCTTACTTTGCTGACAAAGACTAATTGTTGGAGTTAATATGCCATCAGAAGTGCACATTATAGGCTTGCTGGATTTGAGAGCTTATTTTGCATTTTTAAGAAAACTAGGGCCTTTTATTGATAAAGGTATATTTTTCTTTTTTCCACCTTCAAAATAATAAGCAAACAAATCTCAAAATGCTTGATACAGAGGGAAATTGGCAAACTCATTCTTTGTAAAGGAATCAGATTGTTTGCCACTTGTGCAGTTACTGTCTAGCACTGTGCCTAATGATGATAATTGGTCTTTCAAACAATATATACAAATTAATTGACATTTCTATCTGGCATTCGTCTGAGATGTAAATATGGGCTATGATTGCAATTCAAATTAGTCTGAAATTTAATATCTGGTTATAATCAGAATTGCTAAAGATGTCTTGCTAATTTAATTGACATAATTGTTATAACGTCTCTAATTTTATGTTGATGTCTGAGGTAATGACTGCTGAGTCACCTTTGCTTTGGGAGGATTTTAAAATAAAAATAAGGATACATAGGAATGGATTGAAAACATGTAGAAGAAGAGTTTATATCTGTTTTTCTCTCTCTTCTGGTAGGTTTGCTGGAGGGGAATGAATGAAATCTGGAGGTGTACAGAAGTATACCAGCCCTATCATTCTCTAGTAAAGATCAGCATGAAAAAGCAAATGGTTCATTTATTGGACTGAATCACGGTTACTTATTTGCGGGACCAAAATAGTTCCCTTCATATAAAAAGCCTTCAGCAAGTTCTCCTCGAATAGGAGGATTTATTTATGAAGTCTCTCTGGGATAATGTGGGATGAATCACTGTTTTTGCTACTTGCCAAAAATGTCCCCAGCAGATTAGTAGAATTTAAGCTATTGTAAGTACTGGATAACTTGTTAAAGGAAGCCAGGGACCTAACTCAGCTGAAAATGCCAAGGGACAGTTAAAGATCTACCTGGTGGAAACAACATGTTGGTTGGCTGCTGACATCCCTGTCTTGCCACAGCCAGCCCCAGCTACATGGGTGGGAGTGACTTTCCAGTGCAGAAATGAGGACACTGTTGTTCCCGGGCTTTCTGTCTGATGCAAAAGCTTAAAAATTTTCTTAAGTTGGATGGAGTAGAGCTGAACATCAGTTTGTGAGCTAAAATTATCTTGATTACTTGACCATGGAGATCAGTCTCCTGACTTTGACTTCACCCCATGTCTCCGACTGAAGACAAATGCATGATTGTGTGAGGAAGATGAGAAACCAAACCGACTGCTTAATTCAGTATGTGCGTCTGACAGACGGACCCTGTTCATGATCTGGGGAGGAGGGGAGTGGAGGGGGAAGCTGGAGAAGCAACAGGAAGAGAGGAGCTGTTGGCAGTCGTGCAGCTGAGCGATTCTGGGGGATGTGGGCACCACGGGCTGTGCTTGATGTGTGGCTGAGTGCACAGACCAGGGTGGTGCTTGTGAGGAAGCCATTTGTCTAAAACCTGGGGTATTATTGCCTTCAGTTCTCTTAATGTATCAGGGAATGTAAAGATTCGGTACAGAGGTAGAGCTTGCCAAGACTTACTTTATCCATTCTCTGTGTCCACCTGGGTTCCATTTTCAGAAAGTGTCTTATTTCTAGTAGGCTACCTGAGTTTAGGCTTCATGTACTGTTCTCAAAATTCAGATGTTCTCTATCAACATAATGGTTGTCTAACAAGCTAACCATCCTGCTGCTCCTGGATTTCCAGTAAGCTCTTCAAATGTCTGAGAAGATAAATCTTTCCTTAAAACAGAAATTTTCTTCCTCTCTCTAGTCCGGTGCCTTTTTTTTTTTCTTTCTGATTTAGCAAGTGTCAGCAGATTGTATCAAGATGTGAGAAGATGCATCCACTCCCATGTCAAAAGTGAAGTTTGTTTGAAAACAGTAGGATATATATGCTACAGAGGTTTGACTTGCCTCCTTGTGTCACTCCTGTGTCAGAGGAGATTGCCACAATGTTTGTGGGCAGACCACCCTACCTTAATGATTTTGTAGCTACTCTAGAGGGACACAATGTCATGTATTATTTGAATATTGTTTTAAAAGGGGAGGAGTGGGTTAATATTCCCCAGATTCCCCAGGGAACAGCAGGGGGGTCTGCTGATGTCTCCATCTGCTCTTGTCCCCGCCTAAGAGATGAACCTTGTCATGTTTGGGGGCAGTGTTCTCACAGAGGTGACCGTCATTGCTCTGACATCAGGTATCTAATAATAACTCCCTGGCAAGTCATCTGCTCTCTTATGCTTCACCCACTCTTAGTCACTATACCAGTTTCTGTAGGCTACAAGTAGTAGGCTATTTATTAAAAGCAGTAGCTAGTGAAAAATGCTTTCCTTAATCAAGTTCTCCTGCCAAGAATGTAAAATCAGTGAAACCAATTTTAGGTGCCTTGAATCCTGTCCAAGTCAGATCACTTGGCAAGTCGTGTTACCTCAGCTGCTTCCATACCTTCCATTCACGTTCCAGGTGCTGAGAAACACCATTTAAAAATTTGTGGTTAATAAACATAATGTCTTAAAATTCTTCGTAAGGGAGTAAATTTATTTGGCTAGTGTCCTTCCTGTGTCCCATCCAAATTTGGCACTATATTGCATCATAGAGTCTTTATTTACTCTGAAGGAGAGGGTCAAGGTTATCTGAGAATAAATCACCCACTTCTGTATCCTTCTCACCTCAGTGTTACCCATGGGGTCATGCCTGGAAATGCCAAGGGGAAGCATGACATTATTGAAAGTCTGCCTGTAGGCAAAGGAATTTGTATTTTTTCTGACCTTGTTGACTTCACAGGTCAGTAGCTGCGCTTATGCCACTTTTCTAGGTAAGCTCACTTATCCCCAATTTCTTGCAGGAATGTGACATTTCACTTCCTTTTTATGATCAGTCACTGATTGACAAGCTCTTTGCATGGGGAGCTATTCTGATGGCAGGGGAGCAGCAAAGCCAAGCACTCACTCCTTCCCATGCAGGCAGAAACTCATCTTACCTTCCAGGAAGGATGGAGAACTGGGAATGCCATGGAGAGCTGCCTTAAATGGGATGCAGTAACGTGAGTTTGTAGCAAAAAATGCCTTTCTAATTTAGTTTGTTCAATTTATAGGTCAATATCCTTCTAACTAAAAAGAAAAATAATTGTATAGATTGGAAATTTCTCAGTGGAAGATTATTTGTGAATAAAAAGCCCTTAAGCTAGTGTAACTCATTGCTCAGAAGCAATGACAGTTTTCAACACCACGTGGCAATTTACAGTGGGGGGTGTCTAATGGTACAGGGGAGTGCACTGGAGCCTCCACCACACTGTCATTTTACTTCATCTTATCTACAAAGGTTTGTCAGTGTGCTAATTTATGGGAATGTTCCTCTTTAACCTTTACACCATCCCTTTTCTGTATTCTTTTTTCTATTTTGAGTTTGAACCCATGTTTTTGTGGAGCATAATTTGGGTGAGGGAGCACAGCTTAAAAATTTCAAATTTGATGGTTTTTCTTCCACGTTGCTTTGTGCTGTGTTTCTGAGTCAATCCTTTAGTTCTTTTTGTTCTAAAACATAAGGGTAGACTTGGTGCTCTCATGAGGGTCATAATTTTATTTGTCTTTCTGTAGGTAAATGCCATTTTAAAAATAATCGCATTTTTGGACTTGTTTCTGGAATATTCCTCTTTTTGTCAGGGTATTTTGTACTTCAGTCCATAGTTATATTTTTTGTTCTATCTTACAATTTTTTGTTCATTCCAGATGTACTGCTTTCTACTCACAAATGAAAAGGAAGAACTATCATTAAGTAGTCTTAGGAAGATCCCAGTTTTGAGCTTTCAAATAGTCTTATACTACTGACAAATTACAGATACTCAGCTAAAGTTGGAGAAGAGGAGGGTTGGAATTAAGGGTCTGGGTTAGCTTTATTTACCACCTGCCTTCTTTCAGTCACCTTTTGTACCTCTGAGATTCAGGGCTGCTCTTTGGACTGATGAGCCAGCTGGTCAGGGGAACTTGGTTTTAAAAGCTGTCTACACTGGAACAGCTGGAAAACATATTTCCCAGCTCATCTTCAAGAAGGAGTAATAGATCTGTATGACAGTGTTGATATTTCACTACCAATTGCCGTTAATCATTAGAATTAATGCAAAAAGGGTGCAGGGAGGCACTGGGACAGAAATGAGACTTATTTTGTAAGAGACAAATGACTGCTCCTAGAGAGGGTGTCTGTAAGCAAGGAAGTGGGGTGTGCTTGTGGCTGTGTGAGCATGCTTGGGGCAACGACCATGATGGAGACAAGGACCATGACGGAGAATCTGGGTCCTCTGGTGTGAGTGCCTGGAGAGTATGGAGTTGGTTTATATTTTATTTTTTTAATTGCTTTTGTGAAAGGGCGAGTGTGTTTTGAAATTGTGTGGTATTGGGAGGCTACATTATAAATAGTTCATGGGAGGAGGAAAATATATAGCAGGGATTTTGTCTTTCTGCTATGTTGAATAGTCTCTCTTCTGGGGATGTTAAAAGTTGTTGATAGCGTTTGATTTTTTACCTTAATAGATCATCTGGAGTTTCAAATATCTTATGAGACCTGCTGTAAGCTTTCTGCCTGAGAAAGAGTTTGCTGTTCCCTTCCTCCTGGAAGGCTCTTCTTAAAGTATCCAGTGACAGGATATCCAGTACTCAGGATGGTGATAGAAAAGTGGAGTACACTAAATTCTGCTAAAGCACAATAAGCAAAGCAGAGAAGTCTCCATTCTTAGGGCTATTCAAAATCCAACTGGTCATGGCCCTGAACAATATGCTTTAAGTGAGGCTGCTTTGGGTACAGATTTGGATTAGATGGTCACCAGAAGTCCCTGCTGACCACAATTATTTTCAGAGTCAGTGAATTGATATGAAGAGCTAATCTTAGGGGATGCTAGCACATGTGAATATAGCATTCACTTAAGTCTTTTCTGGGCAAAATGGTTGCAAGGATATTAGTAAGTCAGTTGCCAGCATAGCTTGCTACAGCCTATTTGTATGGACTCCCCTAAAAGCATGTTACTTGTTGTCCATTATTTTGGTAGGTGTTCATACAAGTTTGGTGAAGTCAACTTAAGCAGATGTAGGAAAAATTCTTTTCAGTGTTTCAGGATATGAATTGTCTTGCACTGCCCAGAATTAAGAAGAAGCTCCACACATAGAAATATTTTTGAATCTATCCATTAGATGGCTTTGTGTTTAAATGGGTTGAATGCAGAGCCTTGTAAAAGACCAGGGAATCCTTTTTCTCCCCTTTGTGACTCACACCTCACTGTGCAGGCTAATGGTATCTATTAAGAACTTGGTGGAGGGAAATTTGTGGCTCAGGACTAAACAGAATGAAATCAGTTTTCGGTCCTTTGAGGCGCAGACTCCTTGTTGCTGTTTTCAGGCATAGGAAGAGCTATATTGGATCTGACAAGCCCAGCATGTTCCTGGCCAGCACAGATAGTGTTAGGGAGGGGTAAGCACAGGGCAGTGCTTTCCCTGGTGAATCCCCTGAACTTCCTGTGGTTGGCCAGCCGAAGGCTTTCCGGGCTGTGCTGTTGGCTTGGTCATCTTGTTCAATAGTCAGCAATGAACTTATTTCCCCTGAATTTTTTCCATAAAGCCATTTATACTTTTGGCTTCAGAAACATAGACTTTCACAATTTAATGATTTTGTTTGTGTGGAAAGGGCCTTCCTTTTATTTTGATTTTTTTTTAAAAAACTTGCTGAATGATAATTTCTGTGAATCCCCATGAGTCTTCTGTGTTTACAAGAGAGGAGATGGTTCAGAAAGTTTAATACAATATGAAACTGCTAGAGAAAATATTCTTAATCGAATGAACCTTTGGCTTCATCCTGTGTAACAGTTCATTCGTTCCTGTAAATAATTAGATGAAATTCCTGTAAAGTCCTGTAAGTATGTAGTTGTTAAGGAAAGTGGTATTTCAGGCAAATGGGCAGCTCTAGTTTTTACATTGACTTCCCTCAGAGAGTACATTCAATTTTGGGCAATTTTTGCATTTTAACTACTTTTCAGCACTCAAGTGTAGTACCTCAGTGCACAACAGTATCTAGGAATAAGGAAAAATCAGAGCATAGCTGGGTGAGTTGTTCCATTTGAGAAACTTGGTACATGTATCTGAAGGATTTAAGTTTCATTTGAACAATAGGGAATTAAAATGTTCCTGATTTTTTGTATATTGTTTCTTCAGCTTTCTACAATGACTTTGGGCAGTGAAGAGGTGGAGTAAGAAATTAAGGCAGTTACAAAATAACTCAAAGGTTAAAAAAATCGAGATATTAGCTATTTGTGTTCTGACTACAGAACAACTGAATAAAATGAGATTAGGAAATGGCACTTAAGAGCAGATTCATTTTGGGAGTTGAAAATTTTGCACTTTGCTTTTTCTTCTTTGGGATTGTGTTAGCAGAGAATATGCATTCCGCTTTCCTATGCTTTTTGCAGTTATTTTCTCACTGTACTTTTTACAGTGGTCTTACAGATTTAAGAAGAAAATTGCTCTATGAAAACTGATGAGATCTTTTATAGTGTCACACTCAGAATCTGCTTTAATAACCAGATACCAGATGGAGTTCAGCAGCAATGGCAGCAGGAAGGTAGTTTATCTCAGTCCTTGTAACTCCGGCTTGTTTTCAAGCAGATGATTTTGTTTCCTATTAAAAAGAGCCAACCTTATATGAAGAAGGGTATTTTTGTGGCAAGGGTTTGAAGAAGTTGAAAATCTATGAATGATCTCAGTAAAACAAAGAAACCTCATATTTAATGGAATATCTCTTATACCAAAAGAGTCTTAGTTTATGGTTATCTGATCATAAACAAATACAACTGTCCTACTTTTTGGTTTTGACTTGGGATGGAAAAACTGATGAAAATCTGGGAGAGGAAGGAAAACTCCCCTTTGTGGGCTCCTGTCATTGTCCCACCCACTGCGCCCCAAGTGTGATTTTGTTGGGGTTAGCTGAGTCTATTGGTTTCTCTGGTATTTGCATTTATGTTACTGTAGAATGACGGGGAAAAAAATACACAGTATTTGAACTTTAACTGTTGACTATTCAAATTTGTTTTTACTTGTAATTTCTTCCAGCAAGTCAGTTTGTTAATGACAGCTACATCTGAGGTTATTTACAGCTGTGACACATTGGGATGTTTTAGCTGCCTTATCTCCCATGTTGATGTGAGTTGGTGATGGACTTTATGTGGCTCAGCTGTTGGAATATACCCAGTTTTAGTGATGTGTGCATTGTAATAGGTACACTAGCTGCGGTCAATGGACGTTACATTTTTAATTTGACACTGCTACTGCTTTCTCCTAAGGAATAACTAGTGCTTATGTTGCAACTTTTTCCTGTGTAAATAATTGTAGGGTTTTTTGTGTTGACTCCAGGGAGTCTAAATGGCACAACAGAAGACTAAAAGCAAAAACATGCTTCTTAAGGGTTAGATTTGGAATTATATTAGTATTATTAGGGTCAAAATAATATAAGAAAAGTTGCATCATGTTAATGTATATACATCAGGGGAACCCTTTTTGTACAATGTATGTATATCAGGAGAATTTTTTTTTCAGAGATAGTTTTGGTTACTGCATCCATATAGTATGGAAATACAGTACCTAGAGAATGAACTGTTATGGTTTCAAGATTGTTTTGAAGCATGGAATTAAGCAGTAAGGTTAATGCTGTATAGGATCTGTTCATAAGGTTAACATGAGCCAACTGGGTTTTGTAAATCAGACGTATTTATCTATAACATGCAATTTCAAGATTGTGTATTTTCACAGGCCCTTTGCAATTAGATTTTTAACCCCTAATTGCACTGCTTTTCCATGCAGTTTGCTACCAAGACTTCAAAATGTGTCACAAGGAAAGATTTGAGCTAAATATAGCATGTCCTCTTCATTTGAAAATGAAAGCACAGAAACATAAACATGTAAATGATTTCTGGGATGCAGAGCAGGAGAGTTGCTGAAGGGCTGCTCTTTCCCCCTTCTCCCTCCCTTTCTGAGCTGTCATGATGCCTCTTCGGCTTGTGCTCTGTGAGTCACACTGATGTAATTCCCCACATTGGCAAAACAAAATTCAGCAGATCCGAGAGTTTCTATTTTGGGATTTTCAGATTTGGGATTTGGTAGCTTCGTAGACATTGGAATACAGGAGTAGCAGTTTTACTGTTGTGTTACCCCCCCATGACTTCATATGTCACCCAAGTGATTGCTTTCCCACTCAGTAACCCCTGAATGATACCATTTGTTCAAAGTTTGTCTCTTTCCCTTCCTACTGCTTATTAACACTTTTCATTAGAGGTGATAAGGCTTTGTTAATTAAATACTGTCAATATAACAGAACAGTCCAAAGACTGGAGGTAGCTGCTCTGGAGGCTCCTGTGTACTATGTGAACTCAAACCCATGCTGTGTTTCTCCCTGCAAGGATCATTTCTTTATTGAAATAGTGATGATCCTAACTCAACTGGAGATTTCTATTTCAAATATCTTTTTTGTGTTATTGTGCTGCTTTTTGAAAGTGAAATTGAATGTTACGAGGTGTGTTGAAAGGGAGGATGCAAGTTGCTGAAGCCTAAAATTACTCACCATGTTGAAAAAGAATTCTTATTAAAGGAAAACAGTGCTGTTTCTTTTGTGGTGTGCTAAGCTTAATGATTGATGTGTCATCTATGAAATACCTTAAGTTTCCAGGTCTGCTGGAAAAACTGGCATATTGTAGTTGGCCTAGATGATAATTTTAGGTCCCTTCCAAATGAGCTATTGTATCCCATTCCATTCCTTTCCATGCCTCTTCTTCTGTAATTATAACTTAAGATACTATGAACTGCTTTTTATATTAAACTAACCTCATTTTCAACTAGCGCTGGGTTGCCATAGTTTAATAGTTCATTTATTGTCCCACAAGTGTTAGGAATGTAGTCCATACACGCAAGCAAATTCTGCATACCATTCCCAAAGGAGGAATGTTTCTTCTTTTTCCATCCTGGATTTTATTGAAGCGATGGGTGTCTGTCAAGCTCACTTTGGCTTAATGTCTAAAATTCTTTGGGCCCTGTGTAAGCCCAAGTGTAAAAAGAGGCCTTGGGCATTAGTTTACTCACAACACACAATGAAGTAGGTTGTGACTATACCTGAATATTAATGGTAGATGCAATAAAACAAATGTTCTTTCTACTTTTCTTACCCTTGTACATATTGCACTCCCACTAGAAAATTGTTCTAATTCTTACTGAATGGCACTTCACACATAGTGAAGATCTTCTCAATAGTTTGAGGATGTAAATAATTGTGTAGATGTGCTATATTAAAAATATTGCTGCCTTCTGCTTTTTGATCATGTAATGTAAGTCATGAGGCAGAAGACAGAATCTGCAATCAAATGTAATATAACTAAGCAGTTCTTGTATTTCAAGGTCATAGCTTAGGGAGGCATAAACAGTTTAGTCTTTTGAACATTACTTGTTACAATGCATTGGAAATGGAAAACCTTGATGAAGATAATGTGACCAAAATTGACAAAAGCACGTGACATGCACTGCAAGAGAAAAATAGTTAATCAAAAGACTTCAACAAGGTCTACATACAATATTTGAGTCTTCTAACCTCTGAATTTTGGATGCTGTTTAGAGTGTGGCTGATTAATTTTCATTCAGTGAAGGTAAAATTCAATGTGGAAAAGCTTATTGCAGTAATCTTGTAATAGGAACGTAACTACAGACAGAACTGATCAGTATTTAAGAAATACACTCTTTTAAAGTAAGACTGGGTTGGAAAGTAAGAGTCAATAACTCAGATGGTAAAGTGCTTTCTGATTGCTGCCTCCTGCTTTGTCTTAGTTACAATTTTGAAATTGCATTGTCTGTTGTAACTTAGATCAATGACAAGAAAACAAAAAAGATCCATGGTGATGATTTTAATTAGACCTGGGGTATCCTCCTCAGGCAATGTTGTGACTCACTGAGGGGCAAACTTGGTCTGGCATTTTCAGCCCTGACTGATGCATTGCTGTGGCCGTAGCAAAGCCATGCAGCCTTTTCTATGGAGAAAAACAAAACTGCGGCCATTCTTTCATTATTTACATTTGTACAGGATGACACGTGTACTTTGGATTATTCAAGTGTAGCTGGCTATAATGAGAGTTGAATTCTCTGTGTTCTGCAAAGAAAAATACTTGATGTGGTGTAACAGTGTCAAAAGTCTCCTTGTTATCCCAAGTAAATGAAACAGATTTTCTTGTTAAGAACTTAAATAACAGCATTAGAACCAAAATGTTTACTGTGTGATTAAGAAGCTTCTCAAGAGAAGTTTTGTTCTTGCTTAATAAAAGGAACTCCACAGTGGATTAATAGCATTAAAACTAAGACTGTAGAAAACAGTTTTAATACCAAAATAATTGTTTAAATGGAGACTTAATTACAATGATTAGCATAGTTCTTATTGATTGATAATAAATTCCAACTCAAAATCTTAACGGGGTTTTAAGTATTAATGTGTAACCATGGACTGAAGGGTTACTTTATTTAAAAACAAACCCACAATGTTTTGTGGTAAGGAAATAAAAGATGAATTTGAATCATACATATCTGGTGGTTTTGTTTCATACAAGTTACAGTGAGAAGGGGATGCCCAGATGTGTTATCAGAGTGCTTCTCTGGCTGTCCAGGATTGAAGGAAGAATGTATTTCAATTTATTTTTATTTGTAACTACTACTCACTCGGTGTTTTCTGGGGAGTGTTACAGTTCTGTTTTCTTCAGGGGAGATTGTTCCCCAGAACAGGGGGCTTTTAAGTGCCCCCTAAAGGGTCAAGGGTGGTTTTTTGTTGGTTTGTTTCCCAACCCCCCTCCTCCATATTGCATGGCAAGGGATTAGGGTTTGAGAGAATCACAGAATATTCTGAGTTGGAAAGGACCCACAAGGATCATCGAGTCCAACTCTTAACACTGTGTCCCTGGCGGGAATCGAACCTGGGTCTCCCACACTGCCAGGTGGGGACACTTACCACTGTACTAAAGTGGATTTCGAGCAAGTCTTTCCTTACACATGTTGCATATTTGCTGTGAATAGATGCTTTCGTGGCTGTGACAGAGATGGAGGTGTCCTTTCAGTCACAAGTGCCTGTGTGTTCCCAGTGGGGTGGTTTGTTACACTCCATCTTTGCCAATTTTAAACACTTCTTAAATTCCTTGGCTAGTTGCTCATTCCCTCTATTTTCTTTTTCTAATTGTATTTGTTAACAGAGTGGGTCCATGTAATAAGCTTTAAGAACATATTCACTACAGGGCTTAAATAACAATGTTTGAAAGGAAGGCATCGCCTTTTTTCTGTTCAACACATTGGAAAAATTTTGTGCATGTGAAGCAAGTTTTGGACCTAAAAGTGATGGTATCTAGTGTGGGTAAAGTACAAGGTTGTGACCAGCAGGCTGCAACAATCGTCAGATTTGGCAGAAGTGAAAAATTTAACAGGATTTTTTTAGTGTAATTTGATTTATGTTCTGACTATTACATGTGAACAGCTAAGCCATGAATCTGCTTAAATTTAAACATGTGAATATTCCCACTGGCTGAAATGAGACTGCCCAGGCTTCAGTGAAATGTAGGCGTTGGCATTCCTAGGGCTGGGAGACAACAGAAAATGCTCTCTTGCATTTACTGTTTTATGCTGAAAAGTGGAGTATGGTCTCAGAAATGTAACCAGTGCACTTACAGCTGCAGTATATTTAATTTTAGAATTCACATAAACCATCTCACTCAACTAATACTGTGTATTTAATTAAGTTGATTTCAGCAATTTATGACACAAACTAATGCAACATTTTTAGGACAGGACATTTGATAATTATTTGGAATCTCTTGTTGTAAATATTCATTGTTTTTTGTTATATGTATATTATTTAATTCAGAAGTGCATATACTTTAATTTCCTTTACTTTGCTTTATGGTGGGCATAAAGTAAATATTTTCGACTCTGTGTGTCGGGAATTAAGCTTGTCTTCCTTTGGTTTCACACTATTTAAAGAGAGAGACATTGTATTTTGTTAAAGTTTTGGAAGAACTCAAAATTTAGGACTAACATTTTGGATGCATTCTTAGAGAAATAGTTTCAAAAGAAACCTTGGAGTAAAGTTCAAACCTTGACTGAGTGAAGTTCAAATATTATAAAAGCAGAAGATCTGGAAAGTTATTGACAATTCATTTCCTAAGAACTTTGTGTTGCAAAACCTAATTAGTGCTCCTGAAAATAAATGCGTAATTGACGATGGCTAGAATGGTCAGAGCTCCACAAGTAGAGGCATGAAAGTTTCTATTGCAGCAATTGAATCAAACCTGATGGAAATGTGGCTGGGGTGGCTGCTCCTTTTCCTGGTTAATGTCTTAAGGAAACAGATGAGGCAGAATGGCTCACAACTTCGCATGCAGCTTTAGGTCAGGTTTCCTTGGCTTTCTTTCCTTAGAAAGAATGTCTTAGCTAAAGGCAAGTCAGAAAATATACCCTGGGATCAGAGCTGCTTTATTCTGATAGATAATTTTAGTAGCAGGACCTAGATATGTCTTTCTCATAGATGTTGTAGTTGTGAGATGAAGAAACAATACCATAAGTAATGGTAAAAGCTCTTCACAGAATCCCTGGTATACAATTTGCTTGTAGTTGTGTTCTATTTAAATGCACCCAGGAATTGTCATATATATGCTTTTATGAAAAGCTATTTTAATAAGAGCTGTATTTGAGAAGTCCAAATAACCTCACTGTCATGTAAGACAGATCACAGTTTATGTCCCAATGTATATATACAGTATATATACAATGTCATATATACAGTTGCCAATCTGCCTGGGAGGTAGCAATGCATACTGCAGTACTGTATTAATGCATGTAGTTCCGATTCTCCTTATTGTTAACTTGTCATTTAGCATTTCTATATAATTAGCAGTGGGACAGTCGATTTGCATATTGGCACAAGGATATGGTCTTGGGCCAGACTGTACGTCTGAGAAGCTAATCTGGTCTCTGTGGTGTTGGTAATTGAGACGTTACAGATTTTCACGGATAAGAGCTGTCTGGGTCCACACAGTGGAACCTGAATCATGTTTTGTAAAGAGTAATTTTTACCTCTTTGATCATTGTGACAATTAAATCCCTGATTTTACAGTTACATATAGTTGACTGCCATTTTTCCCATCTGTATTATGTCCATAGTTGCAAGGGGCCCTTGTGTTTAGCGAGCTTGTTTGGATGCGTCCTTGTAATGAAATATGATGTCTTACAAATTTAAAGATGGGTGAGCAGTAAGATTTGATGCAAGTGATACAGGCTCTTCTCCCTTCCATTGGACCACCCAACAAGCTTGCCTTGCCTTGCCTTGCTTTGCCTACCCTACTCTTACCCTAGCCTACTGTACTGATGGCAAAAATTTTCAGGACTTTGTACCCATGCAGGAGAAAATGGTCTTGAGTTTCTTCTACTGCTCTTTACACCAGGCTGAAGGCCTGCAAGAGCATAGATTTGTTTCCTTGTGTGTGTTTGCATCCTGACCATTAGACTTGGAAAGGTGAAACATCATGCAGATGGTGTCCCGGTATAGGATGAGCCCTCTCCTCTAAGGTGGGATGTGCTTTCTCAACCTGCTCTTCCTCCGTGCTGATTCATTGTTGCATGTTTGTCATGGCATTCAAATCTTGTTGTTTATAAAGGTTTACTAAACACTTGAAATTTATTTGCTATGTGGTAAGACACATTTTTCTTCTTGCCTGGCTTTCACTGCATAGATTAGTGTTTTGCCAAGGGGTATTGCAACACTTCATTATTTAAGTGGAATTTTAGTGTATAATGCATTCAAGCCAGTGCAAGACCTGTTGTTGTAATGCTACTGAATTCTGGAGCACAGTGATAGATGTGTTCCTAGTCAACAGAAGAAACCTTTCAATATCCCAAACTTTTATGTGACATCTGAGAATTTAAATAATAATAATCACAGAATCACAGAATATTCTGAGTTGGAAGGGACCCACAAGGATCATCAAGTCCAACTCCCAAACTAATACCTATACAGGGTTTGAGCCCACAATCCCAGAANCTCTGAGCCACCTGGGCACACTGCTGGCTCATATTAAGTTTTCTGTCAACCATTACTCCTAAAGCCCTCTCCATTTCACCACTCTCCAGCCACTCATCCCCAAGCCGATAGCGATATATAAGTGAGTCCAAAGTGAGGAACCCAGCATTTCTACTTGTTGAATTTCATACTATTAGAATCTGCCCATTTCTCTAGCCTATCGTGGTCCCTCTGAAGGGCCCTCCTACCCTCTGGTAGTTCAATGTTTGCCCCCAGCTTGGTATCATCTGCAAACTTGCTAAGGGTGGACTCAGTTCATATCATCAATAAAGATGTTGAACAGTGCCGGGTCAAGCACTGATCCCTGTGGGACTCCACTAGTGACTGGCCACCAGCTGGATGTGGCACCATTCACCAACAGTCTCTGAGCTCGTCCATCCAGCCAATTCCCAACCCAACACAGGATGCTCTTATCCAACCCATGCTCTGAGAGTTTCTCCTGAAGCTTACCATGGGAAACTGTGTCAAAGGCTTTGCTATGGTCCAAGTACACAACATCCATGGCCTTTCTATCGTCACCCAGGCAAGTCACTAGTTCATAAAAGGAGATCAGGTTGGTCAGGCAGGATCTTCCTCTCCTAAATCCATGCTGACTAGATCTAATGTTGTGGTTATTTTGCAGATGCTGTGTAATAGCATTCAGGGTTATCTGTTCCATGACTTTGCCCGGGACTGAGGTCAGGCTGACAGGTCTATAATTACCCAGATCATCTTTCCTGTCCTTCTTGTGGATGGGTGTCACATTAGCCAATTTCCAGTTTTCTGCTACATCACCGGTAATCCAGGACTGTTGGTAAATTATAAAGAGTGGCTTGGCAAGTTCATCTGCCAGCTCTTTCATCACCCTAGGGTGGATCCCATCTGGTCCCATGCATACTAATACGTAAAAAAAAGTGTTGGCTTCCTTTAACTTCTGTCAGGACCTTTGAAACAGATTAACATTTGTCACCAGCAGTGTCAATGGTTTTCCTTCACGGAACTTTAAGGTTGTCTGGCTGCTGCATTGTCTTCCTTGTTCCTTCCCCTTGGACTTTTTAGTGCATCTTTTATGGTTTTATGTAGGCTGTTTGTTCTGTAGGAGTATACTGCCATACATGTGTGAGAGATCTAGTTTTACTGATCCATCCGGGGCATTTTTCTGATCTGGAGATAATAAATGGAGTAGAACTTTTAATTACAGTAGCATGTAGTTCAAGCCACTGCTCTTGAGTGTTGTGGAAAGTAAGAGGCTGTAGCTGTCATAAGAGTTTACAGTATAAATAGACTTGAGAAATGGAAGCTAGTACATGAGATGCATTATTATCTCCCCAAGATATGACCAGTTAGGGTCAAAAATAAAATGATATATCTAGTTTGAGCCACCTCAGTGACATTTGAGGTGAGACAGAAGGAGCCCTGTCATAATATGAATGGTTCTAATTAATCTCTCCTGACGGAGCCATATAAATGTGCAGTGCTGATCTTTATTTATGTTTAATACAGTCAGTGTCAGGCCCAATTACTCCAGTTTATGGTACAAATGTATAAAACGAAACACTCTTTGCCCCACAGACTTTGCATTCCAGGCTGAAAGAAAATCCTGGAGAGCAGACATTGCAGAGGGGGTGGCAGGGTAAGGAAGATGTGTGTATTGTGTTGACACATCTCATGGCTACACAAGAATCACTTTCAAACCACAGGAAGCACTTGGCATCTTGCAGGATAAGGCCTCTCCAGGTCATCACACAAATAATATCCTCCTTATTGTACAAGTGATAAATGTCTTTTGAGTGCACTTCATATCTCCACTGCTGTTGATAAGAAATGCAGATGCCCAGCATCTTTCAAATATTCATTTAGAAAGAATGAAATGGAGAATGATGCCTGTGGTTTTTGTTGAACTGTTTAGTTTATCTAACCTGTGTGTATCCTTTCACATATTTCTTGAAGGTATGTGTAATTATGCCTGTGTATGGGCTGTTCTGTTGGCTGTCAGAAGCATAATTGTGTAATCTTGTGGAGGGAATATTCTCCATGTAGATACATTCAGAAACACTGCTTGATAATAGCTAAGACTTTTATATGAAGCTATCAGTGTGAAAGCAAACTATATCAATTAGGTAATCATTTTGCATTTAGACTTGAAAGCCAGTAAAAGCTGATGGTGACACTGTAGAAAGAACTGACAAGAAAAATGAAACCCATGTATTAGTACTGCTGATGAAATGAACCTGGTGTTTAGGATTCTGCTGTCCCCAGGTTGATCCCATTAATCAGTGCCGTGCCAAACTTGATCTGAGTTCATCCCTGTATCCTGTATTTATTTCATAGGCTCTGTATCTCATATCTCTTAGAATCATAGAAACATAGAATCGTTCAGGTTGGAAAAGACCTCTGAGATCACAGAGTCCAATGTTAACCCAGCGCTGCCAAGTCCACTGCTAACCCATGTCCCTGAGTGACACATCTTTGTAATCACTCCAGGGAGGGTGATTCCACCACTGCCCTGGGCAGCCTGTTCCCATGCTTGACAACCCTTTTGGTGAAGAAATTTTTCCAATAATATCCAACTAATATCCAATCTTAGTTTCCCGTGGCACAACTTGAGGCCGTTTCCTCTCATCCTTTCATTTGTTATTTGGGAAAAGAGCCTGATCCCCACCTGGCTACAGCTTTCTTTCAGGGAGTTATAGGGAGGAAGGTCTCCACTGGACTTCCCTTTTCTTCAGATTAAACACCCCAAGCTCTCTCAGCTCCTCCTCATGTGTATTGCTGCCTGCTGTCCCAGTGCTGTGTGCCAGGTTTAACCGTGCATGGTTTTGCTCAGGGCCGGTGTTGCATGTTAGTACAGTGGTAAGTGTCCCCACCTGGCGTGTGGGAGACCCGGGTTCGATTCCCGCCAGGGAGACAGTGTTAAGAGTTGGACTCGATGATCCTTGTGGGTCCCTTCCAACTCAGAATATTCTGTGATGTTTATTTCAGAATGAGATGAGAATAATCAGCTGTAGGACTCTCACCAAACAAGATGAGGGGTTACTTTTTAGGGAAGTCAGATCTAACCAGGAGACCTCATTGTGTAGCTTCTGGTGAATCTCTGAGCAAATTATAGGCAGGGTACTTTAACTTTGGGGGTTACGTGCTTGCCTGTCTTACTGAAGGCAGGCTAACTGGCTGCTCTGCTCTAGGATCACCCAGATCACAGGAGTGAAGGCACCACAGTGTGGTTTGTCACGAGCTGGGATTTTCATGCATTCTTTCTAGTCAGACAGAAATTTTCTCCCCAGCACATTAAATTCTATTGCATATAGAATTTAATTTTTAAAAAATGGTATTGAAACAAAATGCTTCTGTTTTGGCATTTTCCTTGGCGTCTCTCTTCACATTTTGAAATGTGAATATAGAACAAAAAAGAGACTTCCCATAGAGCTAAAGACCATAGGTTTCCCAGCTGGTTGTGATAGCTCAACCCCAATGTAGCAGTAGATCTGAAAGACTACACTTAGTTCTTATTATGCCAGCCAGCAAGATGGTCAGCAATGATGAGTCCTGGCAATTGAATGGAGAATATTGGTTTATTTTGGCTACTGGAAGCACAGAGGTCTTGGGCAGACCCTATTAAAGGTACTGAAGTTATGAATCATTTTATAGTATTAAATACCAGTTTGGGTGTCTACTTCTGATCAAATCCTACTAGGATCTGTATGTAATCAAGGGAGAAGTATAATTTGTTCTTAGACACAATCACATGATCTTTTTTTTACACATCTGAGGGTCAGGTGAATTGTAACCCAGGAGTGTCAGTCTCTATCCATTGTCTAGGAGTGGAAACCAGATTAATGAGATGGATTCATTTGACAAAACTGAGACATCCTAACAGGAAAATTGATTTTAACAAGGTTTCTTATCAGGCCTCAGATGGATTGACTCAGTGACTCTTTCTGTTGCTAAACAATGGAAAAGTGGGACATGATTTTTGACTAGAACTTTTATGCATTCTAGAAATCCAAGTAACCTGATAGTGAATTTTAGTTACAGTTATTTTAAGTATCACATATATAACCAGCAATATAGAAAAGATTAAAAAAAAAATTTACATGGCTTTTCATGCAAGAAAGGGTGGATTCCTATGTTACAGTTGGAATAAGATTTGTTTGTTATTGTCAGAATAAGTCCTTTTCCTTCAGACATCAGGGGCCTTTCAGTTCCAAAAGCTGCTTTACAGATTTTACAGTTATCCAACTCCAGAGTGATAGTCTGTGGATAGATGCATCACAGACACTGTTTACCATGCAGGGAAAATAAAGAGTATTTTTTCATGGCTGGCCTGTATTTGGGATCATTTCCAGACATGTTCTTCTATTCCTGGATTCTTAACATGTCCAGAAGAGAAAAGGAAAGAACCAACACATTCCCAGTTCCAAATGTGCTGGGAGCTGTTTTGGTCAACATACAGCTAGAAAGGCCCATCCATCTGGTGGGCCGCCATCCAAGGTGGGCCATGCTGGGTGCTCCCTGCACAGGTTGACAGCACCAGTGCCGTGAACAGGGACAGCAGCAAGGGCATCTGGGGAACCCTTCCTTTCATGCCAGAGGGACTTTATTCCAGCCCCCCACTCAAAGGTTTTTGACTTTAACTTGTGTTAAGAGGGTGACTAATGTTGGCTTCAGTGCAAATAAAGTTCACTGCACAGTGCTTTCAGCTTATGGGCTTGTGGAGTTGTATTTTGTTGTTGTAGTAACAGAAGTTTCTTACAAGGTATTTACATACATATGTGCTGGTTGGAGAGACCATCCTTGTCTGGACATCAGCACAATTTTCCCGAATCTCGTGAGGTCTGCTCTGGAGCTGTTTTGCATGTTTCCTAGAAATACGTATATGAAACTTTAGGCACTGAGTTAAGTGTCCTTAGTGATTGTAAGGAAGTTCCTGAACGCTGCTGTAGCATCTTCACTGCCTACAGTATCTTGAAGTTCCAGTTACTTATTGGGTAAGGAATAATGGTACTTTGGTATCATTTTCTCAAATCTGCTGAAGGAATCCTTGGCATTCAAAATGAAATCTGGCTTGGTTGTCTTCATTTCAACTACATGGCAGGCTTCAGCCCACTGCTTAATTTACATTTTCATGTGATATTTAAAGAAAAAAAAAATCTCCCTGGATGAAGTTATCTGTTAACATAGAGCTAAATTATTTTTATTTTATTACAGAAATATTTTTATTGACTTCATTAGGACAATTTAATATCAATGAGGCACACAGTGTTTGGCTTGTAAGCAGCAGAATTTAACATGCAATGCAGTTTAAACAAAAATGCAGATTCGTAGAGCTTGTCCTTTTGAGCTCTAAACTGCAAATTTAACTAATGTTGCGTCTTGTATTGATTATACATAGTGTCTTTAGATTTTAATGAACATTTGCATCTGTGGCATTTCAGCTCTGGAAAGCTAAATGCATTTAATTATTGACAAAGAAAATAATTTAAGCGTTATTGGTGCATTTATTTTTCAAGATGTTTTTAAGTCAGTCTTTCAACCATTCATGATTGTTCTCTGAGATGGCATCCCTTGAACACAAGAGTACAGAAATGAAATCATTGTGACAGCAGACTTTTTCAAGTTAATAATAATTCTGACCAGTTGAAAAAGTTGTAGTGCATGTAATTTAGTTATGTAAATTATTTACCTAATTGAAAACGTTAAGGGACTGGTTGAGGCAAGGGTATATGGGAAGTTACGAAGTGCCAGTCTGTGGCTTTTAGTGGTCAAAATCTTTCATTTGAGGTTTTATGCTGACCCTGTATTGAAGATACTTCCAAAGCCTTGCCTGTTTGTCAGGAGGAAGAGAAAAGAGATTCAGTGATTGCAAAATATATATTTTCACTGGTACCTGGTTTTGTTCCTTTCAGTACCTGTGGGAATTCATTCAGGAGTCTAGTAGTTTATAAATGTGACCCATAAAGTTTTTGTGGCAAAAATTTAGATCCCATTGGGTTATAAGTCCATGTCTAGGATTCATGAACATGTTATGATGGAGGAAAGGGGAGATTTATTATGGAGATACACTGGCAAGTTTGGCCTTGTTGCTTTGGCACAGTGTAAACATAGGCATTATTCAACCTTAGCTGTACACCTTTCCTTGGAGATGCCTGTTGTCCTCCATCCTGGATGTGTTTCAGCTGCAGGAATGGGTGAAGGCAGTGCGTGGGACCTTCATACATGCCTGTCTTCAGAACAGACACTGCGTTGTGTGACTGCCTGAGCAGTCAGTTGGAGACCTGAAACTGGTGGTATTTTCTGAGCTGGCAAAGGGTGGGAACATTCCATTGAGCTCAGCTGCTGGAGGAGAGAAACATCTTCAGTAGTAATGCCTGTGCCTAATGATCCAAATTAGATTTTTTGGCCTCAGATAGAGTTGTGTTTACTCAGATGGAACAAGACCCATACAGCTGGGTCTCTCAGTCTCAGTAAAAGCAGGAAAGCTGTCACAGGGTCTTCTTAGATTTTCCCTAGTCTCCTCAGTGGAGTTGCAGGTAATAGAAATGTAGAACCCAGTAGGTTTTCAGACAAGTTCTCCAAGCTTTATCTGGTAGAGTGTAAAGGTAAGCAGCCTCTTATGAAGAACGTTTTTGTTGTAGATGTTCAAAGGTACTTTTCTTGCAGGACACTAATGCAGCTCATTAATGTGAATCCTGTTTTAGCCTGTTCTAATAGAAACTAATAGAAACTTTCACAAAAAACTCTTGTGTTTTTAAACTGGTTATTTCAATGGTAAACCTCTCATTTCTTTGCTAAAATGAATATATGAAGTAAATGCAAAGTCTGAAGAAGGCCAAAAGAGAGGTTTGTTAGTAGTACATTTCTCTCAGAGTTAAGTTCTAAGCAGCACTCACATGTGAATATTTGTTATTTTGTGCTGCTTCACTCTTGTTATTTAGACACAGAGAAGCTTGTATCCCTGGGATACTGGGATTCTGGCTTGCCATATCAAAACTCTCGAAGTAGCAGTGAACTTGTGGTCTCTGCACCTGTCTTCATGGATTAGTGCCCAGAACCTGTAATTAATGTGAGTCCTTGTGTGTCTAATCTACCTTGAAAAATTAGACTTTCACCCCAGAATGCACTTGGTGCAGGATTCCAAAAAGCCTGTATGAGTGGTGGCAGTTGACAGGGTGGGATGAACACACAGTGTGAGAGGACAGCACAAACTCCTCACTCTTGTGTGGAGCAGTACTGGCTCCCTGGGTGGCTTCTTGACCCGTTTTTACCTGCGTATCCTGCACTGGTTGCATGCCCACTAGGAAATCCCAGGTAATTTTATTTCCTCTGCGGTAGGTCCCCATCTCCAGCAATCCCATGTGTCCTTGTGGTCGACAGCACAAGGCAGAAACAATGCAAGAAGTGTGCTTTGGCACTTGTCCTGAAATCCTTCCTAGAAAGAATGTGAAATAGCTTGTCAAAGAGACAGATGGGATTTGCAGGCTGCTGCGTGCAGGTAGTGCATGGTCTCTCCCTGAGTGTGGATGTCATGTCCTGCCAATGGCCTGGAGGTCCCAAAAGGTGGCAGGTACACTGTGGGTGCCATCCAAATTTTGTTTCCTGGGAAGTGCCTTGAGATGCCTGTTAACTTCTAAACTGGTGTGTCCTGAAAGAGCTCTGAAGAGCACGTGCAGAGCAGTGTCACTCTAAATGGCAGTAACCAGCTTCGTCAGCCTCATCTTGCAGGTGACTTTGGCTCACGTGACAGGTGATGAATATCGATGTGGACAAGGAAGGGATAAGGGATATGGAAGATGTCAAAGAGAGCCTGATTTCCCAGTGAGAACTGTTTTTGCAGTTGATTCCACTGTGTAATTTGTATTCATTTATGAGTATTTTGAATTTACTTACTAAATTAAGAAATAGTAGGAACTATGATGCACACAAACGAGAATAAATCATCAGGAGATATGATTAAAAAAATACCAAGTTTCAATCTTGCGTTCTAGTTTTAAACATGAGAAATTTTTTTAAGAGCTAAGTAACAATAGCTGTCCACTACTTGAACAACAGCTTTGTCTTTGAATACCTGACAGTAAATGCCAGCTGAACTCTGTTGATTGTGATTTTATGCTTTCTGGGAAGAGTTGAATTGTGAGCCTGCCAGCTCCTGAAAACTATGTTGGTAGGATTTGTTTTCCAGAATCAATTTCTGGAAACAATGGTCAGGAAAAAATGTGACTAGTTGTACATATTCACCATAATTTTGTAATAAAGAGACTCTATTTTAACAGGATTTTTACAGTCTCTTTAGGAGAATTGAAGGTCCCCATGGCCTCAAGGTAATGAGGTATTTGGTCTTGGTTTCTTTTCAGCTGGGAATTCACCATGTGAGTTAATGATCATATGTGGTGAGGATGAAATAGTGCACACAAGTACCAGCTATCCTGAGCTTGTTACAATCAGATTTTAACCAAGGATCCTTTCAATGCTTGGGTAACTCTGATTGCCAAACCCATTTAGTTCTTGCCCAAAGTGGATCATGAGACTATGTTTATGAAATTACTGAAGTGAAACTACTGCAAAATAGTATAACAGGATTCTCCTGATTTTTCCCAACATACTTTTCTCTGTCTGTATGCTCTAATGTAGACTACAAAAGTGATATGAATTTGTTTTCCCCCTGTATCACCTGGAGTTGCAAAGTAGAGCTTATGTAACAGACAGAGGCAGAATAATTGAACGAGCAGTACGACTGCTGAGATACACAGTGCTTGATGTCGTTCGTGATAAATGTACCTAATTATTTTGCTTTTACTGGTGAAATTAATATAATCTGTCTGCAGTGTTGATGTGGACAAATGCAGTTGTAGAATTAATGTTTTGTTCAACTCAGACCTTACCATTAGCAGACTTCCTTTGTCTATTGTCGAGGAAGAAAACCAGCTTCCCTGCTCTAAGATGTGATAGACTCATACTGCAAGTTTGAATTGGTCACTGATTCTGCTCAAGCAGGAGATAGACATTTGGGCAGCTAAATAACCTCTCTGTCCCAGCCTGTACGCACAAATAATACGTATATTAGATTGCAGAAGTGGTATTGCCACTGTTGAACTTTAAAAGTTAGTTGAGTGTTAAGGTTGTTGGCATGCACATAATGCCATTCTCATTTTAATTTTCTAATTCGAGGTGACGCACACATATGCAGGCCCCATAGCAGTGAGAGAAACATGCTCTTGTGTGTTGGCTCATTCCTACTTCGGAGGAGGGCTCTGGCATTGCTTGGCAGTAGGTCGGGTGTTGTTCTCTCCTCCTCGGCTCCTGGGTTGTCATGGGGATATGTTTTCAGCTGGTGAGCTGAAGCAGAAGGGAGTTGCGCTTGGAATCAGTGAATCAGATCTTACAAATACTGCAACAATATCACATAAAGGTTTGGAGCCTTCATAATTTTAGGTAGCTCTTAAGCATCTTTTTTTAATCAAGTTCTTTGTCTAATGTAAGACCTCAGGATGTAATTTCCCTTTCGGTGGTTGGTTACTTGTAAAAGTATTGCCTCCTCTAGCTCACATTTATCTGTTTTTATAGCACTGATCATATCTTACTTAAACACGCTTTTGTTTGCGTGATCAAGATAGTCTTCTGCCTTTGCCTGCTGCTCATTCCAGCTCAAAGGCTGATCACTACTACAGCTGAAACTACTCACATGTGTAGGGACAAAAGAAGACTCAATTCTAAATAAGTTCAAAGTGTATCAGCATCAGGAAGGAAATCTCAAACCCATGAATCCATTGTAGATGGTGTCCCCCAACTCATGGCTGATTTCTTTTCTTCAGTTTCACTGAAATAATTTCTTTGGTGTTACCTGAATATTCAGTTAGACTGCAAACAAATCTCAATGGTGTTTTGTTGGAAAGAGTAACAGGTTTGAATTTTTCCAAAAATAAGGCCAGAAGATATTTTCATTTGTGGCATATATATAACATAATATCTACTTTAATTACAAATAAAATTGAGAAGAGAAGGACTTATAAATGAAACAGTGTAATTTTTATTTTAAATAACTTAACGCTTTTTGATGCCTTTGGAAGCATCAACGAATCCATTGACAAAATAACTCTTGATTACTGTCTCTATCAAGCCATCTTTTCCTTTTAGAGAAAGAATCTTAATTTCACTTCTGCTGTTGTGACCACTAAGCCGATTTCATCTTGCTAACAATATGCCATGTTATTGCTGTACCATAAAATAAATATCTTAAGTCTTGATGTGGTGATGATATTCAGCTTGACAGGGTTGTCAGAATTATTTTTTTCTTTTGTTTTGAAGCTATATAATTGGTAATACAGCAAGATTGTTGTTGGTGCCATTTGAGAGCTACTCCTTAAAAATGCAGGTAGTTAATTTGGCTGTCTATGCCAATGAAATGTTAGAACAACACCACATATAAATAATTGGTATACCCAAATCACTTCTGGTATCCAAGGCACAAAAAATACCTCTTACTAATCTCCAGGCTATTCTCTTGAATATGGTATGAAGAATCTTAATAAAATATTAAAATCTTAAACTCGGGTTTGGCTTCTCTAAAGCAGCATTGGACTAAAAATTTTGTCTGCTACATCTCAGCTTTGTAGCAGCATTTCAAATCCACACAGGCAGATAAATAGTGAGGGGTGTTGAGCATGTTGCAGATGTTGAGAGTTTGCCCTAAACTGCATGAGAGGTGAAGATCAGAACCCTGGAGTCACCTGTGCTGGACCTTCCCCCCATCTTTCTGGTTTTGAGTGTATGATTGAGTTTTATTTTAAAACAAGTTTCTTTTCAAAACAAACACAACTGGAATTGTTTTTTATGACCCTCTGCTGTGTTTGTAAAATTCGTATTTCTGGCTGTTCGAATGTTATAGGAAAATGGCCAAAATTCCTTTACTTGTTTCTGGCAATATCTTTCTGCAGCTTAGGAACTCTTGTGTTTTCCTGTCAGTGCAGAAGCCATTAAATACTGGGTTTGGCATAATTCAGTTTACCTTCCTTCTGAAGTAGATACAGATTTCATAGACTGGGATTAGGAATATGGAGAGTAGACATAATAACTAAAGGTCATATTTGATCTGTCACTTTTTCTGGAAACGGATATTTTCTGGCCCAAACCATCTAATGCCATGGAGGCATTGATTGCTTTGGTGCTTTCTTGGCAGGAGTTTTTATTTCCTTGACAAAGTCAATTTTGCATGTATGATTCATATAGACAGCTCTGGGACTCTGGGACAAACAGACTAGAAATGTATGCTGAAATACAGTGATTTATGTGTATTATGAAAAAAGATGAAGCCAGTACTGCATCAAGTAAAAGGCCAGAATGCAACAGGTATGTTGTGCTTGACTGTGGTGTAGGAGAACCATCACTAATTTACACGTTTGCTGGACTGTTGACCACAGTCTTGTATACCAGTGACAATATCATCTTCTGAGATTGAGCACAGAACGTGAGTAGCTTGGAGACATGCATCATGTGCTTTTTTTTTGCTGCTCATTCCACAACACTAATAATTTCATTGATTTCAGTAAGTGTAACTTTGCGAAAGGCTGATATGAAATCGTGATTTTCTCTTTTGCTGTGCTGCCTGTAATTGCTCATGTTTAACCAAAATTGGATATTTGCAAAATGGTGATTCAGTGCAGGGAGGAAGTGCAGAAGAGAGAGTGCTGAGAGTTGTAGAAAAATGCATTGAAATCTGCTTTTTCTGTGTTGATGGAAAGAGACGTTTTAACTCCTTTCTCAGGGAACTAATCAGTGATCAGAAGTGAGAGAAGTGTTCTTTGCTGCAAATTTTACTGCTTTTCTCTCTTTTTTTTTTTTTTTTTGGGCCAGTTCAAACAAGGTTTCATCAGTTCATGATACCAATTGGAAACTTCTGAAGCTTTTTATGTCTTGCAAATGTCCTCCCACATCTCTTTCTTCCCCCGCAAGCATACAGGAGAACAAGAAAAAAGTGAGAAACACATTTAGGTAGAGGATTATTAAAAACCTATGTTTCTGAATAAAAGTAACATTTCTTTCACAGCAAATGAATTTTGAATCATTTTTGGTAATATTGTTAAAATTTTGAGATCATGTGCTCCTCATTTAAGCTAGAGGAACCCCACCAACAGACTGGTTAACAGATCAAGGCAGTCAGCTGATGAGCCACATATGGCAGAAACTGCTGCGTATGAATTGTTAATGATCCTCACTGAGGAAAATAACCTTCTTCCTGTTGGTATGGAGCCCAACTGGAGTGTGGAAAAATCCATTTAATGTATGAAGATTACAGTGAGTCAGACTTCATATCCTCTCTCAATAGGCTGTTGTGTGAAATGGTGATTTAGAAATACTTTCTGCTTTTTATTATATTCCTTGGTGTCATCTGACTCTGATATACCAGTAGCTGAAACACCATACTGAAGACTAAATTTTCATCTGTTTGAATCAAAACCCAAAATCTGGGTTGTCTCAAGACAGGTCTTTGTGTGGCAGCATTTCACTCACTGTTGCCAGTGCTGACCAAAAAGTTGATATTTGATTCCTCTCAAATTTGTTCTACCTGAAGACGTGAACCAGAAGGGTTTAGGCATCCATGTCACTATTTAGGATTGGTCATGGAGAGCAGCTTGAAAGTTCTGTCTTGTAGGCAAGCAAATTGAGGTGTTTTAACAATAACATTGAGGACTAAATGAGATTCTTTGGGGAGAGAATTAGAACTTCTGTTAGCATTGAGACTTGGAGCATCCCCCTCCTCTGGTAACATCTATGCGTTGGCAGGGGAAGGTGGATGTGGCCAGTGAATTTGTGGGTCCTTATGGAACTCAAAGGAACAGGATCTTGGATCCCCTTGTGAGCTCTTGCCTGGCTGCTTGACCTGGTGCCATACTGGATGGGTAAAGTTCATGGTAAGGGGTCTTGTTTCTGTCTTTCTCTGGCTATGGAGGTTGCTTCCACATGTGCCACTGGACATGCTTTTTGTCCTGTGGGTGAGAAAAACTTCCCTGTGCTCCAAGAAAAATTAATTGTACCATTGAGTTCCTATTGCTAATTTGCATTCTACTTCCTTTAGATATATTCTGATATTATAGTTGTTATTATAGTAAAAAATTGCAGTATGTTTGGTGGTAGGCCTTTCATTGTCAGGGCTGCTGACTTTGCTGTCCCTGAATATGTGGGATGAATTCAAGTGTTCCTTTGAGCAGCCTGGGAAGCTGGGTGTGTGAGACCCCAGGCAGGCAGGAGAACAGGCAGCTGGCAGAAACGCCTGACCCAGATCGTCTCCATCTCGTGTCTCTGGTTCACTAATCCATTATACTTGCCAAAATATTTCAAGTACTGTAAATCTTGTCAGTGAAATTAAGTGACAATGATATAAGTTTTTAAAGCGAGGTTTTAATTCATCATATTTGAAGACTATTTTAGTTAAATCTGCTCTTTTGTAGTTTTTAGATGAGGTTATAGCAGAATGTCTTTTGGACAAGGGAGGGAAGACTGGCATAAAGGGGCCACAAGTGCCAATTTCATTCCAACTCATCCTCATCAGACTCTAGGGATTTGTGGATACCGTTTGAAGAGAAAAACATCACTGAAAATTTATCAGTTAAAGAAGCTGAGAAAAAAAGTGGAATGCATGAAAACGGAATATACATTACTTCTAGAGCTGTAATAGCCCCATTTAGTGCCTTTCTGCAGCCCCCCATTCTTACATAATGACACTGGGTAAATTCAACTCTGCAGAATTTCCAGTAAATATTTTTAAAGCTATTCATAGTCTGTTAAAATGGCAGTGTAAAGTACTTGCAACAGAAATGCTTTTTCTCTGCAGCTTCAAGTATTGTCTACTTATTTTGGGCACCAAAGCAATTTTTAGCATGACTTTTGTTTCTCTTAGAATGGCAGTGCTAACGTGGCATTAGCAATGAGGTTGATTGTGCACTTTGGTTGAGGTTTTGAGCCCTGGCAGTCAGATTAAATTATAGTTTTATTTTTATCACTGAGGAGAGATAAACATGTCCCTACAATATCATTGTGAAGTTAATTTGCAGAGATCTGTGCTCTCATTAAAACATGCGGTTATCTGGCAGTAATTGTTTTCCCTGCATGGCTTCTTTTTAGAAGGCCTAAGGGCTATTTATGATAAAACTGTCAAATTTTGTAGCCTCCTGTTTTACGGATTGCTCTTGGCCAGGATGTATTTTAAGTCCTGCCTGTGGGTGTTACGTAGTTGTGCAGCCTCAGGTGAAAACTCGGAGAGGAACCGTGACTCAGAGGTGAAGAGTAGGATTCATCTGCCCTCACTCAGGTGTCCAACTTTGAGATGCCTCTGTCTGAACCAGTCATTCTGGCTCTATTTATAGTCACAGAAGGGAAGTCTGTGCCTGCCAGGGGTGACTCACCTCTGCCTCAACACGCACCTGGGGCAGCAGGTGGCCCTGGGAGGGGACCTGGCTCCAGCACTGCCATCCCCAGTGCAGTGAGGTGTACAGCTCCAGTATGGATGGCTGGCAGTAGCCAAGGTGGGCATGACCTCGCAGATGTATGAGGACTCATCACGTTTGCATGGAGGATTGCAGAAGTGACTGGCAGCTGCACCATGTCAGAGGGCACCTTTGGGACTGGTGTGCCGGGTTCACACATTGCCTCTGCCCACCTGTTTGCAGCAGAAGCTGGAGCTTGCCTTGACCTTTAATCCCTGTTTCCTATGGCTGTAGCTCATATTTGAGAATGTTAGGAAGGAAAATGTGCAAACATGTAGCTGGTTGGATTAGGTAGGTCTTTAATACTGTGTTAGATCTATGAAAATCTAACTTTTGAATGGTACTGCCTTCGGAAGAGGAACCATGTGTTTTATCCTTGATGCTTTCACATATTAGGAAAAGGTTTTTTACTGAAAGAGTGATTCAGATGTGGAATGGGTTGCCTGCAGTGGTGGTTGAGTCGCCAACCCTGGAGGTGTTCAAGGGGAGGCTGGACGAGGTGCTGAGTGATATCATCTAGATGTAGAGGATAGGTTAGTTGGATTATAGGTTGGACTAGATGTTCTTCAAGGTCCTTTCCAGCCTTATCTATACTGTGATACTGTGATATTAGTAGCTAGTGAAAGCATCAGATGTTTGAAATGTTTGTCTCTGATTTTATTTTTGTTATGTGGTAATATAGGCTTATATATGTGCATATAAGCTTCCAAAGAGCTTCATCTTCATAACAGATTGATATGAATTGTTCTCTCAAGTTGGAAATTGTTTATTGTTGTCTCTGTATCCATCATCAAAACTTTAGTGGCACTCCATGATACTTCTAAGTATGTGTTTTTGTTTCTAATTCTGTATGTGATATGACTACAGTTTATCATGCAAATTTATGAGTAGTTCAGATAAAATCTGTAGCTCACAACTAGGTTTGGTTTTTTTCTGGCTACAGTATTGAAATTTGTATACCAACACATATTTTATAGACTTTCTGTCTCCAAGGCTTTAATGGAACATCACAAGTTGTAACACTGAATCCTTGCTTCTGCAAAGAATGGTTACTACAAAGGAATTACTGCAATGGGGCTGTGCAACCAGTTTGCTTGGCTTTGGTTTTTTTCTGCTCGGGAATTTATCTTTGCAGTGTATTAGAAGTTCGTAATTTGTATTATGTCATTTCTCCAAATTTGTTACTTCTAAAAATCACTGCTTGAACCATTAACCCCAAACTTGAGATGAGAGACTGTGTAGAAATGCTGCAACTGATAAAACTGCACAATAATTTCCATGATAAATATTTTAGCAATCTGAATACTGTTGTGCTTCACCTTGGTCCCTTTAAGGACAGCTCTGATGGCAATGTCACCTGAAGTGTCCACAGGCATTCCAATACTGTATTTTCAGCCCTGGAATGTGGAGATCTTGAGCAGCCTTAAGATCTGAATTACCCTGTTACAGGCCTGTTAGCTTAAGGCCAGTTGTAGGAAGCTGACTTGTTACCAAAATCACATTTTATGTAAATAATACTAATTAACAAAGATGTGTGGTTTCTTGGGTATAGTGGTGTGAATGCAATTTTCTTCATTTACATGCGAGCACATCCAGTTGCTACTCCAAGGAAAGGTTTCTCACCGTGGCGCTTCAGTGTGGAGAGAAGGGAGGAAAATCCTGCCTTGTGGTCTGGATAAAAGTCAGAGCAGCCCTGACACTGAGGCTTGGAGTAGTATAATGAAAGTTTTAGGGCAATATTTTTCACTAGGCACTTTTCCATGCAAAGGGGAATGCTGTGATGTGCATTGGCATAGTTCCCTAGTGATGTGTGTCTTCTACTGAAAAGTAGAGAGGAGTTTGAATTGGGCTTTGCTCCGGAGGGTAATGACTTACCTTCTTCTGGGTGGTTGTGCTTCTGCTTCTGTATTCCACGGTTTCCATCCAGGTTCTTCACTCCTGCCTTGTTTTATGATATACTGACTCTGTGCCAGGGTTCTTCCAGATCAAAGACACCCCATTTCTGCTGGGCTGTGTTGCATACACATGCTTCAGAGGCTCCTGCTGGCCAAAGGCCACTGAAATCTCACCAGTCCCACTGGAGCTGGTGCAGGATTGTTGGTCTCAGTGAGTCCTGACTGTTGGAAGTCAGGATTGCTTTCACAGTATCGCAGTGTCAGAGTATCACAGTGTTGATAAGGTTGGAAAAGACCTTGAAGATCAGCAAGTCAAGCCTATAATCCAACTAAAACCTAACAGCTATAACATTTATACCCTCAGCACCTCATCCAGTCTACCCTTAAACACCTCCAGGGGTGGCAATTGAACCACCTCAGTGGGCAACACATTCCAGTGGCAAATTTCCACACAATGTGCCATTATTGGTACTCTCCATATGTTCAGTTAACAGCTGTGCTTCGTTATAAAGTTGACTGATTCCTTAACTCACTAAAGGACCATACTGTTAATTGTTGTACTGACAACTTAAAACACAGGAAGCACAGCAGTCCATATAGTCCTCATGCGTGTTCTTTGCATCCTATTTTAATAATTATGTCTGTTGGAAATTAAATCTATTTGAATGATTAATTTTCTTCAGGCTACATAAAGTGATGTATTAAATGGCTTTTTGTTAAAATGTAATTACTGCTGTTTGAGGAGAAGTCTGAAAATAGTCAGCCATGTTGAAGCCATGGCTAAATAATACCTTAAAACATTCTTTACGTGTGTAATCTTCTAGTACTAGCAGTGTCATCTCAAGTCAAGCCTGCACTAATTAAACATTGCAGTAGCTTAGTAACTTAAGTTTGTACTTAACATCTTTCCCTGAAATTGTTATAGTTCCAGGCCTTATCTGGGTTCATTAAATAGGAGCTATGGGTGAACCTTGGTGAAGTCCATGGAATGGCTGTGGGATGTTTTTGGGTTTGTGTGGGCTTCTTTTGCTCTCTAATTACTATTCTTTGCAAATGAAATTAAAAGAGATCTGTAATTAAAATGTTCTGGGTTTGAGCTTTTGTCATCTTGAGTTGGTGGGCAGTACTGTTGTATCCCTTTTGGTGACAGAAGTATGATACGCAAAATCAGGGTAGCTAGGGAAGCTGTCAGGGAGAGGCTGGGAGAAGTCATTTGCTGTGGTAGAAAAGAGAGTTATTTCTATATTCTCTGCAGAAACAGCATAATGGATCTAAGTTAGTGTTTGTATTCTGTTTTTCTAATTTCGAGGAGTGAAACCCCTTCTTCTCCAGCCCTAATGCTCATCCGGACTCTCAGGCAGATTCTACAACTGAGCATGCTGGCTGTGTCAGTTCTTTATTTATTCACTGTAGAAATTAAGTGGAGCGAGTGAGTGCTCGTTGTTTTCCTCCGTGCCAATTCATCGTGGTGAGATTAAGCGGGGGAGGATCGGCTGGGCAGAGATTTCCGTCGGCAGGGCTCTGGGTTGCCAGTTATTAGATGACCCACATACGTCGGGCCCCTGTTGTGACACGTGATTTTTCAGCTCTTCGGTAGAAACCAAGGGTGCACAAAGCCCCCTTTGAGATGTGGATAGATGAAAGGAGATGAAACAGCTGGTTTGGTTTTAGCCCATTCAGGTCAGAATTTTTGTAGTCAACGTGCAGCATTCATAGTAATAAAACTAGCTGTTGTATACCAGAAAACTCACCATAAAAGGAACATAATTGCAGAGTGGGCCAGTACTGTGTCATTTAACGTGTCCTCACTTCAAAGCAAATATCGTAAGTTTTAAGATCAGAAATGATGAATGTCTATGACATTGCTATTAAAGTATTTGCATTGATTACTTTCGCGCTTGAAAGGGAGAGGCAGAGATCATCCTTGATCCTGCAGTGTCATACGGACATCCTTGAATGCAAACATAAAAAACACCTCATGTCAAAGAGAGATAAAGGGTTGATAATTAACTTCTAAGTCTTGAAGTTTTTATAGACAAAGGAGAAGCCTTGAGCAGTCAAGAGTTAGCAAAACCAGGAAGGTGTGAAGTCCACAGTGGAGAAAGAATGAGAGACCTGGTGGGTAGAAGGAGGGGGTAGAAGCTGTTGAATAATATGCAATAATACTTAATAATAAATATGTAATAATACATAATAATGAATATGTAATAAAAAATTAAACTCCCAAACCACTGCAGTGACCAGACCCTTCTGCAACTAGTAACAAAACCATGAAGGGTCACTGCTACTATTTGTGCCAGAGTTCATTTTTTAAATGGAAAGCATAATAAATTCTGCAGTTGCGGACAGTTTCTTATTCTGCAGAGGACTCTGGATTCATGTGATCCAACTAGTAAGGACTGATGCAAATCAAGATGTGATTGTCGATATTTTTTTAACAAATATTAGATATATTTAGCCTAATCCTGCACTGAGTTATGTCTGTCCAAGCTTACCAAGCTTACTCTTTTCTTCTGGTATATGAATAGACATCCTTCTGCAGGAGAGTAATTAGGAGAAAACCATCAAGTAAAGTCTGGGAATTTTAAGTTAAGAGTAGCAAAAATCATTAAATCACTGATTCTATGTAAAAGCTTCATAACCATTTGATTCCTACAAATAAGTCTACCAGTTCTTTGACTTCAGTGAATTTATGTTATAGCCTGTACATTCTTATTTGAGAATTCAGTAAGTATCTTAAGAGTTCAGGAGGGGATGAGTCATACCTGACCTTGCTCACAAATGCCATGTGAAGGTCTCCTATTAAGTTTTCTAAGCTAGTTTTCTACATGTATACGTCTTACAGATAAAATCCCAGTTCAGGAATTAACTTCATTGGATTTTGACTCTCATTGCTCCCTCTTCCTGCTTGGCCCCCCTCCCTTTTTTTATCAGAAGAACTGAATATGAGATGTAATGTTCTATTATTTTGTAACTTGTAAAATTTTGGAGTAATTTCCTTTTGTGTAGCCAAACATAGAGACAAAGTTCTGCTCTGCCAGATAGGGAATCATAAGGGCAGACAGAAATCTGAAGTGATTTTGAGATCCAGCTCTGCTTTCATGTTATTTTAGGGGCATCTCAAACTCTGGTTCATACTGTCTGTAATTCCCACCTGCCTTGTGCCAGGTGGTGGCAGAGCTCCTCTAAAAAAGGTGTTGAGGAACTTTTCCTGTCTGATATTAGTCAAGTGGAATTGAAAACAGTATGATGATTAAAAAAACTTATAATCTGTTATCACCTAAACAATTCCAGAGAGTTATTTAATATAGACTTTAAACTTAAAATGTGCTTGGCCTCCCCTGGATTTGGTTTGTATTTTAGATCACAGGGTAGAGCAGTAATTACAAGAATTTTAAAAAACTCTTGAAATATTAAACATGCAAAAAGAGATATTAAAACTGTTTCTTTTATTACTTGTCTTTAATACATGTGATGGTTGCTGTCAAACACAAACTGAATGTTATTATTTGTAACTTAGATTTGTTGCCTGACTCATTTGTTGACTCAGTTGATGTGTAGTGTCTATCTTGAGCCGTCTGTGCTTAATCCTGTGGCAGCGCTAATGAAACCCTCAGGATTTCTTCCCCAGCAGCCCCGGAATGTGAGGCTTGGCGAAGGGGGCACCTGCTGAGCTGAGCTGTGCATGGCACTGGGAGAACAAGGGTCATTTTCTGCCTGAGTGTGAGAAGTACCGTTCCCATATTGATGAAGCCAATTTGAGATTATTAATCATCTGCAAATTATGCGAAGCAAGATATTAGCTGAAGCTATTTTCTAGGTAGCTTCAGTGCCAGCTGGTGCTCCAGGTCGTTGGATTCCTACTTCTGCTGATCGACATTTCAAGTTATAACTTGAAAAAATTCTTTATTTGTAGATGGGTAATATGAGCTATGTAGCTACATAATGGTCACAAGGGTGTGTGTGGGAAGGTGTATGTGTGTTTATGGATATAAAGTAAATATTTGTGCTAGCAACACCTCTCAGTTTCAAGTAGAAGAAAGAAAGCTCACTGACGTCTTGTATTGAGTGTGAAACTGTTGTGGAAAGACTTTCATTAGTTAAATATGACCTATTAGCCCTAAAAGCAAACAAGGCAGTTTGTGACCTATCAAGGAAGAAAGAGGGAAAGGGAAGCACAGTTAGAGTTTCTTGTTCTTCAGGGATGAAGAAACGGGATCTTTCACCAGCTGGGGAAAGGCTGTGTTGCAGCATTGGCTGCAAAGAGGCTCCAACCGTGGCTGGGAGTAAAAGAATGGATGTTAACCTACATTGATTATACAATTAGCTACTCTGAAAATTTGAGTGATATTTTCCGTCTTTTTTTCCTAAGGATTTTCTCTATTTTCTTTTTTAAAATCTCCCTCTTCCATTAATCTTTGCTGAGTATAAATTGTCTTTTAGTATCAGAGCAATGAAAAAATAAACTTAGTTTTACCTGAATGGTTTTTTTAGATCATATTATTTCTTCTACCTGCACAACCACTAATGTGTATCCCATTTAATGACTGAAAGCTTTTATTCACTGCATTGTGATAAAGAGCTGGTCTAACATCTAGAGGGATTTAGACAAAGTGGTTTAAAACTTTTTTTTTTTTTAGGAAGGTAGTCTTCAAAGAAAACAACAGTAGTGACATAGAGTATGATTAAAAACCCATGAGGCTGTTCTTGTCAACTTTAATATTCAAAATTCAGAGTATTTAATGTTTTCTACTTCATGAGGAATTCTTTTCACCTAGATAGTTTTCTGAAAATGTTTTCAGTGTCATGGTTTCAGCTGGGATAGGGTTAATTTTCTTCCTAGTAGCTGGTACAGTGCTGTGTTTGGCATTTAGAATGAGAATAATGTTGATAACACAGTGGTGTTTTAGTTGTTGCTGAGAAGTGTTTACACAGCTCCAAGGTTTTTTCTGCTCCTCACCCCACTCCACCAGTGAGGAGGCTGGAGGTGCACAGGGAGCTGGGAGGGGACACAGCTGGGACAGCTGACCACACCTGACCAGAAGAGTATCACAAATCATTTGCCATCATACTCGGGGTATAAACCAGGGGAAAAGCTGGCCTGGGGCTGTGCCTGAAATCTGGCTGGGCATCAGTTGTTTTGTATATTCTTCTATTTTTGGGATTATTAGTGCTACTACTATTACTATTACTGCAACTATCATAACTTCAGTTCTTCTTCTGTTCAACTGTCTTTGTCTCAATCCACAAATTTCAGTTTTTCCCCCCAGTTCTTTCCCCTATCTCACTTGGGAGGGTGAGTGCAAGGGTGGGTGATCTTTGTCTACCTGCTGGATTAAACCACAACAGTCTACCCAAAACACTAAATGTGTAGACTGCAATAGAAGAGTGATCGTGAACACACGTGGGCAGTGCTGTGAGGTCAGTAACTGTTCCAAAGTGTATCCACTTTCATTAGTTAAAAATTCTTTAAAATTTGCTGCACATTTTTGCTTTAGTCAGCCATATGACTTCAATTTACTTGTTTTATGGGATAACTAGCAGGACACACAAACAATACTTGTTCATCTGATCATTTATTCTATTGCATATCTGAATCTTTGTATATTTGCAGCTGAATGGTGATTCGAAGTCTCTTGGTTTGATGGAGAAGGCAGTGTACTTTTCAAGAGGTCAAGCTGCAGACTGGGAACGTTTTGGAAACTTGGAAAACTGTTTGTTAACTTCCTAGGAGAATGTACACTATAGGCATCTGATCTAATCAAAGCAAAGCTGCATAAGTGTTACCTTCAAGAAAATAATGGTAGTATTTGGTGTGTGGTTGGATCTTACCACATTTGCTGGACACTGCTGCATTAAACAAGAGGATTATACATCACTTCGTTTTTCTGCCATCTGTTGATTATTTTTATTTATGTAAGAAAGTTGGATGGGTTGTACCAGTAAAGACTGTTTTCTGAGAATCAGCCAGATTCTTGGTATTCTTGGACCCTTAACATAGAGCAAAAGACTGAGTCCCACCTTAGCAATGATTATCTATGTCCCTTTGTGGCTTAATTACAAAAAGGAAGCAGGAAAACTCATTTTCTTGGGTACCCAGTGTGTGCTGCAGATTCCTGCTGACGTCTCTGTTGTCTGGGGTGATCACGTTACCCTGACAACCAGGAACATCCCCGTTTTCAGGGCTGGTCCCTGAATCTCTTTGGATTTTATGGACACCACTATTTTATCTTAAAATTGCACCTATTTTTTCCTGCACACTCTGCAGGTTGGACATCTACAAACTGGCCCAGCAGAACAACAAAGAGATCTCCATCTAGGAAGATGGATGACAGGCTGCCTCACCACATGTGTATCACATTTGCCTGCCAGATCCTGACTCCTTTGTACTTTCAAGCTGTTCCTTATATTAGAGCCTTCCTTCAGTTCTGCAGAATGTAGTGATCCCGGTTACAGCCAGTTCCTGTGTTCTTTCTTGCTTGTTAAATCTATTGTGTTTTGTTAATTTTGGTCATTCTAATGGTGTCACGTTGCTGGAGCAATGAGCAAAGTCACCTGTTTATTCTCATGGACCAGTCAAAAATAATGGAAACTAGAACCAGTAAGGGAAATAATTTAACATTTCAAATCCTCAAGGAAATCACAAGCCCTTATAAGTGTAATAAGTACACAAATTTGCTACAGAAACTATGCATTTGAAAACATCCCTGCAGACATCAGTCCGGATTTGATTTCTTCTCAGGTCCCTTTTTCCTAGTGCAGGGTAAGAAGTTTAATTACTTGGTAAAGTATTTCTTTCGTGTAACAGATTAGTTTCACAGAACTATGTACTGCAGCTCAGTGTCCAGAGAGCTCTACATTCAGTTTCTTGTTTTAACAGTTATTGGTTTATTGTCAAAATAGGGCATTTTGGCCAGTGTGCTTTCTTGGTTGCTCATTGCTACGAATTGAACATAAGAGACTGTGAAAATTTGTAGGTTAAAGGAATGCCTAATATGTGACAAAATTCTGAATACCGTTTGTTTGAAAATGGCATTCCTTATTCAAGGCCTACTAGAGACTTCTGTCTGAAATATGCATCATCTATGAACAATTTGCCCTGCTTCCAGATGCCAGAGTGCCAACCCTACAAATTGAACGTTAGGTCACGTTTTTTTGTGGCTCATACATTCCAGCCAGGAATAGCAGCTCTGCATCTGAAGTTTAACTAACAGGTCTAATGGTGTATGGCCCAGAAACAGTCTAGTTCCTGCTTTCAGTCTGTGCTGGATTTTGCATTGCAAAGAGCTGCAAATGAGGAGAAAAGTAATTTTAATACCTAAAGCAACCAGAAGTAATCTGGATGTCACATGCATGGAATGTCTATTAAGAAAAGGTGTTTTCTCATATCTGCTTTTCTGAGCATCAGCACACTTCTGAGACCATGAAAATGGTTTTCCTGTGGCTAACCTTCAGGAATAATGGGGGACTTTGCTAACTGTGAATTTAAAAATAGTTCCTCCCCCCTCCCCTCCGAATATATTAAGATAATTCCTTCCGTTTTCTTAGATGGAACTGCTTGTCAAAAGATGTTCAGATGTCAGCAACCATCTCACTTCTTACATGGATGTAAAATGTTACCAGAGCTGTCACCATTTGTCTTTGCAGTTTTGTATTTTATCTCATGCACAATATGGTAACTCCTCATTTTGAGGAGTTGGGTTTTGGCAGTTGCTTTCTGTACAATTGTATTGCTGAGATCCTTGGACATGGAATTTAGGGTAGTAATAGAAAGTGGAGTTTGTTGAGGTTTATAGTCTTTAGTTCAAAAGCATTTCACTTTGGATTGCAGGAAGGAACTTTGTTATTGTTCTTAGGAAATTGGGCTGTTCCTTTCTCTTGTCTGGAATCAGCTGCATGTATGTCATTTGAGTCGTTTACCTGGACACTAAGCAGGGCACAGATAAAACTTTCTAGACCTCTGCCGTTCCTTATTGAGTAACTCCAGACTGTCTGAGGAAGTGCTGAGATAATGTGTAATGTCCAGAGCTGATCCCCAGGTTTCACATGAGGTCCAGCAAGCTGAACAGAGTAAAAGGAATATTCAAGTACTTTGCAGGCTAAACACCTGTTTGTAGCTCCAAAATGTGTTAATTAGCTGTTGTGTAATTGCATGGAATTAGTACTGTGTGTCCTACAAAAAAAACAGTTGTTTTTGTGTATGTGTATGTGTATGTTTTGTGTGTGTGTTGTTTTCACACTGAACCATTGAAGAAACAAATGGCAAGCTAAGATTGGATAAAATATCACAAAGTTTAGGATACAAGCAACTCCTTAAGTCCATTGAATTTCCTGTTTGCCGAAAGCAGATTAATAGAAATCTATTTCAGAATAATTGGGTTTTTTTCAGCAGGAACACCTGCCCTAAGCAGTTTTCCTGTGGGGTCAGGAATATTGACTTTTTTCATTGATCATGAAAACTTAGAAAAAACAGGGTGTAATTATGAATTTTAATTTAATGAATATTTCTCGCTTTTTCTGCTATTACTCTTCCCCTTTCCTCTCCTTCATTTTGTATGTGAAACATGTAATCTTAAGTAATTTTTTTCTTATGTGACAGAGGCACTTAAACCCCTGTAAATTCATTGGGCTTTGAACAGGGCTGTTTATTCTTAACTGACATGAACAGGAAATGCACTTGTGTGTTTTAGGAGATTAGATCTCTGTCTTTTTTTATGACAGCTCTCCATCATGTTTTATTCATCATAAATAAATGAGACTACTGCTGTTAGTTATAATTATTTTACTATTTACTTTTGCATTTCCATAGATACGGTACTAGAGAACATGGGAAAGATTTTTTCCTGCTCAACAGAAAGAAAGTAGGAATCTGCTACCTTTTTTTTAATTCAGTATGACATATCACACCCAAGCTAGTGACAGGTGGGCAGAAATTAAATCCGGCTTAGCCTCAGAAGCCCATCTACTTTCTTGAATTTGCAGGTGTATAATAACGTTAGTTTCCCAGCTCTACAAATGTTATGGCTTAATGATTTTAAATCTAGAACCAAAGGGGAAAAAAATCTTTATAGTCTCATTTTTTTTTCTGAGTTGTCTGTTCTGCATCTTACTGTGGTTATTACAGACTAACAGTACCATGCTGGGTCACTATACTGAGTGTCTTGGAGCTTTGTCTGTCACACTTCAAATGTGAAACTGAAGTTGTGGTGGCATATCTCTGTTCTACCATCTGAGGTACTCAAACAAATAACCTGAATACAAGATGGCTGATGAATTCTGTGGGTGCTGGAGTTTGTAGGGGAATGGAGACCAAGATCTAAGACAAGTTGTCTGTGAATGGCACTTTGATTTCAGTACAGACATTGGAGAGTCAAAGCTTCTTTCTTGACTTCACTGAGCCCCTCTTACTGTATGAAAATTTATGTCAGCAATTCAGAAATTACTGCTTTCTTTTCTTGGGAGCTGGTGTGCTGTGGTGATTGACGGTGGGTGATCTGGGAAGAAGGAAAAAGGAGAGTGATAGCTTTCAAATCTCCAGTGACACCAAGCGTTAAATTTGAGATCTCCATTTGTAAGTACAGTCCTTGTGCTAAAGGCCAGGAAATACAGGAAGGTGATTTCTTTTTTTTTCCCCTCAGCTTTAAAAGCATCAACTTTTACTTCAATAATTAACTCTCCCTGCACTTCTCCATAAGGAAACAATTGAGCTATTATTGGTACGATTAGCTGAAAAAGGCAAATGTGTGGGAGTTTGGTTCCTAGTTCTGTTCCGTTTCCTTTTTCTCCTATGACTGTACCTTCATGAGTTGCAGGCTTTTGCATATATTCATCTGTGTAGGCACAGCATAGGCAATGACTTCTGTGGTACTTGTTTTTAAACGCTCTACAGTGAACTGCACAATAATAATCTTAAGGATCTGATTTAATAAAATACTATGACGGTTTTATTGTGTATTCTGGGCAAAAGTCTTGCATTTGCTTCTCATTTAGGACAAGTTATGGCAAAGATTGCTCCCAGGGACTTGTAGTTGGTGTAGGAAATCAGAAGGAGCCTCAGGGAGGAGGACTTGGTGCTGGTGATTCCTTAGGGTGGTAGGTAACTTGGAGGAAGCAGAGCTCTTTGGTGAAAGCTGTTCAGTTTTCCTGTACTTTATTTGTACTGTGGGAACTGAGTTGGGCACAACATTTGGTGTGCATTTCATCACAATGCAGAGTCTTCTATCTTAGCCCTACAGGAGCAGCTCTTTGAGGGCTGGAAAATGCTCTCCAAAAAACCCTCATTCTTTGCTGTATGAGTACACCTGATGTGGTTGTCACTAAAGCCAGCAGCAATATAGCTTTGTAAGCATCGCCTTGCATGCCTTGCATGCAGTATTCCTTTTTAACTTCTGGGTTGAATTTCTCATAATGTGTGATAAAAATACCGAGTTGAAGGTATCAAACAGTGACAGTTCATACTTGTGTAGCAGTTTTCATGTCCAAACTCTCCAGAAGAGTATCCAGTGCTTCTTCGTGCTTGATGTAACACAACAAAGCTGATTGCTGCTGGCCATGATTTTGTTACAAATCTTGGGTTTTTATCTTGTCCTTTACATGTTTCTTTGTTTATTGTGAAATGCTGGCTACCCAACCTGTGCCAGCTGTCCCTGAATCCCAAGGGAGTGTCCAGCAGCTGTGAGGAGCTGGAACAGCGTGGTCTTGGGCCAGCCCTTCCCTTGGTGGTACCTGACTCCTGCGCAGCCTGTGCACGGTGCAGCAAGTCTGAGGTTGCTGAGGCAGACACCTCCTTAAGTCCAAGGAACTGGTGGGCTGTGCCCTTGCCATTTGCTGTCTGGACAGGGCTGAAGACCCACCAGGGCTGAGGATTTTCCTGTTTCATGTGGTGTGAGTTTGTGGGCACCTGTGAAGCCATTCCCTTGGGACCCCTTTTGGTGTTGGGTTTTTTTCCTGCCAAAGTGTACATTAAATACGTAAGTACTGATGTGGGCAGTGGAGAACAGAGCATGTATATGCATATGTCAGACATATTTTCTTACTATTTTTGGCAATATATTTTCTCTGCCTGAAATAACTTATGTATACCTCTGTCTCCATTGCTGTAACTCAGTCATCTTCATGTTTTTGTTCTTAGATTCTTAGATTTTAAAGCTGGAAAGCAACCTTAGGTCCTCTAGTCTGCTTTGTTGTATCACACAGGTCATGGAATTTAATCCATTTTTTTCTAACTTAATTAAAATGCAACTATTCAAAATGCCTCTGGTTCTGTTTAAGGAATTCTAGATGATCTTTCTGCTTCCCTCTTTCTCGCCTTTTCTTTCACATTCAATAAGTTTGTGTTCTCATTGAAGTTTTTGCTTTGTTATGCCCCATATTTTTTGTCTCATTTAATATTAATGTCTCTCTGATTTTTTATACAGTCTCCAATGGGATTGTTTATGGATCAGGAGACAGGTTTTAGCCTTGTTCCCTAAAATAAACTCTGAGCTGCTAGTGCTGCTGCTCTCAGTAGTTAATGTCTGCTTGGCTGAAAAACATGACTATAGCTTTGCTTGATCGCCTAATTGTGCTAAAAGTATACTAAGGAATTGGTATTTAAGGCATGTAAATGTTACCTCGAAATACCAGGTAAAAAAAAAATGACCTAAATGGGCTGTTTGTGCTTCCAAGCCCTGTTATAAGACTCTGCAAAGAGGGACTGCTGAGTTAGTCATTCTGTGCTCCCAGAAAAACAAACAAACAAACAAACCAACCAGCTGCCAAATTGCACTGGGCTTGTGTCTGTGGATGCTGCCGGTCATGTCCCCAACCACGGTACACACTGGTTCTGTGCGTTACCAGTGCTCAGGCACAATTTTTGAAGTTGCTTGACTTGCATTTACCAGTTAGTTACTGCAATAATTCAGTGCCAAGTATCAGTTGTTTTCTGTACATGGTAGCTCCATCTGCTTCTGAAGGTAATGGGAACCCTGCCCTGGAATAAGACTTCACCTACCTTTTCTTATACATCACTGAGAAATTTCTGGGCTGTACTCCTACGTACCTGGGTGTGTTCAGGTGCTCTTCAGAATTACTTCAAAATTACCCAGCTGTGACTAAAGTGCATTTCCCATTCTGTGCTTTGTATAAAATGAACCTGCACTTAGGAACGTTCATTCAGGTTTGGTCTCTGGATGGAGGTGCTGGGAACCATTATCACTGGCGTACTGGTGAGGCAGGCACGGGGCAGGGAACTGGGGACTGGGTCAGCTGTGAGCCAAGTGGAGCCTCTGGGGAGCCAAGAGACATTGGGTGTTCAGCTTTAGGAGAACTTTCCACCAAACGGAGTCTGGAGGACCTGACACATGTGTCTGACTGTTTATTGTTTACTAGAGAGTGTAATAAGTACTGGGGAACAGCTGCTGGAAACTTTGTTTTATTTTGGGGGTTTTCTTCAGGGTTTTTTTTTCTTCCCCCCCCTTTCCCCCTTAAACATGGAGTATCAGTTTGGGTTTGGACTGGAACCAGTGTTGGAATGCTCTGTGTCTGATTAACTGCTCCTCTGCCTCATTCAATCCCCTCTGAAAGTGTCTTTTAGTTTGACAGAAGTTTACAGGTTAGAAAAAAGAAAACATTTGACTTCAGTTATTTTCGTAGTTACTGAGTTTTGCTAGGAATGGGAGTGGAAAGGATACCCATAAAATGAGTCCAGATGGATACTAGGGGCACTGACTTCTTATTCTAATATTATTCAGGTGGGAACAAAATAATGTGTTATTACCTGTACTCTGGGTATAATGATGTAATGCTCTGTTTAGCTGATGTCTGTTTTCTTAAAAAAGAATGTTTTTTTCACAATTGTCTGATTCTCCATTTGTAGCTCAGGATGTTGGCATGTACAATAGTTAAAATGAAGTTTTTACTTCTTGTAAATTTGTTGTGTAGGCGTAAAAATCATTGTATATTATTTAAAAGTACATTTTTTCAGTGCAATCAACCATTGTGTATCTTCTTTTTTCACTTAGAGGATATCAAAAAGATTAATTTGCATATCGTTCTTTAGTCTTCATTCTCAGGTTCAGACCTGGCAGTAAATCTCACAAATTTCCTCACACTGTGTGCTGTCTCCAGCTGCTGTTACCCTTTGGAATAACTGGCATCCACAGTGTGCAGCCAGGGTTTCACTCTCTAAGACAATGTGAGACTCCAGATCCAGAAGTGAGTTTGGTCAGGATGACCAGAGTGATCAGAGCACATATAGGTCAGGCTTTATCCATAGGAACTTGGGAGATGTAAACACTGCCATCTCAATAAGGTTGTCACAGGTCAATGCAGTTTTTGAATGTAGCTAAATTCCACGCTAAGCTGTCAAGGTGAGTTAGCTGTGATGTTTTGGAACACTTTTCTTAACACCTAGCCAGCCTGGTAAATTGTGACGTTGCATCTATTTCCATTAAAACCAAAATAAAGCAATTTTTACATTAAAACTTCTGAAAACCGCTCGCATGTGCAGTTAACAGTTTAAAACCACAACAGAAATAATCTGATTTGATTTTTTTAAAAACCTTACTAATTTTGTGACCTAACTTTAAGCTTTTGGGCATTAGTTTGTCATTTCTAGATTCTGAAAATGTCAGACACCTCAGGCTGATAATTTTACTGTTACTCTTTCAAGTGAGCTCATTCAGGAGCAAGTATGTTTCTAGAGTGTACTGAAAGATACTTGAACTCTTTCAATATCTGAATACAACTCAATATCAAATGAAATTTCTTAATATTTTTAAAAGTTTGTCTTAGTTTAGCTTATGGTGCATCTTCAGAGGGAAGTTTATTATGTGAAAATCAGTAAGAGGATGCCTCTGATCCCTTACTTCTTTAATATCAAAGAGACATCTGAGAGTTTTCCTTAAATTAGTTTAATCTCTGTGTATCAGTTTTGTCTGTTTCAAATACTCTAATATTTACGTTTCGAGATTTTTAAATTTTGGATGTTTTAATCCAAACCTTGCTTCCTAAAGCCTGTTCTGCAAAGACTTTAAGCCTAATAGAAAATTTCATTTGAGCTATCATTTATCACTGCAAAGCCTTTAGGGAAAAATGTCACACCGCTTCCTTGCCAAGTACAGTAGCGTCATTGAAGAGGAAAAACTCCTTTGGGATGGTTATGAAATATATTTATTACTCTTGAAAATGAACTTTTAAATATTTCAGAGAGCTGCTGACAGGAATAAGTGTGTTTCTTAGATACCTTGCCATCACCTGGAAAATACAACAGTCTCTGAGGCCTTCCCAGCTTACAGAGATCTGCAAGATCTTGTGAGATCCACTGTAGCAGAGGGATAGATTTTTTTTGGATTCCCAGTTTTTGATCATACAGGATGTAAGAGCTGGGGGCTGCATGGCTTCTTCTTCTCACAGGTAATCTCCAACCTTATGTGATCATTAACGATGATCTGCAGTACCAGTTTTCTATTCATAAATGAGTAAGAAAAACTAAGAAAACATTCCTTGCCATCCATAGCTCGTGCACATCTCAGTACTGGGGTTATAAATAAAATAATAGGAATTGGTATGGGGCATCAGGCTTGTCTTTGCTCTAAGTGACGAGTGTTCATCATCCTGATCTGCCTGGTCAGGTGGGCTGTGCTTGTCATGGCAGCACTGCTGGAATGGCTTCCATGATGGAGCATCTTTCAGCTCCCCACTTTCAGGGTGGTTCTCCATTAATTTTGCGTGCCTGCACATTCATAATGTATCGTAGCCTTGTAAAACTGAGCTCCAGCTTTAGTCTCAGGCAGGGAACTATATTGCAATTGTCATTTCTTTTAACTAAGCCTCTCCTGAGGTGCAGCCCAAGCAGGGAGACCAAACTATTCTTGCCGTAACAGAAAAAAATATCATCATTTCTTCTGGTCATGTGCTAAATGGTCTCTGTTCTGGCAACAGCTCAGGCTCCTCTGTTGGAGAGATATCATGCTCTTTCCTGGTCCTCTGTGGTCTGAGCCATATCCCAATGGAAGGCAAGAAAAACAAGGCTCAGGCAGATGCATTTGTTTAACTCAAGGCATCACAGTGAGCGTGGCACAAACTTACAGAACACACTGTCTTGATTTTATCTTTTCTGCTTCTATTAGACGTAGCATGCAGTGGCTGGAGACTTCACTGAGCTCTTTTGCAGTTGAGTTTGTCTTCCGAGGATCTGCATGTTAGTAGCAGACAAGAGAATTTCAAGTGCCTCAGCCAGCGTGCACTGCTGCTCCCCTCTCCGTGCTGCATTTCATCCGCTGTCAAACTCACGTCTCCTCGAGCGCTGAGGCTGGTGAGAAGCACCACACAATCATTTGCAACTCCCTCTGTGCATTTCCTTTTCTTGAAAGGGCTCTGTGAAACTGAGCTGAAAAGGTTCTATCAAAGAAAATAAATACTTCCAAGTTACTTCTGAGCATATAATCAATCTAGGTAATATGATGACTGTATTAATGTTGCCTGCTTCTTTCAATTATTTGCAATAATCTTTACTTTCTTTGATTTTTTTTTGTTGTTGTGTGTTTCCTAGAGTAACTCTCAATCTGATTGAGATCTCTAATGGTTGTTGCTTTGCAAATAAACTTAAAATACTGGGTAGGCCTGATCTAATAGGGGGCATTGGAGACCAGGCACACGTCTGTGTCTCTGCTGTGGGAGTTTTCAAAGGATCTGCGGTACCTCCAGACTTTTAAAGTGATTATACTGTGTCACACTTATGAATGGGGTGCAAAGGCTTCAGGGGGGGGGAAGGGGTTTACTTCCTTAATGAGTATGTTTTCAAAGGAAAATTACATTTCCTTGTCACATGAAAGAAAGTAATGTGTACACAAATGCTAGCCATTATTTGGAAAATGGCTCGGACTCAAAAATTCTGGCTGGAAACCATTAGGAAGAAAAACGTTCTCCACCATCAATTAATGCATTGTTTTTCTTATCCTTTCATGTTGCTAAGCAGGCCAAGAGATAAGGACCAGCTGTAATCCATCTTGTCAGATGAGTTAAGTCACTTCGTGTTATATTGGTCATCTGGAAGACAAAACCTCCACTTCACTCTGAGTTTGATTTTTAGACCATATTTTTCAAATTATTTTTGCTTTTACCTGGTATTCTTGCATTCTACTTATATTGATTGAGCATTTGGATCCAAAAATATATAATATATACTATATATTGCTGCCTTTTACTCCATGTAGTGTTGAAGAAAAGGTGTTAATACGTGTTTGGTGTGATACTTAAAACCAGCAATGTAGATTCCGGTAATTAATTCCCCTCTCTGTCTTGAGAGCTGCATTTTCATAATGGGCTCTAATTACAGAGGATGAGTTTTGGTAGGAGCTTTCCTTGAAATCAGGTAGATCAGGCGCTGCCAACACTGCAGCACAGGAGGAGGGTAGTTGGTGTTGGATGCCCTGCAGAGCTTGGAAAGGCTGAGGGCACCTGAGCTCTGGTGAGATTCACTGGGACAGTTTGAGACACTGGTGCCCTCAGCTGGGGCACGTTGTATTGCTGTTACCACCTCCAGCAGAAGAGTTTTGGGAAACGATGGTGAGACTTGGCAGTAACACCTTTAACTTTTGCATCTTGGTGCCTGTCCTGTGGTCTGAGTCTGCACAGTTCCACCACTGGCAATAGTAGAGCTAGCCAGCTGAAATGCTGGTTGTTTCCTGGCTGGCTGTAGTTCCACTGGTGCTCAGCTCCTCAAGTCCAAAGGGAGGGCTGAACATGGGCTATGCACCTTCTTCTGCTGTAGCAGAGATCCCTGTGTGTGCGGCTTCCCCACCCTCATCCTTCACTCCAGGTGCTAAGGAACAGGATTGCAGAAGTTAGTGTTAAAACCAGTCTTAGTAGAAGCTTCTCAGGTGTTTGCTTTTGTAAATGCCTCTGGCCATGGGAGATGGGTAAGAGACCTAGGAGTGATACAGGTTTGAGTCCTGCAAGCTCCGTAACATGAAGCATTGGCTGGTGAGTACAATAATACTCTCAGGCCACTTGTCCTGCACTCTTAACATTTATATTTTATTGAAACAATAGAATCAAACCCAGTAGCACTTGTCTGACCTCTCCTATATGTGGCAAAGTATTTTGGGGTGCAAGAAAGGAACTTGATTTGTCATTTTAAAGAGGTGTATTGTAGAAGTTTTTGAATGCCTTTGCTGAAATGCTGTCCTCCAGCTTAGTGCAGCTGTAGAAGGCACCTGCACTTAGAGCCTGTGTTCTGCACTCATAAAGTCCATTAAATAACGGTCTGTTTCTGTATCACTCAGACTTTTGTATTAGCTGACAGAAATAGAGCACATTTCCCAGTGTTAAACTCATTGGATTTTTACACTATCAAGTTGATGACATATTTTTTGCTGGGCCACAGAAGATGTCTTGCCAGTGCTACAGTATATTGTCTCTACTGGAAACAGTGACAGTGATTTGTATCCGTAGTCAGAGGAGAACTAAATCCAGAGGGCCATGCACCATTGAAGCCGGTTCTGCTCTCCAGTGACTCTACATGAGACTGGTAAAGACACCTAAATGTAAAACAGCTGGAGCTCCAAGGCTGGCATACCCTGCATGATGCTGGTGGTCTCCTGCTGGGATTTGTCGGTGCATGAAAATGCTGTGACTGCTCTGGCAGTGGGGCCAGCTGGCACAGCAGAGCCCCAACCAGCTCCTCTGAGTGTTACACTCCAAACCAGGTTGGTCACATCCCAACTGATGGATGGGCAGAGCTTACTCTGGAGCTAGGCCAGAGACTGTCTTGGGAGAGCACTGTTTGGTTCGGGGCCAGGTGCTGCCAGGGACCATCTCCTGCTGTGAGAGTGCAGAATGTCCCCCTGGAACATTCCCTGGCACTTCTTAGTGTGCTGGGATAGATGGAGCCTGTGATCCTCTAAGAATGATTTTATTAATATAAATCTTACGTAGGAGGACAGCTCTCATTTATGAAGTAGGTTCAGTCTTGTGTGGGAAGCTGAGGAGAGGAGGAAGATGAGAAGAGGGATTTAACCCCTTGATTGCTGACAAGTTTTCTTGATTCAAAGAGGAGACTGAATAAGCTATTGCCATGTAACATCAGGGGGAAGTTTGCAAAGGTCATTCATTGGCTGGGACACATAGTTACTGCTGCCTCTGAAGCAGATGTTCAGTAGTTCGGTTGTTTGTAGTCTGGGAAGAGTTGTCCTTCTGTCTGACCATAGTTTTTCAACGAAAATTTCAAACGTTCATTTCAAAATAATTCTTCCTTTTCTGTCAAAGATATTCTAATAAGAACATTTGATTTGACTTTATTATCCCGCAGACATACAGTAGGTACAGGACACAGCCAGTTGCAGTGTTGTTGTTTAGACAAAGATACCTCCGTATTTCTCCAGCGTTGACATTGTCATGTTCAACTCTGAATGTGAAAAAAGGTTAAGGACTGTTTATGTGGTTCATGACTAATTGAAAAAGATAAGAGACAAACTTTACCTTGCCTCTCTGTCCAGCAACTTGAGAATAGATTCTTGTTCCATTTGCTTCACTTGGTCTTTCTGGTATCAGATTTTAAGAATAAGTTAAATAAAAAACCTGTTCTGTTTGCTTTCAGACACATGGTCAGAGTGTCTAGGAGCAAATATAGACTCAAGAGGAGACTCAGTAGTCTTGTACCCATCTGCAAGGTATTTCTGCTATTACTGTGTTGATTCCAGTCTAAGCAATTACATAATTTTGTTAGTATCTAGAGTCTTGCTTTACAGCCTGGCAATATTATATATTGGGAGTATATTGTTTATTATTGGACCTTGAAATGAGCCTTTTCACATATTTATTTGTGTATATATGTATCTATAAATGTCTTTTGCTGAATGCCTTCATTCTCCTTTTTATCCCCCTTCACTGATTGTATAAATTGTATTAAGGTGGTATAATCCTTTTCCTGTGATGAACCCACTTTAGTGCATTGATCTCTTTGTCTTCTGTCATCTTAAATTGCCTGAAAGAAGGAACCACAGCCAGCACATGTTTCTATCACACACACTCTGTGGATGAGATGTGGACCTGGTATCTTCCTTAGCAGAAACTCATTCTGTGCAGAAGCTGGATAACTTCTTAGCAGATGCAGTTAATGATTCTATTCATTTTAGTTCTGTTTCAGGATAAATGTAGTGTGGTTTAATTTGTGGCTGGCAGGTTTCTTCTTTTGTAAATCGCATCTTCTGAGGCTCTTTGAGTGAGTTTTTTGGTTTTTTCTCTCTCATCCTCTATTTTTGGCTACAATCTGGGGAAAAAAAAAATCTCCAACAAATAGATAATACCTCCCACACCAGCTTCCAAGGGCTAAATTGAAGAGCAGAAAAATTGAAAGCTTTGCAGAGCTGAAAACCATCAGAACCAGACGGTCCTGGAAGTTTGGTTTCCTGCCTTGAAGGAAATCCATGCATCTTGCAGTTATGCACATCTTATACTACTTCTTTATACTAGAGGTTTCCTAATATGTGACTGTGTATCCAAAAGGAGTTATGGTAATATATCCAAACAACATTATAAAGCTGGCAATGTAAAATTGATTTCTTGGTTTAGGTTCTTTAATTCTTTTTTCTTTTTTTTTTAAACTAAAAAAGGGAAAATATTTCAAACACTTATGTTTCATTCAGAGAGCATTATATGTCTAGCTGAGATTGTAGCTGAATTATTTTTCATATGGTGCAGAGAAGAGTGCCAGATTATTTTATGTTTCACAGAAAATGTCGTTACATCAATGTTACACGTCTCATCTCAAATTTCTGCCCAAAAAATGCCAAAATATTTTAACAAAGCAGCTTAATAAATATAGTCTTACAATATTTAGAAGTGAAATCAACCTCTGATGCTCTTGTGTGAATGTACCAAAACATCATATCTAGTGCTGTTAATCAGTTTATGCTGTGAGAAAACTGCAGTCATTTTGTTCGATATACAAGTGTGAAGGTTAACAATAATCCTTACCAATATATGACATTGGCCATTTTGAGAGCAAGTTGTAGATCCTGAGCCATATGTGATGTAATCAGTGTAAAGAGAATTTCCATTCTTGTGCGATATGCATCACTCAGAAGATTTGCACATTTTGTAGAGCTTCCAAATTGATGTCTGAATGTTTTAATCCAGAGCATGCAAACCCACCTGTCTCTTGGGCATCCCAAAATCACAGATTCTGAACTGGGTGATTTTTGTGATTGATTATCCATTTTTTAATTGAGTTAAAAAACAAGGTGTGAGTTAGAGATGTCAGCTAAACATTCCTCTGAAAATCAGAGGAATAAAAGTAATTACATTGGTAGAATTAGCCCTTTTCTAATGCATCTTGAAACAATTGGATTGGCCTTGAAATGTTTTCTTCTGAGAAGATAAACTCATTTTGTTTGTCTCATCTGTACCATTAAAAATCAGTTTTAAGCACTAGCGTAGAGCGAATTTCTGTGGAGACATTTCTGTCAAGAGGAGGAAATCATTGTGGTTAATTGTGGTACATGTTGGCACAGGCTGACTTGTTATTAGCAGCCAATGTACGTGAAAGTTTTTCCGTTAGCGTGTGAAGCTCTTTAATGCTGTCGTTAGGCCTCACAGTAATGACTTTCACAGGTAATGGCAATAACATGTTTTGTGATCCAGTTTCTTTCACGAGTGCCTTATGAAATAGTTTCAGAGTTCCAGTAGTACTGCATTTTTGGCATACCGGCATCATTTTGAAGTGGTATGGCAGGTACATTACTCATAACAAAAGCGTCTGTAAAACCTGTATGGATATCTGTGGGGTAGAGTAGGGACTCTTGAAAATCCAGACTACAAACTTGAAATAAAATAGAAGACTCCACTTGAGAGAAATGACGATGTGATGATTTTCTGCTGTTCATATGGATACTAAATGGAAGATGTTAGATTCAGAGTTACTTCAAGGAGTGATTTAAAAAAAAAATTATAAAAAGTGAAGTTGGATGAGGTCAGAAAATAAACATGCTCTTGTTAATGATTTACACTGGAAGGAACCAAGAGGGGAAAAAGTGGTTCTTCTCAAATCAGCTTTCAATGGTGAGATAATGATGAATGATAAGTGTACCATAAAGTGAGTGTTGTCACGATGGTGGGAGTGTCTGTCCTACTTCATGGGAATGGGATCGTGCTGCCTTTGTGTTTGGGAGCCTGGTTTGCTTCAGGGTGCTGAGGCAGAGCAAGAGGCACCACTGTCTGCAAAGTGCAAAATCATCAAAAGAGGCTGAGCAACGTGATCAAAATATTCCAGTGGAATCGTTCAGTGTTGTTCGATTAACTCCTCCAAGAGAGCTGAAGTTTGAATGTGGCCTTTAAGGGTCATCTGTGCTGCTCTGTGCCTGCAAAAAAGGGCCTGTTTATTGATCCCAAGGCAGCAGGGTGCAACAGGTTTTGGGTTATTAATTGATGCTGTTGAGGCCTACTGGCTGCACACTACAACACTTCCATGCCTTTAGTAGTTTTGTGGTACTGGGTTTTTCTGAATTCAGATATTTTCAGATAGGAAGTTACATTTTCTTTAGATTCATGTGTGCTGCATGAGGCAGGGTTGGAGGAGAGGCTGTTTATTATTTTTTAATTTTATCTCTCCCAGATAGAAGAAATACAGAATTATTTTATTTTTACAAAAGGTGATATTCAGTTACACTCCTAAAGCCTAAGGGAAAAGAGAAAATCAAATGTTTTGGGTACTGGCAAAACTCATTTCAGCAGCAGCTCCCTTTGTGTTGTTTTCATATATGATGTTGGGGAGGGTGTTTCGTGGAGCATAGTTCCCTTTTCTCCTTTGTATACACATTTCTCTAGTAATTATGAGAGCCTGTCTGTTCGAATTTATCACATTTTTGGCAGCCAGTGTTCATCTGCAGACACTGTTTCTGTAAAGGAATGGTGTGCATGAAGCAGGAGGAGGGGACCAGGGTAGGATGGGCACCTCCATCTGCTTGTGGACACTGCTTCCCATAGCCAGGGCTTGCTGTGTTACTGGCTTGGTTGTATTTCTTCTTTAGTATAAATGAGAGCTTATATGAATAATATCCTTGGTGGCCCAGCTATCAAACCCTGTTTTTCAAGAGCATCCTCCTCCTCCCCCAAACCTTTCTCATCACTTCACCCCAGGCTTTGTTTGTGGGGCTAAAGCCACTGTTTATAACAGAAGCAAAACACATCCCCCTCACCCCCACCTCACTTTAAAGAAATTTAAGGAGAGAATAGAAATTGCTCAGGCTACCAAGAGAAACCTTTGCAAAGACATGCCACAGTTTCTGTCTGCTCCCTGGCTGTCAGGCATCACCAGGGAGAGGGAGAGGGGAAAAGAGAGAGAGGAGGGGGAGAGCAGTGTGTAAAGGGCAGGGATACCTCTTCCACAGCTAATTTAACCTTTCTCCTCCTTTAATTTCAATTGAGTTTTGGAATTAATTAGAAGAATAAATAAATAAAGACTATAGCTTTCTGTCAAAGTGAGAGAAATGAGCAAAACCACAAGTGTAGTGTCTTGTTCTGTCTGCATAACCCTTTGCTCTGGTCATGAAAGAAATAGCTCAGCAGGTAGGGGAGCATTTTGGGATAGTTTGAGTACTTTTTCTTTTTTGAAAAGCTGTTTTCCACCATGTCTTAGTCTGATCTGCTGTGTCAAATTACTCCTGATCTGCTTACAAAAAGAGTTGGAGCTATACTTACGAAACCCCTCAAAATTTCAAATTACTTTTCAACATCTTAGTTTTATTTATGTATTTCATGCAAAATGCTGCTGTCTCAGGATATTGGTTGTACTGTTTGTGCCAATTTGAATACACGACTAGGCAAGAGGAATTACTAAAAAGGTAGGAGAACAAAGCTATTTCTTGAAGTTTTGTGAGCAGATTACATTTCATTTTTGAAGTCCACATTACTGCACGGATCCTTTTCATTTTCCTCATTTGAAGGTTTGCAAATCCTGAGGTTTTTTTCCAGGGAAGTGCTATTCAGTGAAGCTTAGTTTGGCTGCCCATTAAGTAAAAACAATCTGTTGACAGCTACTGATGGGTAGAAACAACTCTTGGCAGTAGTTATTAAGGTTGGAATGATCTGAAGCTTTTCTTCTTCTGATAATAATTTAGAAACAAATAATAGTTTTTTATAATATGTTTTTTGGTTCTTAACAGTTCTAATTTCTAACATTCCCCAAAGCAGAGTGATTTGGTCTTAGAGAATTTAAACATGGGTCATCCCCCAGCCGTGTTGTTACATGTAGTTAGAACTGTAACGTGTTGGTTTGAAGGCAGACTAAGTGGTTGTTAAATTATAATGAGATGTCCAAAGTGTCATTTTAGCGAAAGAAATTGGTTTTGGTTAATGTTATGGGCTTCCTTAGACACAGAAGGAAAATTAGAGACATTTTAGTGCTTTCAATCATTTTTAAGGGTGTTGTGTTGGGTAGAAATAGGGTAATAAAACTAATGGAAATACCATTGGAAGTTGTAGCTGAGCTTCCTTTAATTTTGGCTATGCCACCATTTCCATCAGAACAGCCTCCAGTGTGAAAACTGCCTTTAGGACTGCTCAAGCTGGTCCTGAAATAAAGAACAAGGAGGAATTTCTTTTTACCTGATAAACCCATGCTTTTTTATATATCAGTAACCCATAACAGGTTTTACCTTTTCAAAAATCTTTTTCTGTGAAAGCATACCCTGATTTTTGCCCAGTTTTTAAACCTTTAAAGAGATACCTTTCTGAACTCAGGCTGCTCAAAGGAAGTGTTGGAACTGTTTGGGTGAGGTAGGAGTTGAGGGGTGGGAACGACAGAGAATCTGCCAGGGGATGAAGAGTCAAACAGAATGTAAAGCTCTGCCGGTACCAGGTCAGCAGCCACGTCAGGCAGTCTCCACTTTACCTTGCCTCATGGGAAGCTGCAGATGAATATCCAGCGTTAAACCTGGGAAAAATCCCAGCATGAAGTTTCCTGGCCTCTTCCTTCGGGCTCTCTGTAAGACATGGCTTTGCTGAGTTGCTTTTCTGGCCTCTGCATGAGCCAAGGGGAACCAGCACCCTGTCAAGGTCCAATCTCCCTTCCTCGGCTTGGCAGGAGTCACCTTTGTGCCTGGGTTATGAAAATTCATCTTCAGTGTAACAGTTAGAGGGAGGAAATTCCAGGTGAAGTTTGGGACAGTGCTGTTTGCTGTAATATTCATCAGCTCACATTGGGAAACCATTTATGAGAATGGTGGTGGTTTTTAAGGAAATACTGCAAAGCAGCTGCACACCTTCTAGTCAAAATAGGTGTAGTGACTCTTCTTCAGAGCTGCCTGCATTAGGGTTTCAGGGCAGGAGAGTTTTCTATATCAGATGAGCATGAGCATGGAATTTAGGGGTAAATAGTCTATGCTGTAACATTTAATGCAGGGAGCTTTTAGCAACAGCACACCTTTTGATGTGAACTTTCCTAGCTGGCCTTTTAATCATGAAATGCTTTGTAACTAATTAAACAAATCTCTCCTGTGAAGAACATTGGTGACATCTGATTACTTATATACTGTGTTTTCCTCGTTAGAGCCCGTCAGAGCCGCAAGGTCACACGGCCACCTCCCCACTTAAAAATCCCTGCTAACTATTTAACCTTCATCTTCACTTTGCAGTGCTCCCGCGAGCGTGTGACTTGTGATGGAATAACTTAGCATGCTGTATCCGTAGCCATCACTGCTACTGGCAAAGAGGAGATGTGGTTATTTATAAAGCCGTAGGCCATCACACAGTTTTAATAGACGTTCATTTCCACGTTTGTTTCCATTCAGATACTAAAAATATTAATCTCAGCTGTAATATAATCTGGTTCTTTGATAATGATAAGACAAGCTGCCACTTAGAAATGCCTTTAATTATTTAAGAGATCAAATTCTGTTTTCGACGTAGATACAAACTTTAGTTAGTTTCCTCTTACCCTGCATTTCTTGGCAATTGTTTTTTTCTGGAATGATAAAAGATCACCAGAATAAGATTTGTCATTATGAGGAGGAAAACATGAAAATTTTAAACGTATTTTTCCATGTTGCTTTCTGTGCACACGATAGTGAAACAGCCATGTGAGGCATCCACTTTGTTGCTGAATTTTTAGTGTTTGCAACACAGGCTTGAATTATACTGCATTGTATCCCCTTGAATTTTTGTTTGTATGCTTTATGAACAGCTCTAAGTTGTACTTAAAAGAGAGTATATTTTGTATACTTTCGCTTTCCTAGAATGTTACCTCCTTTGACTTTATTATCTCAATTTTTATTTGTTTTTGATGTGTCCAAGGGTAATTCCAGGTAAAATAAATGTTTTAGTTGTATAAATTTGCACACTGCAGCTCACTGTAGAGCTTCTTTTTCCCTGAACGTAGAAGGCAGGTGCTGAGGGAAGCAGGAGTGATGCAGTGCACTTCAGACAGGTGCTGCTTAAGGAACCTGAACAGTTGAAAAAGCCTTGGAAGGCAGGAGACACATCCCTGCATGCCTCTGGAGTCATCAAGGGAAAGACATACTGATACTTGTGAAAGGGAAAATGAGGGAAAATTTACAGTGGCAGTAGTACTCCAGGAGTGTGGAGCAGAGTGACATGCTGCCCTTTGGATAATTTCTTTCATATTGTTTTAGTTTATCTGCTGTTCCTTTGCTAAGTAGTTCATTTTCCTGATGTCACTGAGCATCTGCAGCCCTCCTTCAGGTGAAGGGTTGTGACTGTGTATGGACACAATCACTGCAAAAGTCAGACCTTCGGTAATTAGATGAAAAGGGGCAAGTACAGCAAGCTGGTCTTCTTTAACCTCATGGTCCTGAATGTGTATTCAGGGAGTTGCTGTTTTTTTAATTGAAGATTTTGACCTAGTTTCAGCCACTCTTTTGAAGCCAAAATTCCAGAGTGCCTTTGGACTTGCAGGTGAAGTCCTACTTTTGCTGCCTTTTTCCTATATGACTGAGGATGCCATAACTTCTGGAAACAGCAGTTGACTAAATATCCAGATGACATTTTCTGTAATTTTGTAACTACTTCTACCATATGGTGGAAACATTTCTTGAAAGAAGGACAGAGCTGGTGGAGTAAAAAGAAATGCTCCAACATCCCCATCCAAAATGCATGTCTGCCTTGGCATAGCATGACTGAAATTGGATGTTGTTCACATTCTTCTTTCTTTCCAAGAAGTTATTAATGTGGAGCATCGTAGACATACAGTCTCAACTGGTGTTTTACATCCTGCTGGACTTCCTTCTTTGCTGCTCTTTCCTAATCTTCAACTGTTCTAAAAGAGTGTAGTAGAGGTTGAAGTGAATAGTGAATCTCAGTGTCTCACCCAAATCATCCTCACTTTATCCCCAGCAAATCTGACACAGGCTAGACCTGAACGAAATTAATCTACCCAAGTGACTGCCAGTATAAAAGAATCAAACAAATGTCCAGTGGAGAGCTCTCTAGAGCCTTTTACTAATCAAAACCTTTTTTTTATTATAGTATTTTCCGTTCAATTCACCCATTATGCATCTTTTAACGTGTACATAATGAAAAGCAATTAACTGTCAGTGAAAATACCAATAGCCTTTTAGCAACTGAAATTTCAGATACATCTTGTGGCAAACCTGAGCCATGGGTCCATTGAAGAAGGGTGAACTTAGCCATCCTCTTCATGATTGTGTTGTACGTAGTACAACAGAAATAGTTGCTGCAGGTTCCAAGTCCTGGAGAATACCCTACTGGCATACTCCTCATAACTTATATTAAAGATTGTGTGTCTGGGACAGAAGGGGACTGTTCCCATTCCATGTTTTCAGATCATCAGGAGGTTGGAGGCAAGAACTGACCTGGTATCTCTTCAGGATGGTGNGTGTTGGTAGTAGGATGGCAACAGGTTAGGTTAGGTTAGGTAACAGGTTTGACTGGATTAGATTGGTAATAGGGGATAGGTTGGACTTGATGATCTCTAAGGTCTTTTCCAACCTTACTGATTCTGTGATTCTGTGATTCAGTGACAGAATATTTCTGCAGGGCTGCTGGTAACAGTTTAAACTGTTCACAATTTTCTTTACTAAAAAGTGGTTACTATCCAAGTAACAAAATCTTACCCAGCCTTCTGTGGTTATTGCTGGAGGAACTTGTGACTGGAAGAAGGACAGTCAGAATTTGAGTCAGCTTGGGATGTTAGGATGGCCGGTGAATTTAGGTATCCAGTGTCCAGATGAGCCCTGAAATACTTCTTGGTGCGATGACCTGTGTGAAGTGTGGTATTTGTGTGTTGGCACCCTATATCTCAATCTTCTCTTGGTTTTGGTGATGTGTCACAAGGATCAGGTGGATGTGTTACAGAAATATATTTGTCCGGGTTTTATTAAAATGAAGAATTGCTGAGCCATTTCCATGCCATGCATCTTGTAGGGTTTCATTTACTCAGTAGTTCGTCTCCTTTTGTCTTGTTCTAGAGTTTTAAACCCTTGGTCATATCCTGCCAGCTTCTATTTGAAAAAAAACTGAGGAAGTTAGCAGTACATGGGTTATTTTCACTATTACCCCTAAGTCCAAACAAAAAACAGGAGTGCTAAGTGGGGACAAAGGACATCCTCAGAGGTAGCCAGGAATACTGTGGCCATAATATCCAGCTTGATGTACATACAGGTCAACTGACAACAACAGAGAAAGAAGAAACTCACAAACCAGAATATTCTAGGAAGGCAATGACTGAAAGCAGCCCCATTGCCCTTACAGACCTAATCTCATCATTCTGCACTGAGACAAGGATGGCTCTGCCTTTCCGTCAGTTCTCATCCACCCCAGCTGCCAAAGCTGGATGTTTATCCACTGTTGTTCGTGTCACATTTGTGTGGCATGAACATGGCAACAGAGGACTGGACAGCAATTCCAGTTTTTCATACCAAACCCTTTCTTGAAAACCAAATCTAGATGCAGAAGTGAAGATTTGGTGGAAGTCCTCTGGCAGCTAACCAGTGTCCCAGCTGGAGACCTCATTTGATTTCTCCTTTCTTTCCTGAGAGGGACCATTGAAAGGGTTCTCCTTAAAACTCTGCTGGTTCACCTGTGTTCTGCAATCGTCTGTTACACTATGACTACATGATTTAATAACTAAACAGAATTTTAAGCAGATTATACAGACAGTTGAAAATCGCAAAAAAAGCTCAAAGCCTCGAAATAGCTGTTTTCGATTTTTGCTGCTTGAATAGTTTCAGAAGGATTTAACCTTTGTTCTTTGATCGTGGCACAAAAGAATATATATACATGCAAAAGAGGAGGCTGAGGTAATGATTATATGCAAAGATGCTGCTAAGTATATAATTAAAAACTGCCCTGTGAGATACCCCCAAATTTTATATCCTAATTTTATTTTATAGTGCCATTTAGAGGAGGAAAGAATTCACCTCTCCCACGCACTCTTTGCACCTGTTTCGTATAATAGGCAGATTCAAAATTCATCTTTGTAGGAAGTCTGCTCTATATTATTCAGATAATATTATGCAGTATTTGTTAACCTAAATTTTACCCCCATCAAATACTTCTGTCTAGACTAATTGGCTGCAGTGCTTAGCATTTAAATTATCAAGTGATGGGGTCTGTGAAAATTGATCTCCCAGCGTTTGATACTAATTCTTTGTTTTCTACTTCTTCACTGAGAAAATTGCATCAATTGTTCTGCAAAGCTTGAAGTGAAGGAAATAAACTTGCAGTTACAGCCATGCTTATGAGTGTCAGGAAGAGATTTTCATTTTAGGACATGATTATTTTATGTGTTGGGATGCTGAAACAAGGGATTCTGTAACCTTAGAATCATAAAATAACACATTCTAACACACGCCACATAAAGTTATATGCTAATGAAGTATGTAAAGATGATAATAATGATGAACCAAGGCAAGTCTATAGTACTACTTGTAGTTTCTGTCCAGTCACTAGTATTTTTGTACTCCTACTTGTAAATTCTACAGGTTTTTTTTCCCTAACACAACTTGATGTCTCTTTGCATATATGTATTCTGCAGAATAGGGCCTTGATACCAGCAGAGACGTCTGTGGCAAGACAAAGACTAAAAATAGAATTTCAGAATATAATGAAATTCAGCAGCCAGATTTTTCTACTGACAAAGCAATCAAATTTACTTTTGCTGAGATTTGAGATTTTCTTTTTCCTAATTCACAAGTTACTGCATTGTTTTGAAATAACTTCCCCTGTAAAACACTATTTTCCTACAGAATCCGACAAATGGAAAGCGTTTTGGTGCTTGAGAAACTGCCTACGTCCGTTGCGGTTCTTTCCAGACAGGAGCATTTCTCAGAGCTGTTTGCCATAGCCCTTGCAGTGTGTGTTCCTGGCTTCCCCATCCCCTATACCAAATTTCAGCAAAGGGAGGTAGGGTTAAAGAGTATGAGATACAGTTATTGATTCCCAGTGTCTTAAGATGATACGTCTCTACATATCACTGTGCTTCTGTGACCCTTGTAGTTGTTTGGGTCCCAGAGATGGATGCATCTAAACCAAATGGGTGTTTGCACTGATAGGCAGAGAAAGAATAAAACAACTGGGAGATGTGGTGTTCTCTGTTGACTGTAGTCGGGGCTTTTTTCCAGTTGAGATTCGATCTGAGTGCTGAGTTTGGTACTTATTTGGGAAGGGAATTCCTCCTAACATTTTGGAAGCTTTACCAGAAGCAAAGGGGCCAACCAGTGAGACAAGAGTCACAACTGAAGAGGACAAGCTGTCTGCAGTTACCTGATAGGTAATGCCAATTATTGCTCTTCAAATGGAAGATGTGCTTCTGCATTAGGAACTGTTTGCTGTGTACCCCAGTTTTATTTCTAGCACCTTATGGCTGAGGAAATGTTCAGCTTTTTCAGTTCAATATTTCTAGTCCTTTGTGCCATAAGTTATATACTTGCATTTCACTGATGCTGATGGCAGTTAATCTAAGTGGAAGAGCTGTGATCTATCATTACTACATCTTTGATGTCTGGTCACAATGCCTATGTTCTCCTTGTTTGCTGTATTGTCATCTAGCACAAGATCCTGTGCCTGCAGTGCCCTGTTGGCATTGGACTGCTCCATAATAGCAGACAATTTGTCACTGGATCCATTGAAATAACAGGCTATCTTCTCTCCTGGTGCTGGATTTTCAGGAACACAGTCCCTGTGAGGAGCCAGCTCTGTGCTGTCCCCCTGGCTCTCACAGAGTAGGGAAGACAGTGGGAGGGATGTGAGGACCAGCTGAGCACAGGGTCGGGGCATCTCGACACTGGGCCCCCGAGGCTCTGGGTGCCCTGCCATGTACACAGTGTGCAGCTCAGGCTCTGTGGGCTCTGAAGGAGCAGCCAGCTGCAGGAGTAGCTTTAGTTTGTGAATACAGAAAATAGAAGGCAGAGGAGTGTGGGTGTTTCATGCACTGGGTAGCTGTAATTACAGATTTAGATTCCTGGCAGCATTGACTGCACTAGAGGAGCCAGGGCCAGATGGGCAGAGCCTCCTGGTGTCTACCAGGAACTGTTTCAATGCGTTTTCCCAATATCAATCACAAATCTGTGCAACTCTTTTTTTTTTCCTTCTTCTAATACTGAATAGTAGCAAAGAAATATCAAACTCACATGCCTCACACAGCATTTCTTCCTTGCTGTTGGAACAGTGCCACATGACCAGAAATTGCAATGACTTCTTAATTTATCTGTGATGACCTCTGTTTATTTCTTGGGGGAAGAGGGGGCATCTTGCTTTGTAAACATCTCAGCTGTCTCCTTAGGTTTTCTGCTTTTCTGGCCCATGCGAGAGTCTTGCAAATGATAATTTAATTATTGTTGTAACGAAGCTCAGGTAACAGAAAAATGCCATTATTCACAGATGGAAAGCTAAATTTAAAGGAGAGATTATGTGATTTCTTAAGGTTGTATGGATATGTTCATACAAGAAAAGAGTTTTAAACTTTGATAATTTTCTACCTGCCTTTTCTGGTTATGCTGGGAGAAAGTGGCTTAATCCTGTCCATTCTCAAGGAAAGCTTTATCACTCATTTTAGGATGCACTAGGAATGGCCATCATTTAATTGGTTTTGCTTAATACAGGTAAGCTTTGGGCATGTACTCTGGAAGGCAAGCTAGGCCGTAGACCTATGTGTAGACCAATAAATGACCTGTCTGAGAGCATACTCTGCCCTATGAGAAAGGAAAGTTCTCGTTTCACCTGTGTTCTGGTTTCTGCCACACCACACAGTGTGCTCAAGTGTGGCTGAACTCATGAATTCAATGCAACAAATCCTGTACTAATGTAGTGTATTCGCTCTTAGGCAGAAATACGGTTTTAATCACATTTTTAAACTAGAGCAGAAAAAGTAATTTTTAGAGTATGTTATTTGTGGGATTTATGGAAGTTTTCCTTTTTTTAGTCATTACTAAAGACCATTTGTTTTTTCACACATCAGTGACTGTAACAGGATTGACTGATGTTTTGGCAAAATTCTCAATGAGCCACAAGCAAATTATTTATTTCCTCTTATAGAGTATTATGTACTGATGCTCACTGCTGTTGAACAGTTACTGTGGATCAGTGGGTAACAGAAGGATTGAGCGTGAACACTGCCTAGGTGATGGAGCATCTTCCTTGATGAGGGCTGTTTCTGTTTTTTACTGTCATGTTGACAACCTTTCTGACCTTGCCTGGAGTGCAATCCTTGAAGCAAATATCCCCACCCCCTCAACCTTCTTTCTCCCTCTCCTCCTCCCTCCCCTGCTACCCTCCCTCTTTCCTTTAAGTAAATAAATAACTTCAGGGTAGGGAGAAAATTTTGAAAATGGGGCTATGGCATCCACTAGAAACAAGGCAAGAGGAACTTGAGCATGGTACGTACTAATCTTGTAATTTGAAGGTTGAAGCCAAGATTATTTTTTACTGCTGATGGTAGCAGTATTGCAGCGCATAAAGTAATTGATGATCTAGGGAAATGCTAAAAATTTAGTTGCTCAATTAAAAAAAAAGTGTAAATCCTCATTCAGCTTTGACTATACTGCCTGTGCTTCTGCTCCTGATGGGGTGGCCAAGATAAACAGCCAAGAGCTGTGCTGTTATGTGAATGACCCGTTTGTGGCTGAAAGAATTGGCAACAGTGTTAGGAATCAATTTGCATGAAGGAATTACTGTGAACATCTAATTAATAGAATTCAGACCATTTTAGTGTTCAGAAATAGTATAGGAACAAAATATTGCCATTGTTTTCGTTTCCCACCTGCTACTTTTAAGTGTTTTTTACGTGTTTTCATACATGGTTGAAATCTTGAGAATAACTGAGGAGTAATTAATTATACCTCTTCCATAGGATCAATAATAATTTTGATTCAGAGAGAGTGGCTGTATGGTCATTTGCATAAAGTTATTTCTCTTTTCTTGATCAAGTGATCTTGATCTTGATCAGGTTCTGCAACACCTTACAGTCTGTGATTCGATAAACCACAGCCATCAGCTCAATTTCTGCTTTGCTCAAACATTTGAATAGAGTTCTTTTTGGTGCAAACAGACTGAAGAAATAAGTGGACGTATTGCAGAAATCAAACCAGAAATCTGTGCAACTCTTAAAAGATTCTTCTTAATACTACCTTGATCCATCAGTATCAAACTCACTATTTTTCGATTGTTCTGTAGAGGTACCTTCCTTCCTGAAGGGATTGTGCAGGCTGGAATGTCATTAATTGATGAAATGAAGCTTATCACATTAAAACATCGACCCTCCATTTAGCCTTCTGTGGTGTTCTTCTTATGGTCTTGTTTGAGACTGGCACAATATTCTAAAAATATTGTCCAAAAATGCCAGATAGAGGGAAATAGTGATTTACATAAGCCTGTTGTCTACACTTGCTAATAGAGCTATGTGTAGCCATCCTTCTCTGCCACAGGGGCATGCCACTGACTTGTGTTTCCTGGTTTGGTTTACCAGAGCCCTCAGGGCTTTTTTGGAAAAGCTGCTTCCTTGCCAGTCAGCCCCCACTTGGTATATTTCTATAACATTATTCCATACAGGATGTGGGACTTCATACTTGTTATTGCTGAACTTCAGGAGTCTCATGTCAGAGCATTCCTCCAGCGTCTTGAGGTCCCTCTGAATAACAGCCCTGCCCTCCAGCGTCCTGACCATCCACAGACTTCTGAGGGCGTTACTCTGCCCCACTGTTCAGCCTATTCATGAAGACATTCAACATGGTTACCCTCAATGTTGTGAGACATGTATAGAAACTGCCCTCTAGTTGGAATTGGTACCACTGGTCACCATCCTTTGAGTCAAGGATACAGTCAATTTTCCACCTGCAATGCCTACTTTTCTAGTTACTGTCTCATCATTTTGGCCAAGTAACTTAAAGAAATAGTATGTGTCTCAGATAAGGGACTCTTAGTTCTCTGCTCTTCTCTTATGTCAAAACCTCCTCCAAACAATAAGAATAAGTTCAAGCTCATGAGAAAGATAACTCTAGAGAGAAAGTTCTTTTTTGTAGTCACATTACATGCTTGATGACAGATGCTGTAACTGTGACATGGTCACCATGCTGCCTGGCTGAGAGTCAGGTCTGGAGTGTCCATCAGAGGTCCCAGCTCTGCAGGTCAGATATGTGGACACATGCACCCCAATTTGTTGTCCTTCTCTTAGGTGAATACGTACTAATTTACATGTCATCTAGCAAATAAACATTATTTTGGCAGTCCTTAATCAGTAGACCTGATTGGTCACTAGCATGATCTCTTTGAGCTTATGGGACCCTCCTGTTAAATACAGCAACAGGACTTCTGTTACCATTGCTGCATCCCTTTAGCAGCTGTTCCCAAGGCTGAGGCTCATCGCTACTTCCCTTTGCCAGAATTAAGGGGGAGGATGGTGTCTAAAAGGAAGTGTGGTTGCTCAACACCTGGGGGAAAAGCTTTGAGACCAACACCTATGTCGACATGTTTATCACTATATGATGGGTGATGACTGTTGTATGCAGCATGTGTGAATTGCGAGTACTGAACAAGACATTTTGGCCAAGGGGAATTCAAGAAAGAGGTAATGTGAGTGGGGCTTTTTGCAGTCTATTTAACAAATATTTCTCATGATTACTGATACTTCCTTGCATTTCATTTCTTCTAGTCACCTTGACTGCCCTTTTCCACTTTCTTTCCATTATTTCTGCCATCAGGTTGTACTCGTCCTGTTAGGAGCTCGTATTTTTAAATACAGAATATTCTGGTAATGTATGTGTGAAAGAGTTGCAGCTGTTCACTGTTCACATATGCGAACTATGGATATAGTAAAGGTATGTACATTTCTTGTTAATAGTCTACTCAAAAACTGATTTAGGATATCATGAAGACTTCGGTTGAATCATGTTGGACTGCAGACCAGGGCATCCTGCAGCCATTTCAGTCAGTTAAATCCTGTTGCAGTTAATGATATCAAATAGTTCTTTCTTACTCTAGTAACTTGGTAACTATGTGGCATAGCCTGGGTTTATAATAGAGCAAGAAGCCCTCTGGAATGTTAACAGTCAAAAATAGATACCTCTGGACACTTGGACATGACTGCAATTACCCTAATTGTGTTTCATGCTTCAAGAAAGTAATTCCCTGGGTGTGTCACTTGGGGATTTAACTGAAAAAAGTTCAAGGAGAGACATCTAATTTTTTTTCAATATAAAGTGCAATGTGTAAAACTTAAGCATCCAATGGTAAAATAATGACATTTCTTTAAAATGTGCATTTAGACTGCTAACATAACAGCAAAAAAATTACAGGAAATTTAAAGTTGAGTAGGCACAAAGAACTTTTAGTTTCACAGTCCATTTGGAAAGTGTTTTACGTGTATTTGAAAGAAAAGGAAAAAATTAGGGGAAAACATGTATTTTTAAAGACAACGTATTTGAATGAAGTGGAATATAGACAGATATAGACCAGGATGTAAATTAGACCAATGTGGCTGCCTTTCCCTCAGGAGGAGCTGAGTTGCAGAGGTGGAGTTTCCCCATAGGAGTACACAAGTAGTGCCCCAAACATATAATTTAGGGGGAAAGAAGCAGTGTTTGGGAAGACTGTCATAAATAATATTCATTAGTACCTACACATTTGGATCATCTTTATATGTACTGCGTAGCATAAGTATGTTAAGCATTTAAAAAGTAGCTTTTAGAAGTTGGAGAGATGGGTTTGGATATGCTTCATTTCAAGGCATTCCAAAACAAAGCTCTGTGCATGCTCCATCCTTTAATCTGAGCACTGTTCTCTTTGAGTCAAGTAATTACAGTTTCCTTGGTGATCTTCACGTGTCAAGCGCCAAAGATTTAACATTTTGTTAATTCTTTTCTATTTTAAAGAAAGTATTCTTAGCAAGAATCAACAGAGCCTGCCAAAGGCATGTTATTAAATAATGGGTGGTCTAAGTATAGGCTTCTGGGTTAGAGTATCTGCAGTTTTTTGCTTAAACAGGCACTTCTTGTACATACTACATTTGCTTACAGATAATATAAGTTACCAGAAATTATGTCTTCCTATTTATTATTAAAATAAGCAAATTTTCCATGTACTGGTCTGTGATATTGTGTCTGATTTTCAAAGGTAGGAATCTGCAGATATTTTCATGTACCTAAAAAGTAAAAATAGGGGAGAAAAAAATTTCGTATATATGTATGTAATTTCTCAGATTTTTGTTAAGAAGTTTTACTCTTTATAGAATTGCTACATAAGAATTATGATTTTTTATGATTTATCTGCAAGTAGACTCGAGTCCTCAACTATTCATTGTGACTATTCTTTTTAAACACCAGGAACACCAAAGTAATCCTATTAACAATCCTTAGTGCTGTATATATATCCCAGTGAAACTGGAGGGGTGTCCTGTGCAAACAATGCTATTCTTGACATAAAAGGGAGAGTAACAAGTTAAATTTGAGTCCAGGTGGAGGTCAAGGTTCTTGCTATTGGGAGACAATGCGTTTTATTTTGCAAAGGAAGCAGCCACAGCATGGTGGTGTCTGAAATCCTTCAAGTACAAATCCAATCATGTTAATCTTATAAGGTACTTTTTTAGTGCAGATACTCCTTTACTTTCACTGTGTTGCTGCTTCTTCTCCTTGGCAAAAAAAAAGGTGGCCAGAAATGGAGTTAAGCTGTTGGCAGTGACATTTATATGAAAAATATGCGAAGAGCAAGAAAGGCACGTGAAAATGCAAAGTGGGTTAGAAGTAAGTTTTCTCACAGACGTGAGAAGATGTGCTACCTGGGCTGAAGGTCTTGCAGTGTAAAGTGAGGTAATGACAAGCAGCAGTCAAGAGAAGAGAGGACAAAATTCATGCAGCGTGTTCATCCAGATAAGCATATGTTCACACCTTCATGGGGTATGAAGGTGTGGACTCTGAAGATTTGTTGCAATCGTGATTTTCTTTGAAAGCAAGAGAAAGATGAGTGAAAGGTCCAAGGTTCAGAAGTGATAAAGCAGACTGGCAAAGGCTGGAACAGGTTGTCGCTGTTGTCTCCAGGGAAGATGGAGCTCCCTGCCTGAAGGCCCAGCTGCAGTTGTGGCTGGAGGACTGGGGAGTGGGCAGAACTGGGGGTCCAGTTCCCTGTGAAGCCACTTTTCATGGCAGAGACTGGAGACCTGGGCAGGCCGGGGCAGCCTTGCTCTTGCCTTGTGCTCTGCCCACAGAATTCTTCATTTTTATTATCCTCATCGATGAGGAGGCCACTTGAAACATTGAATGAAATATGGGACCTTCGTATATGGATATTCATCACATCAAAGCAGAGTGTCAGGAGGAATCAGAGCTGCTCTGATTTTCCCATCACACCAGTACAGGGTTGCATGCCAAACCAGACCAGAAATACGGTCACATTCACGTTCTGATATGCTAAAACCAGATATGATTTTAGTGGATTTCAGGAATCTGTAGGATATCCTTCTAAGTCCAAAGAAATTTGATCCCATAAATTTAGTCTAAGGCTGACTGTTGTATTGTGGCTCTGCCCTGCATGGGGAGAGGGAGATCTGGTTTGGTCTTTTTCCTCTACCTTTCATCCTCTGCCATGCTGGACATCTAGATACTGTGTTCCAAAGTAGCACACCTTAATTTTGTGAAACTCATACTAAGATATATAATTTAAGTCACTATGTTCTTGCATGAATTATGTCAGTCATTAATAGAAACATAGTTAAGATTTCTCTTGTTAAGGGTTCTGCTTATTTGTGTGACCTTGCAGAGATGGTAAAAACTGCTGGAGATTTTCCCCATCCTGCTCTCTTAGTTATCAATCCTCATATCACCTGTACTATGGAACTTATTTCAGGTGTTTTTATGTTCTGTCAGCCAAACATAATTCAGCTTTTAACACTGTCTTGGAGTCAGAGTAGCTCCTCTCTATTATTTCCTGTCTCTTTACGGAGCCATCAGATGGCAGCAACTCCAGCATCAATTGTCAGTTTTAGAGAGGCAAGTTTACTTTAATATCTTCTTTGAAGCTCACCCGAAAGGACTAGAGGAGAGGCAGGGACAGCTCCACGGGCAGCACTTGAAAGTGTCCCTTTTGAGAATACCTTCCTGGTAGTCACCCTAGGAGCTCCTGGCAAAATGATCTGTGTGTGGCATGGGTAGGTATGGTGCTTTGCTGTAGGTGAAGTTCCTCTGTAATCACCTCTTAATTATATTGCATTTAGCTCCTGGAATGTTTTTTTGGAGTTTTTAGCCAGAATTTGACGTTCCTTTCCCTATATCCATCTGATAAATGGAGACATAAATTTTTTTGTTGGAGAGATTGGCTGATTTCCTTCAATCATCTCCTGCTGCAATTACCCATTTCTTGATGATGAGAAATGCTTGACTGATACGTGGTTGGCAATCTGATACTCAGTTGTAATGATGAACTAGCAAGATTATGCTTCCTTAACGTTCATGATCTTACAAAAAATAATCTTCTCCCCATAATTTTCTCAATTTAAAAAAAATATGGAATAATGGCAGGATTGAATAAAGGTTGTTCCAAAAAGTATTGGCCTGGGGGTTCTAAGGAGCTCTGTAATGAGACCTGCTTTCTTTCTTCTGTCTCCAGTGGTGGCATTCAGAAGCACATAATTTAGGGCATGAATACTTTTCTTAGATGTATATTTCATAAAACAGTGGGGGCTCTAGCTGAGTTCTTAACTTTCCGCCATGGTTTTCAAGATCAGTATGCAAAACCTTGTATAACTTGAGACCTTTTAAGTTCCCACACACCGTGACAGTATGCCCAGTTAAAATGCATAGATAGACATACAAGCAAATATAGCAGTACATTAATTGGTCTGGGTTTTCTTTACGGTATCATCCATGGTTCCTTAAAGCTGCTGTGTGTTTACCACAGCTCTTGGTGAAAGTGCTCTCCAGCAGTGTTGGAGGAGCAGCAGTGCATGCTGCTGGAAGGGAAGCAGTGTTGAAGGAGCCCCCTACCCTACTGACTGCAGACTGTGCAGGCCTTACGCAAGAAAACTGCCTAAAGAAGATTGCAGGTCACTTCACCAGTATAACCCCTGCACTTTTCACACCTCCAGCAGCATGGATAATCCATGGAACTGTAAACCTGCTTCTCCAAGTCATATTTTTAAAGGCACACTCTAGCTGAGGCCAAAAGAATGAATTTACCTCTATAGCCAGGGAATGTGACAGGCAGAAAAGCATTCTGCTGTTAATATTTAATTGTCATAATGGACAATGTTTCAGCAGTGGAAAACTAACTTTTTCTGGAGTCATATGTACTCAAAATTCCAATGCAGTTCAAGAATGCAGCCTGGAAGCCTGTCTCTGCAAAACATGGATACTCTGTAGGACTTCAAAAAATCCCCCAACTAAAATAAAATAAATTCCCCCTAACTAAACCCCCCTCCCCCCATATATTTATCGAATATATATAGCATTCCTGCTAAGTAGGCACTAAATATTTCAGTTCTGTATAAACACTGAAATAAGAAAAGGAACTCCTGTTTTGCTAGTTTATAATTTAATAACTTCTCTGGAATAAAAGAGCTTTTCACTTTTAGAAACAGATTGGAAAAGTGTTCCTCACCTTTCTGTGTTGTAATTGCTGATGATCTGGTCAATCTGCATTTATCTAAGAAAGCATTTGATTTCTTGTCAGAGCAGTATCTGTAGTGACAAATCTCAATTCAGAATATTATATTTCCTCAGGCTAGAGACAGACAATAAATTATTAGTCTGAAAACATGCTTCAAAGTAAAATAAACCAGTTTGGAAGTGCTCTGGCTCTTTCTAGCAAGGACCTGCTGCAGGAGCTGCCCATTGACTTGAAAGGTGCTTTGTGTGTTCGGTGCTATTAAGGAGCTGGAATGGGGCAGATGGGAGCTGTACTGCTCAGCTTTGCTTTTTTGGCATGATTGAGTTCCCAGAGGCAAATAGATGGCTCAAGTGTTTCTTCAGTGGTGCCGTGATGCAGGAATATGAAAAGCTGCCTCATCTAAAACACAGTCCAAGAGAACAGAGAACTTCAGACCATTTACCCTCGTCTAATCTTGCTTAACTTAGAGACTTAAGGGTAAGTATGTTAAATATAGCTAAAATCACATGCAGCATCATGATAATGAGAATAATATAAAAAACTGGTAATATATTTGTGTATGTTAAAGAAAAAAAAAAAGAAAAATGATCAGTACACAATTAAGAACAAATACTGTGCCACAAAAATATTTGTTTTAACCAGATGGTCTTAAGTAATGCAGTCAGAGCTGTGGTCACAGTACATTAGTTTTGTTTCCATAGTAACAGTAGTTTGGCAGACTGAGTTATTTAGATCTGCACTGCAGTGTTCATAACAGTGTAATCCTCATATACATGCTTTTATTGAAATTGAAAATGGTACTTAGGTGATCGTGCACACTTAAATGGGTGCAGACATCACGAGAAGTCAAATTTCCCCAAATTTCCAGATGTACAAATTATGTTTATTGTTATTGGGTAATAGTGGTGTTAATTTGTTATTAAATATAGTGTAAATAGAAACATATAACTAATAATATGAGCACTTGGCTGCCTTTTGGGCTGGAGAGTGTGCTGGAGGTAGCTCTCAACTTGTAAGGGACAAAGATTAGCTCCAACTTTTCTGCTCCTGTGAAACTTTAAAACAAGTTAGAAGTAAAATACAAAACTGTAATCAGCTAATCGTAAGTTATGAAATGCTGATCTGTGTTGAAGATCTGAATTGTGCAGTGGCTTCCAAGATTTTTCTGTGAAAGGAATCAAATTTAGATACCGTATTATTTGCCATGATAATTTGTATGCTTACAGAATATGACCCAAATAATTAAGAGCAATGGGGATTTGAGAAATTTAGACTTCAAAGGGTTTTGCC
>WEKX01024191.1:0-132096 GCA_013390025.1 Pitta sordida | reverse complement strand
TAAAATAAAATAAGTTCCCCCTAACTAAACCCCCCTCCCCCCATATATTTATAGAATATATATATTTCCTGCTAAGTAGGCACTAAATAGTTCTGTATAAACACTGAAATAAGAAAAGGAACTCCTGTTTTGCTAGTTTATAATTTAATAACTTCTCTGGAATAAAAGAGCTTTTCACTTTTAGAAACAGATTGGAAAAGTGTTCCTCACCTTTCTGTGTTGTAATTGCTGATGATCTGGTCAATCTGCATTTATCTAAGAAAGCATTTGATTTCTTGTCAGAGCAGTATCTGTAGTGACAAATCTCAATTCAGAATATTATATTTCCTCAGGCTAGAGACAGACAATAAATTATTAGTCTGAAAACATGCTTCAAAGTAAAATAAACCAGTTTGGAAGTGCTCTGGCTCTTTCTAGCAAGGACCTGCTGCAGGAGCTGCCAATTGACTTGAAAGGTGCTTTGTGTGTTCGGTGCTATTAAGGAGCTGGAATGGGGCAGATGGGAGCTGTACTGCTCAGCTTTGCTTTTTTGGCATGATTGAGTTCCCAGAGGCAAATAGATGGCTCAAGTGTTTCTTCAGTGGTGCCGTGATGCAGGAATATGAAAAGCTGCCTCATCTAAAACACAGTCCAAGAGAACAGAGAACTTCAGACCATTTACCCTCGTCTAATCTTGCTTAACTTAGAGACTTAAGGGTAAGTATGTTAAATATAGCTAAAATCACATGCAGCATCATGATAATGAGAATAATATAAAAAACTGGTAATATATTTGTGTATGTTAAAGAAAAAAAAAAAGAAAAATGATCAGTACACAATTAAGAACAAATACTGTGCCACAAAAATATTTGTTTTAACCAGATGGTCTTAAGTAATGCAGTCAGAGCTGTGGTCACAGTACATTAGTTTTGTTTCCATAGTAACAGTAGTTTGGCAGACTGAGTTATTTAGATCTGCACTGCAGTGTTCATAACAGTGTAATCCTCATATACATGCTTTTATTGAAATTGAAAATGGTACTTAGGTGATCGTGCACACTTAAATGGGTGCAGACATCACGAGAAGTCAAATTTCCCCAAATTTCCAGATGTACAAATTATGTTTATTGTTATTGGGTAATAGTGGTGTTAATTTGTTATTAAATATAGTGTAAATAGAAACATATAACTAATAATATGAGCACTTGGCTGCCTTTTGGGCTGGAGAGTGTGCTGGAGGTAGCTCTCAACTTGTAAGGGACCAAGATTAGCTCCAACTTTTCTGCTCCTGTGAAACTTTAAAACAAGTTAGAAGTAAAATACAAAACTGTAATCAGCTAATCGTAAGTTATGAAATGCTGATCTGTGTTGAAGATCTGAATTGTGCAGTGGCTTCCAAGATTTTTCTGTGAAAGGAATCAAATTTAGATACCGTATTATTTGCCATGATAATTTGTATGCTTACAGAATATGACCCAAATAATTAAGAGCAATGGGGATTTGAGAAATTTAGACTTCAAAGGGTTTTGCCTGATGGCAAGGGCCAGAATTGTGATATATTGTATATTGGAGAAATAGGAACAGGTACCACAGCACTTTGGGACAGAGATTGTACTTCCATGTCCAAGTGCAGTTGGAAATAACAGTTTATATATAGCACAACAGAACTACCTCTGTATCCTTTATAAGCTAATCAAAGTTTGGATCTTTCAGATACTCAAGAAAGCAGTATTTCTCTGAAATACAGATGATGGGTTTTCTGTACACTGCCACCAAAAGGGACCATGGCTGTGGGTCCTCCAAACCAGCAATTTGCCTTTTGCTCCTCAGCACTCCAGCAGCACCCTAATTACAGAGGGCCTTGAGGCATTTAGAACTGGGAAAGGATTCAGAGTTGGCTTAGCAAGTTTTGACAAAGGCCAATAATCTAATTAAACCCAAATGTGCTTTCCTTTTTAACTACAAGAGAAGAAATGAAATATAACATTATCAGATTTCTTATTGATCGTTAAATTAAGAGCAAATTACTCTCTTAAGGTAATCTTATTGTATATGAATAAATAAATAGCAAAATTCTTATTTTTAGCAATAATATGTTGAACACTTGTATGAAAAGGGAACATACCACATTATGTGCCTGTTGTGCTTTCTCCAGGGTAACTGGCTTGCTTTTCATTCAAATTATGAGTATCCAGTTATTTTTAAAGTTGTTTTAGGAAGAAAAAAAGGCTTGCAAAGGGAACAGCTTCATACTTGATGTGTATTTTCCCTCTGCCACAGCAGAGATGCTGGTCACGTCCTTATTTAACATTTGGGAACCCTGGAGTAGGCATTATGGACCTGTGGAGGGAGAGTCACAGCGTCTGTATGAACTGAGTTTTCCATTAATATTTGGAAATGCCTCTAACACTGAGATTCTAGGCAGGTGAAGGACTTTGCATGAGGAAGGGTAGGGAATGTTTATTTCTGATATGCTGAATCCGTTGTACACAGAAAAGTGGTTTTTCCACCAATTTTCATTGTTTTCCATNGCCATGGTTTAGACAATGGGTTGGTGTTGGGTTACAGGTTGGACTTGATGATCTCCAAGGTCTCTTCCAATCTTGCTAATACTGTGATACTGTGATAAAATTAGTGTCTTTTTGTAAACTTTAGCCGAGTGGCTGACTCCTCTCTTTGCATTTTGAGAGCTGCTTTTAGGAGTTGGTGTTGCAAAATTGTGTAGTGACGGATATATCTGTGCACAGCATCCTGTAATATATATAAAGTAGTTTTAAACCAAAATGAAGTAAAGGTGTGGTAGAGGAAAACCTTTTTACCACTTTTGCCATTTTAATACCCCACACTTTGCCTGCTTGTTGCAGCCAATATCATGAGACTTTGGAGTTACCTTGAGTACATAAGGAGTGATGAGTTTAAATCATGAATATTAGTTTGGAAATGACGCACAAAGAAATATTTTTATTTGCATTAGAAGGAATACCTATGAATTCAGTGACTGAAGTAGGTTAAGGGAAATTACTTTGTACAGTTTGTCACAGGCTTTTTGCTTTGCCTTTGATGTAACATTCAGCAGTGTTTACAGAAATAGCTTGGCTCACAAATAATTTATGTCCCATTGATCTTCTAGATCATCCTGAATGAAGAAAAAATGTTTGTGGTTGGCTTTTCTGCTGCCCATATGTTTCCATTGTTGGGTTTGGGTTTTTTTTGCTAAAACTTCACTTAGCGGTGGAAAAGAAGAAATTAGGTTTTAATTTCTGACTGGGAAGTGTAAGCTGAGGAATGCTTTTCCAGGGCAGTAACTATTAGTAATAGATTTTAGTGGAGAATTGCTTTAAGGGGATGTGCTGGGAGTGCAGGATGTGTCTCTGGTGACTGTACACCCTTCCTGAGAGGCAGTTGGAGGTATTTTGTGACACACACATTAACCTGACTACTCAGATAGAGTTGCCTGATATTTGGGCAACTCTGTGCTTCAGGCTCTACCAGCCCACCTTCAGCTTCAAAAGATCTTCATAGAAGTGCACCAAGTGTTTGCCATTCTCCTAAGTTTGCCAAACTCATAAGTGGTTTTCATATTTATTCTGGGTATAAAACAATCAAAGAAATTTCTACCCAAGGATTGCTTTAGAAACATAAGTTGGAAGTAGTGCTGGGAGAAGGTCTGGTTATATTTTACTGGTGTAGTGTATGACATCAAAACGCAATTTTAGTAATTCTAAATAGAATTTTTTGCTTCAATAGGATTTTTCATTGAAAAACCCCCCCCATAGTAAAATTTCTGAAATGAAAATAGGCAGAAAAAAAGCCAAAATCAGTTTGTTATAAAGTGAACACATACTTGACTATTCTACTTTCTCCTGAATTGCAAAATTCTATTATAATTTTTTTTATATTTATGCTGTAATTTAGAAAAACAATAAAATAAATATTTTATGGGATTTAGAAGGCACATAAAATGACCTGACTGTAGGTACACACAGTCTGGTAGTATGCAGCCATAACACAACCAGCTCCCCAGTGTGCTCTGGTCCAATTCTACCCCTATTCCAATTGCAGGGAACTGTTGATATCATCTTTAAATCCTGGTGTTTGAATTCAGTGTGTTTAGATGAAATATGTTTTAATCAGGGAAATGAAGTCCCTGGGATTCTTGATTTGTAGTCCCTTCAGGAAGTAAAGAACCAGGTCCTAGATGAGGTTAAACTGGAAGCGTGTGGGTTTTTTGATTGATGGTGTTTCATTCCTGATCCTGTGCTAAAGCAGCAATCATGAGCTCTGACTTAGACTATACTTATCTCCCCCTCCCAACAGGCATCTGTGTCTTCTGAACTTGCAGGAATAAATTTACACAGGCACGAACAGGAACTATAGGAGTTCAGACTGTTACAAGGTAAAAAGCAGAACTCTAAACCAAGCCATTTCTTAGGCAGGATGACTTTGCCACAGCTAAGCCAGCCAAAGAGACCCCCACGTGATGTTTGGCACATGTATTGACTTCTAACACCTTTAAATATACTGACTTGTCCTATCTAACCACGTGAGGTGTAATAGTGCCACACACACATACCATCCATAGCAGCATGAAATGCCGGAACGTTTTCTGTGGCGCCTTGATATCAGCTATCGGTTTGGCTGGCAGATACACTCAGTCTCAGTTGACAGCAACTAGCTGAAATAGTGAGAACTGGTAAATGCATCAAAATAGTTCATGAAATTCTGGCACTTTAAAGCATCTTCCTGGTATATCTTTAGGAAGAGAGGAGCAAGTTGTGACAGTAATTTAGACCTTACTCGGTGCTCGGAAATACGGATGACCTGAGCAACGTGGAGGTTTAATTAAAAGATGAGATGAGATATAGAACCAATACCTTGAAGCACTTGAGCACAAGTAATTTTAAGCATGTGAATATTGTGCTGGTACTTGGCTCTTGTCAGCTGAATTGGAATGGCAGACTGTCAAAATGATAACTGTAACTACTAGGGTCAGTTGAGGGCTGAAGCGTGAGCTTAAGCATCTTCCTCTGCTGGTGCCAGTACTGGAGTGGGAATACCATCCTGGAGCATTATGGCCTCTGTCAGGGTGGCTGTATTGCAGTTCATGTGTGCTTTTTTAAAGCACTGCAGATTTAACTCTTTTCACTTAGTGTTCTACTTCTTTCTTATTATTTTTCCAATATTGTTATTTTAAACTGCAGCCAGCTTCCTATTAACGGAATGTAAGCACATACCATTTTGCTGCAGATATGTATTAGAAAATTTATAAAATCTGACATTTTTAATTCCAGGCATCTTTTCATCTGCAGTCTGTATGAAGTCTTCTTTGTCTATTTTCAGTTTCTTATCAGTAATCTTGTTTCCAGGAGGAAAAGATGCACTATTGAATAAGTAGGTCAGGGGAGCAACTAAATGATGGTGTTTCTGCGCAGAAATGAAGAGGAGAGTTAAGGCTGAAAGTGGAAAGCTGCTCTGAAGAAAGACAGGTATCTCCTGGGATGGAGGGACGTGTGCTGCCCGCGGGGTTTGCTCCGCTGCCTGTCACGCTCGTTGAGATGATCCACCCCGTTAGTTTACTACAACATCCAGTTGAGAGATTTACTCCCATAGGTTTCCTTTCCTGAAGATTAGAGGGTTTTTCCCTACATTTAAATGAATAAAACCTGTTAATGCACAGTAGTGGAATAAAATTATCTGTGAGAGTGAGTCTCATCCCACCCAAGAGAGCCTCAGTCACTTTTGTAAATTAGTTGTGAGAGTGGAGATAACACACTTGAATGCACAAGGTGTTACTGCTAGAGGTTTCTGGGAGATGGTAGTGTATTAAAGGTAATTGCTGTCATGCCACTTTGGCTGATTTTCTTTTCTTTCAGAGCTCAGGTTGCTGCTTAGTGGTTTGCTCTCAGAGCCATTGGACAAGCATCATATTCTTGATGCATGTTACATTTGTAGTAATGTAATTTTTATTTGAATAATTTAAATTTTTTCTGATAAATCTGTGCTCAATGATTGTAGAAAGATGTGTAAACTCTAGGTATTTTGATGCTAGATGAATTTTCCCTATTTTTTAAAACTTTCTTCTCTGTTGCCCTACTTAGAAAAAGATTTACTTTTATCCTAAAGAAAGAGCTAATAATGTTACCTTGGTGATGCAAGAATGGAAGAACAGGATGGTACTTAGGCTAAATCCGTATACTTTAAAAAGCTTGGAAAACATTACAAATTATTTAAGGAAGTTGGTTTTTTTGATAAAGTTTTTGTACTTTATTTCTGTGCTCTGTACCACTTACAACCATCATCCATATCTATGGGACAGAGGAAAGTCGGAATTACAGACAATATCTGCAGAATAGGGCTTTGCAGTTCACAGGTTATTCTGAGTCGGAAGGGCCCCGCAGGATCATCTAGTCCAACTCCCAAGCGAACGCCCACCCAGGGATCAGGCCCACAAGCGTGGAATCACGGGCACCACGCTCCATCCATCCAAGCCTGCCACCATCTAGACCATGTCACTGAGCTCCTCATCGAGTCTTCTCTTAAACACCTCCAGGGATGGCGACTCCACCACCTCCCTGGGCAGATCATTCCACTGAGGGATCACTCTCTCTGTGAAAAACCTCTTCCTAACAGTTGGCTTGGTTCATACATTTTTTCAGCAGAGGCTGCAGATGGAAGAACACAGTATTGTAGGCCAGATGTGTATATGACTAAATGTGCTTGAATGGTCTATGGAGCATTTGCATGGTCATCCATTTCAGTATATTGTATAATTAGGCAATAGTGTTTAGGCCATTCCCATTATTGGAAAGGCTTCTCTAACCTAGCCAATGGCTTAAATTGCTGCACAGCAGAAGAAATGCAATAGGTTTTACATTTCACATGAAAACTCATTGAATGGAGGTCCATGGTGTGCAGAATTTGTGCCAAAGCTTTCTGCCTTGGGCTGCGCTGGCTGCAGGATCTGCAACCAGGAGAAATCCAGCTGTGGGGTTTTGAAAACCATGCCACATTTTGACTCTATTTTAGTAATCTGTTTACCTGATATTATGAAAAATACTAATCCCTAAAGAGCCTGTGGAGAAGAAAAATGGTCCTTTTTCATTGTTATCTCACTTTTTCCTTGTTATCTTGCTTTTTCCTCTTGTTTCATATTTAAATTTTAAATACATTTAACTTTTCACCAGTTCATGTCAGAGATTTTAAATAATTACTACATTGAGCTAAAGATGAATTTTTAACCTCTTTTCTTTGGAGGCATGCAACATGCAAATTTACAGTTATTTTCTGGCCCAGTGCCGAAACATCTCTTTTGTTACAGTGAAAGAAAATAGAAAGGTCTGATTAAAAACCTTGCTCGGTAATTAAATGTCTATAGTTTTTCTCTGGTAGACATGTTCCATTTTGGTGGTACTTGTTGTAAGGCTCTGTGAAATTTTAATAAATCCCTCAAATGAACCCCCAGATAGTTTTCAGGATTTTTATGCTACATTAGCAATTAAAGAAACACACTGCAAAAATAATAGATGTCTGTTAATTGCAAGCTTTTAATTGTGTAGATTATTAATTTTACATGAAGAGCAAATGACGGGCTATATTCTGCTGACTCTTGCAGAAGTCTTGAACTTATTTTTAAGTTCTGTAAGTAATTTCATTTGGTGTAATGAATGATCTATCCAGTGCTTGGATCTTAAACCGAGCACTTGCTGAAAAAAATTATTAATACACAGCCCTGTTCAGCCCTACCTGCTCAACATTGGTCTGAGGGCCCTGCAGTAAGGAAAGCTTTGTCTTGAGTTTAATGACATTTTAAGCTTTGTGATATGTAAAGCTAAAGAATAACTTGTATTTAATGGGGCATTCTGGAAGCATGAGGAATTAAGGAATTGGGAAAAAATGTGAATACTGTGAGGGGAAAGGCTGTAAAGGAACCCATGGTTGCTTTGGGTAGAAGTTGACTTTTCTGGAACTTTTTCAAGATTTGCTTACACATGATTACGCCATTGAGTATCTGTAGGATGTTTTTTGCTGGTGAAAACACCACAATCAGTATCGTTGTGTTTCCTGTATTCAGAGCTTACAGACAGAAGTGCTTCAAACTTGGTTTTTAATTTGCTCCACAGGAAAAAACTGCTAGTGCATAGAGAGTTGCCTGGAAACAGTTTTGGAGACAGTGGTCCATTGGACCTGCACCAGGTGTGAGAGCTGATGCTTTCCAGATATAACACATGAGATAGAATGATTTTTTTAATCCTTCTTCTCATCCACCCCAGGCAGCAGCCTCTTCTCTCTCAGCTTCCATTTCATCACTGCATGGTGCTGGGTGTCATTTCAGGGCCCCCTCTCTCCCACTTCTGCCTTTCCTGAGAGGAATCCTGCTTTTCTTAATTTTTCTTTTCTCCTCCTTTACTTTTTCTCCTGCTCATATAAAGCTGCTGAAGGACTACATAATTTCTGTAGGTTTGCTTGCAATATGTTGGATCTTTCCCCCCTTTTGCTGCAGACACGACCCTTGTGAGGAACCTCTAGATTTATATACATGGATTTATCTGAGCCTCAAGAAGAGAAGAATCTCTTTAACTTCCCAGTTCTCTTTTAAGGAAACAACTCTATACTGGATTATTAACTGGCATGCAACCTACAGATTGGAGGTTGAAGAAAGCTGGAAAACTGTTTTATTCAGGAAGCAGCAAATGCTGCTGCTCGGCAGGATGAAAACACATGGAAATAGTGTCAATAAAGCACACAGCTACAGAAAATTTGTTTATGTGTGAAACTGTGCAAATCTTTTCTCTTCATTGACTTCTGAAATGTTTTGCCAAAATACCTAACTGCCATTCTAATTTATTTTAACAAAGGCTATGTAGTTGCCAAGGACATCAAGGTTGGGTCAGCAGGTATAGTTAGATATAGCAACCTGTTCTTCAGGATACAAAAGTATTTTTGCATAGACATCTCTCTAATTCAATAAAGCAGAAACAAGTGCTTGCTAACTGAAGGTGGTAGCTTCTTTTGTTTTAGGTAGAAATACTTTCATGCAAACGCTAAAGCATGGCTTTCATTTCTGTTTGCAACGCTTCTGTTTTAATAGGCATTAATATGCCAAAATCCTTCAATTTGAGTGTTTGTATTAACTTGCATAGGGAAAAAAAACAGGTTGGGAGATGTTTTGCAAGGTAATGTAATGTAGCAACATATACCAAACCAAAATATTTTCAAGGAACCATGAAGTTTTCAGACCCACAAGTCTTTTTTGAAAGAAATTATGGTTTGGGGGATCTCTGCCTCTAAATGCCACTGCTCTTTGACACTCTTTCTTCCTTCCTTTTTGATGGTGCTAGTAAGAAAACAGGTCTCTAGTGCCTTTTGAATTTCCCTTTCATCTAAGCATGCTGTCTGCTACGTCATACAGGAGTTCTCTGTGTGGCTGGGGTGTGTGTGACAGGAGGACTTATTTCTCCTTAATTAGGGACAGGCAGTGGGTGTGAAGGCTCATTTCATAGCCTTGAGATTGTCATACACTCTTCCAAACAAATCAGCTAGTCACCTGATACAAAACAGCTCCTCTATTTTTATATAAAAATGGATATTTAAAGGCTCTGGCAGGGTGGGGGTTATAGTGTTTATCCAACTGGGAAGGATTGGACTTGACAATTGCCTGGAAGGTCCTTGGTGGTGGTCAACAAAGCTTTGGGAGAGAAAAAGGTGCTCTGGCAAGTTGAAAATGGCAAAAGGATTTGAATTTTTGCAGCTTGGACAGTTTATTGTGACTGAGAAAGCCTCCAGTGGTTGCCCAGCACTGCTGCTCTGCTATTTATGGGCAGCCAAACTGCAAGTGTGAGTTGCAGCTCTAATTCAACAGTATACTGCCAATCCTTTGCAGTGTTACTGGGGGTATTTTCATTTGGTTTTTAATTGTTTGATGTTTTTTTTGTTGTTTCGTGGGATTTTTTTCCCCAAGCCTTAGCCCTCAGCTATGCATTTTACGTTATTTTTTTCCCCATCAATGTCACACTGTTGGCTGCCGTGGTGTCTGTGTAGCCGGGGTGCAGCCAGATCCAGGACCAGCCTGTGGAAGTAGAGAAGGAATGTAAAACTCCTGGTAATAAAAATAGCCTGCTTTATATTTTCCATGTAAACTAAACTTTGCCATTGCAATGGGATTTTGCCAGGTATGCATTCCGTCTGCTTCATGACCTCTGTAGGACTAATGCAAATAGCAGTTGACTTCAGATAATTTCATGTTATTTAGCTTGTTAATTTATGTCAGTCAAAAGACAGGAGGACTTTTCTGGCAGCAATAAATTAGTTTCTGGTATTGATTTACTGGTAGTGACATGGAAGAATGAGGATTGACATTTAGTATGGCTATGTCAAAAACTATTATCTTAATATCACAGAGGTCAAATTTTAATTGCAGCTGCGTGATGCTTCTCTGAATAGGGAGTACTTTCCTAAGTGTGGAAAAATACACAGTATTACAGGGTAATAACTGGTGGGAAATGCTTTTTTTTAATACTCCAGCAGCTCTGCTTCTCTCTTGATCAACTGAGATCACTATGTACCACTCAGAAGAGGCTATTTTCTGGTTCCAGCAGAATTGTTGGATTCTAGACATGCCTTCAAGCCATCTGGCCACATCTCATTGCATTCGAAGAATGCTGCTGGGCACGTTTAACTAGGTCCCCATGCCAGGCTGTTCTGGCTGGGGGTGATCCTGGGGGTTCAGGAGGACGGATGCTTCCCTACTGCAGGATACCGCGTTTCCTCAGAAGTGTTTGACTGGCTTCCAGTTTATATACATATTTTATTGCCTGTAATCTTTTTATTGGAGATTGTTTTTCTTTTCTTATGTGTATCTAGCTTTCTTTTTGGAGGTGGCGAATTTTCAGCACATTTTCAAATGGTTTGGTTCATAATGTTTTCAAGAAATATGCCTATGGTGTATTCTGGAAAACATTTTATGTGTATTTTAAAAACCCCCACCATAAAGGTCTTGTCTGCCAGAGATTAGACAATGAGACCTTTGAGTTTGCATGATGTGTGTTGTTTGTGGAATGAAGATCCTTTGCTGTGATGCTCAGCCCTTGCAGCTGAGAGGTCTGTGCAAGGCCCATTAATTTTCCATTAGTGCAGTGTTAGTAGATCCCAGGAGTTCTTTTATTGATGGTGGATGTTTACCATTGCTAGTGTTGGGGAACAATCTCTCACTGCACAATATTGTTGTAATTTCTTCTCTTTTGTCTGTACTTAGTAGTTTTGTTTCGTTTAATCTGTTAATCTTTCAGCCTTCTTACATTTCAGAAAATACACTGAGTTTGTTGTATGTAAAGCTGTTGTGTTGTTTTTTAAGAAGAAAATGGACAAAGCAGAAAAAGATCTGTCTGACCTAAGTTGCATAAGGAAAGAAAAATTGAGAGTTTTGTGTTGCTTTGCGTGTATGTGTGACCTTTCCATGGTTATCTGTAGAGATGCAGCTTCCTGAAATTACAGTGTATTCTTCAGTAGATTCATTTTAGTTGCATAGGAGTAAGTTATGCATTCTTACAAGTTTCATGACTTTGTTTATAAGTAATTCTGTAGCTCTAGAAATTTAACATAGATTCAAGAGCGATCTGATTGTATTTCTTATCTTTCCTATGGTCTTTTACATAAACTGTGTGATTAAAAAGTTATGGTATCTGTACTTGAATATAGTCTAGTTTTAGTAATACATTTTAATATTTTTGTTATTTCTTTATATTTATTCCATAATTTATCAGAAGTTGGACTAGTGGACTTAAGCAAACATGTTTAGATTTGTGCACTGAGAGACATTAGGCAGAGTGAGTGCATGTGAGGGGTTTTTTTCAGGTTTCCCAAAGAAGTGGGGATCTACTACCGGTAGAGTTTCTTCTAAGGTGAAGAGCACAGCGTGCCTTTGCCAGATCAAACTAAATTTGGGAAGAAAAAGTGGTACATAATATCACACCTTCTTTAGGAACTGCTTGCATTTTGAGAAACAAAACTAGATGAAATCACATTGTTGTTTTACATAGAGTTCAGCTGCATGAACCCCAAAATCGTAATTATTAGAAGATGAAACATGCCCAGAAATGCAGCTTTTTCACTATAACTCCTGTTCTCTGCTTTATTTTTTATTCTCTGGTTGGCAGATATTCTTGTATTCTGATTGGTAAGTTCAGATGGAATTTATTTAATTTGACTTTAGCTGCTAAGTTCAGTCCTAGTCAGTGGATGTGGATTGAATCTTCCCTGGAGATTCCTGTTTTATAAACCTATTATAGGATACAATGAATCACCAGCTGAAAGTGCCTGTCTCTTCTTGCTGATTGTAGAGGAGGCATCAGTCATTGCTGGAGAACAAATGTCAAGCGTATTTATGGCTAAAATTAAGTATCATGAGTGATCTCAGGACCAAATTAAAAAAACCTCCACATCTTCATTTCTGTAGTCCAACGAAAGGGAACTGCCCAGGGCACCTCCCCTGCTCCTTCCAGTAGTGGAGCTCTGCCTTCTTCCCTTTGCATGCACATCTCACCAAGCATTTACACTCATTCTTTGACATATTTTTGGTCCACATAACCATAAAGTGATAGATAACATGGCATTGCTTCTTACTGGTGGTCTGTGTTGCTTTCATGTTTACAGGCAACCTTTGTCTTCTAGAGTTCCAGAAAAGAACTTTCTTGGTTCACTCCCATTTGATATAACCACTTGCCTCTTTCCCAAGGCATTTATTTTGGTGAGATTTTAGTTCTTATGGTGTCACCGTGTCACCTAAATTTTGATCTTATAGAGAACTGAAAGGAACACCTGAAAGGAGTTGCTTTGACTGTTGACTAACACAGATTTTCCCACTTTTGTTAGATGGCTGTTTAAATGCCTTTAATAGTTTTGTAAGCCCTACATCTTTTTTTTCTTCCCTGTTGGCAACTTCTCATTTCCAACACAGATACAGATTTCTCTTTCTGTCAGACACCAAAGGTGTAATAACTCATAGTGGATTGCCACTGAGAGATTGTAAAGAGAGAATCATCCCAGCAAACTATTATAGAATAACAGAATCGCAGAATATGTGAATTGGAAGGGACCCACAAGGATCATCGAGTCCAACCCTTAGGCCTGCACAGGCCCACCCCTTAGAGTCACACCATGCACCTGAGAGTATTATCCAATGCTTCCTGAGCCCTGTCAGCCGTGGTGGTGTGACCACTGCCCTGGAGAGCCTCTTCAGCACCCAGCCACCCTCTGGGTGAAAACCATTTATCTAATATCTATCCTTAACCTCCCCAGCTTCAGGCCATTCCCTTGGGTCCTGTCACTGGTCACTGGTCACCACAGAGCGGAGATCAGTGCTTGCCCTCCTTCTTTCCCTCATGAGGAAGATATTAAAGTTGAACCATTTAATACCGGTGGGTAAATGTCTTCTGTTTGGTTCTTGATGCTGTATTTCGTTAAATAAACAGTGATAGGTCACAGTCTCCTTCAAGTCTTTCTGCTGTCCCAACAAGGCATCGTAGTTGGAGGCTCCAAGCATATAAATCCCAACTTTACTCTCCGCTTACGAATTCTGAAACCATTAAATGAAATCTGTGTAAAGAAAACAAGGTCAACAGACCTTTCATCTGAACTCAAATTAAGTGAAGCTAATTTTTGTACCAGGTTGTCTTGACTGAAAAAAACTCTGAATCTGAAAAATTATCAAGTCTTGTAAAAATTGCATCTCTGATGTCTTCTTCCTGAGAAATTTGACTGTGCTTTGTGTTTCTGCCTCTCCCACAGCAGAACTCTTTACAGGATAAATAATATAAAAGAGAAAAACAAAATGGCACAGTAGGACATATTATTCGAGGAAGTGATGTCACAAAGGAGCATTTGGGTTGAATAAATGTGATTATTTGTATTTTCTAAATACCTGCTGGACAAGAGTCTGGCAGTGAGCAGGCAGGGCGGGGGTCACTGTACTGAGAACTCAGAAATGAAACCTCCAGTGTTTCCTGTGCTGTGAAGTGCCTGGCACAGTGTGAGTTTGCAGGAGCCTGCCTGGGTACCAGGAAAGCTAAAAGGTCTCTGAGGTGGGAATGAAATCTTTAGACATGCACAAAATAGCTTGATTCAGGTCTTAAAAGTAAAATATGTGATTTCATAATGGGGTGTGAATTACTTTGATAACAGATCTATAAAGAGTTTGAGACACATTTTAAATTTTGGTTTTCTGGAATAATCCCAGAATAAGTCAAAATACATGAGATCTTTTTTGCAGTACTGTAGTTGTAGGTGTGAATGAGGGCTGAGGCAGTGGTGGCTGGGTGCAGTCCCTTTGTCATACTGTTTCTGCCTGAAAATGGTCTGATCACATATGTAGCAGCGGAGGGGTTAAATCGCTTCAGCTGCCACCAGCATCTCCTGGCAAGGAAATGAGTTTCCCAAAGTTTCACACAACAGGACTATTGAACAAGTATGTTTTAATGTTATCCATGCAGAAAAGCTTTCTGCTGGAGCATCTCTGTCCTTTCAAAGACAAAATAAAAGTAGGATGAAGCCTGGAAGGTTAAACACCTGCATGGTGAAGTAAAGCATTAGCATTTTGAATGAAATCCAAACATTTCTGCTCCTAATTCCAGAGATTGTGGTGTTTATTGTACCAACATCTGGCTCTTGTCTGTGTGTCCACAATACTGAAGTAAGTTTATAATTTGTTTTCACTGCTTAATGCTTTCATTCTCCATCTGATAAAGATAATTCTTTGTCCTCATCCTCTTGGGGGTCATTGGATACTGCTGGGTTACTGTTTTTGCTGGATCTATTTCTGAGCATTAAGAGAAGTTTTTACTAGTTGTTTTTTTCAATCAGACTTCACAAATAATTGAACTGTAACTGTTACAGATGAGGAGATGACTGCCTTTAAGTGTTTAATCCCACAAGAACATGGTTGGGTTAAACTAAAGAAATCCAGCAGATAAAATACAGGACTGTCCAGGGCCTGGCTGCTACAGGGGCATGGTTGTTCTCCCCTCTGCAAGTGTATGCATCCTCCCTTTGCAGAATATGGAATTGATCAATTGACAAAGCTGTATGCCCAACCTGCCTTTCTGGGCCTTCCTCATCAGGTTTCCAGGACCACTTGCCCAATGGGAAGGATTTTTCCTGGGCTTCATCCATTGCTTTCCAGGCTATCCAATCTGCAGTGGGGTCTCCTCCTTAAGCTTTCTTCCATTCCTCTCAAATAATTTAGCACTTTGGGATGGAAACTCGCAGGAAAGAAGGGTCTTACTTGAATGTCCTACATCAAAAAGATACTGGGATGTGCCAGCTACATGTCCACTGTCTGCCTCTGTGACTGCCCTGTAGCCAACTGGGCAGCAGGCACTAGTCTTGGTGGGTCACCCCAGCTGTGGTGGCTCCTAACACTTCCTGCATTCCAATTACATACAAACAAAGAAAAATTTAACAGGAGTATATATTTAAACAAGTTTTTCTTGGAATTGTGTAATTTTGCGCCGGATGTGTTACAAGGAATGTGCAGAGGTACCAATGACAAATACTGAAAACTAGGAAAGGGTTAAATGAATGTGGAAAACCTACATTACACAGAATTACAAAAAAAGACCACAAAAATATTATTATTGGCCATGTTATGTCTATAATAGAGAATCATATCAATAGAATATGCATAATGGAAAGAAATTGTTTCTAAAAGGATGATGATAAATGACAGAGTAAACAATATTAGCTTCTTCAGGAAAAAATACCATGTTGTCCCAGCAGATAAAGTCACCCTACGGGAAATAGTGATGGAAAGAATAAAAGGGATGGGTGTTGTCATTTCAGAGTCCACTATCTAAAGGCTACAGCGTGACAGGGAGAGCTGTCTGATGACTGCTGGGTTTCTGCCACTAGAAAGGGTATTTTGTGTTTCAGACAGGCCTATCTTATAATTTAGCAACACAAAAATGTAGAAATGCATCCAGAGTTTTATGATCAGGGGAGCCCAGGCACCATTCTGCATGAACAGTGATGAAATGGGGCTTAGCTGTAATATTTAGTTTGCCTGTAAATCTTTCACTGGGCTATGAAAGCTATTTCTGTCACTTTAGTTATCGATGTCACCTTCCACTGTTCAGCGACTGTAATGGCTTTCATGGGGGGATAATGTACAAAGGACTTCACTCTTTGCATAAGTACATATGCGATAGAGGGAAATGCGGCAGTGCCGGGGAGCGGAGAGCCGAGGGAGAGCTCTTATTGATTTCCTCTCACAAACTGCTGAACGCTGCATGCACGACTGAGCCCCTGGAGAAACCTGTCCTGCTACATATATATCACTGGTTTTGATGTCCCAAAGCCAGTGGGGTAGAGAAAATCAGGGAGTGCTTGGAAAGGGCAAAGTGTTTGTTCCTCCTCCCCTCCCACATGTGAGCAGTCCTTCTACTGTCCATCCTGTTAAACTGCAACAATGAAAAGCAAAATATTAAAAAAAAAACCCTTGCAAATGGCTTTGTGCTTTTCAAAATTAGGTGTGATGTGGGGAAGGGGGGAAAGTGTTGAAATTTGAATGTTAAGCTTTAAATGGAGACTAGTGGTGGAAAGGTTGTGGGGGAGTGCTTGAGCAGCAGGAGTGATGCTTCCCCTTGGTCTGCCTTTCCCATACCCTGCTCCCAGAGCCTCCCACCATCATCTGGGAGGAAATCTCCAGTGGCCAGGTAGACATTCCCTGTTTGGAGAGTGAGGCTTCCAACAGAAGTTTAAGGGAGAAAGAGCAAATCTCCAACTGAGATTCTGATATCTCCAGCTGAATTCTGAAGGCTGCCCTGCCTAGCAAAGCTTAGGGAAGGCTGCCTGATGGCTTTTAAATGTGAAGGTCTCTCTTTTGGAGTTGCCCGAGGCAGTCATTGCATACCTCATACTTCCATGGAGCAGGATTGTGATGATTGAGAATCAGCTCGGCTTGTTTCCACAGAGGGAAATGTGACAGCCCTTGAGCAGGACACAACTTTACTGTGCTGAAATGTCAAACTGTGTAAGATTTTTTAAAAAGCTTAGGATTTCCCCCTCCCCGCCCACCAAGTAAGCATTTCTTAGGCTTTCTGTTTTCAGCTGGAAGTAGAGGGTTTTGTATTTTCTTTCCCCAGCTGGCAGAATGCTCTCTGACCAGCTGTACTATTTACACTAGATTGAGTAACATCAGTCTTGCCGAATTGGACCAGAACAAAAGTGGCTGCTGTGAAGCACTGCTTGGTGTTACTTTGAAGCACAAAGATAAACATAAAGGGTTCTTCAGTGACACCTATAGTATATTTAAAGAGTTTCCTGTGTAAATTTGCTGCTTTTAAAGCTGCTTAAAAACATGAGAAGCTCTAATTTTTAATACCAGTGCACCAGTCAAATGTGCTCTTCTGTGAAAATGTATTTGTATTTTCAAATGTGGTTGGAAATTAGATGGTGAAAGCAACGTTTGATGCATAATAAGCCTGTAGTTTTACAAATATGCAGAGTTTTGAACTGAGCTTTGTATTTCTCTTAAAAGAGGATTGACTTTGGGGAGGAAATAAACCAGAAGACTCTATGCATAACCTGTGTGAAAGCCATATCAGAAATCCTTAGACTACAAGTGGTTTTTGGGCTGTGGAGAGTTGTCAGAGCATCTGAATCAACCTTCAGCTGTAACTACTAGCTTTCAGCAAGGAACACGTGGTGCTTTGCTGCACAATTATGTGTCTGTTTCATAAAACATGTTTCCTAGCCTTGAGGAAGGTGCTTTTTCTTGCTTTCAAGCCCCATGAATGACGGACAGCCTTTTAATTACATACTCTTCTATTATATTCACCTTAGTGCCTTTAGTAATAATATCTACTTTTTAATGGCTTAAGGCTTGCATTTTCATGGATTTTCTACTGTTGTGTAAGCTCCGTCTCTTCTGTGAGGGAAGATATCTGCTGTCCTCTGCCAATGCTGACACAGAAGGGACAGGGCAAAAATGGGCACAGGTGCTAGAGCAGCATGGAAAAATGAGTCTGAAGAGTTCTTTAACCCACATGGTCACCTGGCTTCCTTCCTAAGAGGGCATTTCCTCTAAAACATGTTAAGAATGGTTTCTTTATGTTTGAACTATGTGAGGTGTAAGAGGAGACATGGTAGTGCTACAGAGGTAATGAAAGCAAGATCTGCTTTGACTTAGTGTTCATCCTGAAGTTCCTGCAGGATTTTTTGGAATTATGTTTGAAGGGGACATTTCTAAATAGACAAAAAAAGGTTAAAAAGCTTAGAGGAAAGTGATGAGCAGGGAAGCGGAATAAGTATTTTATAGACTTTTCTCATTAACTGTTGTGTAGATACTTCAGGCTGTGGGGTACTCACATGATTGTCTGTGTAGTTCCTTCAGTCCCAGTATGCCTATGCTTTTTCCTACCTAATAAAAAGGAAAACTTAATATAATGACTTCATTGTACTTTCCTTTAATTCATTTAGTTTTGAATCGACAGAAGATTTGGAGCACAAAAGTCTTTGTGGTCAGTTAAATTTCACAAGCTGTGCTTGGTAGTGGAAAGAATAAATTCAATGGTCATGCTACTCTAAGTGTAGCTTTTAAGAATACCCTTGTTTGCTTTTTTACAGACCTAGGCAGACATAAACTGAGCAATGCTATGCAACACCCAACATAAATATAATAAATATGTACATGAAAAAATGATCTGAAAAGAGGGAAAGAAATCTGAGCGAAGTGATATATATGCAAATACAGGAGCATTGTCCTGCTTTAAGGAAGTATTGTCATATAGAGTGAAAAAATATATTGCTACCACTTTCCCAACAATCTTCTTTCCTAAACTGTCTAAAGACATATGTGGAGCTGCCAACGTGATGAAATAAAGATTTGTAATGCTTTTATATTTTTACTCCAAGGGAAAGCTTTTTATTACTGTATGGCGAGGTGAGTGCAGTAAGTTCTGAGCCACCATTTTAATAATTTTATTCTTCAGTATAGAAAGCTGTGGATAAATTTTACAGTGTTGCTATCTAAAAAATGCAGACTTGTGCTTTTGAGTGTCACCAGTAAAGCAGTAGGGTGAAGAGAACAAAGAAGATCAAAGAGAAGTGAGAGAGTTTATTTCAAAGACATCCATAAAAATAGTGGGATTTTAAAATTTTATTAACAATGACCTGAATTAAGCTTAACTAATTTGGGTCCCAATCTTGAAAATAATTTCATGCGTCCTTAACCTCAATCATGTTTGTTGTCAACTAATTACCTATCTTTACAAACTATTAAGTAAGCTTAGAATGTTTGCAAAATGAGCACAATAGAAAAATTGATAAAAACCACAGATATGCTAATGTGAAACATCAGGCAGCCACAAAAAATATAAATATTATTTCACCTTTTAGCACTTGGAAATTCATGTCTTTTCAGCTACTGCTGAATTTGATGGAGCCTCCTTTTCACCTGAAGGAATAAACTAAAAATAAGCCAACAACGCAACTGAAAGTTGATGGAAGAATACTGAACTTAAATGAACATTGCAGTAAATTATTGAGACCAAGTAGATTCTTGGCTAGAGGCCAAAAGTTGTTTGGTTTGGCATGAGTGATAATCCTTGTGGGTCCCATCCAAGTCAGAATATTCTGTGATTCTGTGTGTGACTGTCTTACTGGTGATTGGCTTATTACTGGCTATTTGAATATATATTACATTAACAGAATGAAAATAATTCAGGTACCACACGCAAAAAGATTTAAGTAGTAGCACGACAATTAACTGTTGCAAAGAATTCATAGGAATGCCTAGTAAATCAAAGCACTGACATTTGAAATCCAAGGCAGAGATCTTGCATTGTGACTTCTAAAATAATATTTATTTAAATTAGGCTTACACAAATAATGTTTTGAAATTACAATGGCAGATAACCCAGGGGAAAGACAGGGCCAAAGATGTCAATTCTCTTCCATGCAGCATCTTCTTGCTAATGGAGATCAGATTTTTTTCTGGGATGGGATGTGTATGCTATGTGTAAATGCTTTAAAGCAAAACAATCACTAAAGAAGAGAGGCACTGTATATCTTGCCTTTGAATGACTGGCCTCTGGATATCATGCATGTTAAACTGCAGGTGAAAGCGCATAATGCATGTTAAGGTCACTGTTTGGTGGCACGGCTGGTGCTGCCACATGACCTTGACAAACACCTCCCTGGGTTTGTATTCTTTCCAAATTGTTATCCTGCAAGTTACCTTGTTTCCTATTGATTTTCATGGTGGGCAAGAGCTGTACTGAAAGGACCTTTCACCTGGAAGCGAGTTGAAGGTGCTGTTTTATGTTGACTGTGGTGCAGACTGTGTTAAATATCAGGACATTTGTTGTGTTAGTTCACGGGAACTCCTGAGCAGAGCCAGCTGAAGAGGCGAGTGGCCTTTATGGGATGCCTATCAATTAAGCATTTCCTCTGCGTGTATGATTATCTACTTTGTTTCCTTCTGGAATTAAATTAACAGAAATTTAAATTCTCAAAAATTCGCAGCTTTTGTATGATAATCCAGACATAGCACAGTTTGAATAAATCAGATTCAGGCTTGTCAGAAAAAGCACTGCAAACCCTTGGTCAACTTTGCATAATTTTTGAGTTCATCAGTGTCAATTCAAATGATGTAAGAGAGGTTTTGGTTGCTGTTGATAAGGATTCCTATGAGTTTTAATTCTACTGACATCATGTCTGGTATACATGGGAGCTGAATTAGGGCAATCACCTGTTTTGCTGCTTTGCTCCTTTGCTTGCTCCTTAAGTCGCTGACCTTTCCCTTCCTCTGATACCTCTCAAGTGCAGAAAGGCAAGGCAACACATCTAGCAAAAATAAAATATATATATATAAAATATAACATATGCAAATATAGTTTATTTGGTGTACAAATGACAGTTTTGGAGTATTCTTGCTTTGCTAGGCAAAGGACAGAAAAGCCATTGGAGAAATTTTGTGTTGATTCCCTGGTTCCTTGAGTTATTTGATTTCAATGCCCACAGAGTTCTCTGTCATCTCATTGTCCAACATGCATGTCAGACAGTTGGGGATTTCTTCTGAGAAGAATTTTGAAGGGGAATATGTGAGTTTTTCCTACTCTTCTCCACACCTGGGCTCTAAACAACACTTTAGGGAGGCAGCTGCAATCTTCGTTCACTTTGCTGTGCAGCTCCTCTGTGCTCATGTCTGTGTCTTTTTTCTGTGGTGCAACTCTCCAAAGCTGCAGCTGGGAGGGACCAGCACTGGCAAAATCTCACCAGTGACATCAGATGCTCACAATGTGGCTGGGAGCTGGTGTTTCCCTTGTTTTGCCCTCAGCAAAGGCAGCTGACCTGGGCACTCCACAAATTGACTGGGCTTCTGTTTGGGAAAGGTCTTGCTGACAATGGGCACACTGGGGCTCTGTCTCTGTGACAGGGAGAGAGAAACCTGCGCTGGGTCACAGGGAGCCGTCAGTTTTGGGGCGATGAAGGCGGCTTTGTTCCCAGGCAGAAGCTGTTATTTCTTCAGCCTCTGGCTCAAGGTTACCCTTCGTGCATGATGGGGAGAGCTTTGCACTCCTGCCGGGCTTTTTGCATGCCCCAGCTGTAATGCCCTCAGTTCCACGTGGGCTCTGGAAAAAGGACCATCTTTCCTGGTTGCTGAGAGTGGAAAATTGCACCTCGCCTTTGCTGAAGAGAGCCATTGTGTTCTGAGCTGGCAAATTACCCATCTCGAATAAGCTTTAATTTCTCATAGGACCCTATTGTTACCCTGTGGTAAAAGCTGCTGTGGGAAATTTCCGTGATAACACTGTAAATCTGTGCTCAGTTCTTTCTGGCATTGCCTGTGTGGCACACGCCAGTAGGAGCAGGGACTGCCCTGCCAGAACCAGCTGAGCATCTCCTGCCACAGAGCACTTGAACTCCTTTGGTCCTCCCTGGTCCCCTGGTCTTCTTCCCCCAGTCACAGAGCGGGAACATGAAGGCTGTACTCAGGAAGAGGAAGGAATTTTGTGTATATGTTTGCTATCCTGGCACACGGCAGGTGCCCTGAACCCTGAGTAGTACTGAGGGGGCAGAAACTGGTAGCTTGTCCCAAGTGCCTGGTGAGAGTGAGCTCCGTCCTCCCACCTGTCCCTGCCACTGTGCCAGAGCCTGTCAGCTGGCCCCGACAGCCCCATGCCATAACCCGTGCTCTGCCCCTGACACTCAGTGCTGCAAACACTGCTGGAGACTGCTGTTCCACAGAGAGAGAGCACTAAACTTCTTATTTAATTTAAATTCCCAGCAGAGCAACCATGTGGGCACGTGCAAACGTACAGCAGAGGCACGTGTCAATGTTTGCCTGGCTTGCTTGAAAGCCTTTGTGTGGGGCTCTGGCATGGGCTCACTTTTGGCAAGATCCCAGTTGTCGCTGTGGGGAAAGGGACTCAGGCCTGCTCCCGGCTGAGTGCTTCAAGGAGGAAAGTGGAACTGTAGTTTTGAACATTCATTGAAGCAATTTTAGAACTTTGGGTATTATGCAAATATGTGCACATCACACAGGCTTATTTTTTAATTTCAGTGTGTACAGATTGATTTTCTTGCCCCTGCAAAACTTCTGGGCTTCATTTTGACTCCATGGTCCTCTCTGTCTGCAGAAGTTGTGGGCAAGTGTGCGGTTCTTCACCTTGTAAAATTGCACCATGGGTTCCAATTTTAACACTTGATTGCAGTGAACCACTTGTAAGAATGGTTAATGATTCTCTGAAATCCATAAGCTTCTATTTTAGTCTTGCACAGCAATGGGGGAGATCAAACAAGTCTGGAAGTGTCATGTAACTTCACGTATATGAGACCATTGACTCAAAAAAGTGTATTTAAAACATTTATTTTAATTTCTTGCTTATCCAAATGTCTTCCTTTAATAATTCCCCATTCTTGTTCCCGAGATGCAGAGAGAGGGGGTGAAACTTTTGCATGGTTCCACCTTTATATTAAAAATATTTTTTTATTTCTTAGTAGATGTTTGTGGTAAGACAGTTTGGAAATGCTTTACCATTTAATTTCTGAAGTGTAGGCTGGAAATCATGTCTTATAAATGCATATTCTCCATTTTAAACCTTCTAGACAAATATTTTTTGTAAAGTTTTACAGCTTTCTTTTGCCTGCATAAAAACTTTAATGTTCCTGGCTGTGACCTTGTTCCTGCTTTCTGACATATTTTTTTTTAAATCTGAAATCCAGTGCAGCCTGGTAAATCAATCACTTTCTTAACAAGGAAATACATAACTGTGCTTTTAGGGTTTTATTTTATAAAATCAAAGTCCCTTGAACATGGCCATGGTTGTGGTTTTCATTTTACTTTTTTTGCCTGTCTCTCTGGCTTGTATTTTATGATTTCAAGTAAATGGCAAAAGAGGTTGGCAAACCATATCAAATGGAGCTATATATTCTAGAAATATTGCAAGTATTTCTTGTTGTTAATACAGTCATCCCTTGACTATTGCAAGGGTCAGTTCCAGCAAGATGACGGTAAAAATTCCAGAAAGATAAGTGGTGAAGTGTCGGTAAATACAGTAAATATGGTAAATACAGTAAAGATGATAAAGATGTGGAAAAACCCAGCGATGTATTGAGCCTGTGAATGGTGAACCGCGAAGTAGCGAGGGATTGCTGTAGTTATGCCCTTCCGAACTCACAATGTGGGCACTGGCACAGGCAGAGATATTTGAACTCATGCTTCACATGCAGGAATGGAGTATGAAAAGAGAAAAGATGGAGCAGATGAAAAAGCCATGTCACTGGTTTGTATAAAGCAACAAGGGAAGAATTCCTTTTCCATGTCAGAACTCTGTTCTAAATCAGTGGTACGTGTGAAGCCCTTGCTCCACTCATTTCAGGACTCCATACACCTGCTTAGGATAATGGTACCTTCCTCCATGTTGCTTGTTCAAAAACTGACATAAATGCTTATCAGTTTCCTAGATTTTTTTTGGTTTAAACATCACCTATTGCCTTCGTCAGACATGGGGTTACCTTTGTCGGTGATCCTGTGTGTTGGCATTTCAACGGTAGCATGGGACTTATCCTGAGCTGTCTTGTTGCTCAGCAAGGAGGAAGAGAGTGTCTTCCAAACTATTTACCCATATACTGTGGGTACTAAAGTAGGTACAGTGGGTGAAAATCCCAATTTTTTCCCTTATTATTTTTGTTCCGTTCTTCTGACAAGTTCCATGGGTGATTTTCCCTCCAGATTGGTCATTCTCCATGTCCTGCAGGTGTTCATTCACAGGTACTGCAACAGGCAGAGACCCTGCAGGCTTCAGAGGTACATTTAGAAGCCTCTTGAAATTTAAGCACTTGGTCCATTTTCCTACAGACTTGAAATCCTTTATAATTGACTCAGCTGATTTTGGGGGTTTTGTGGGAGGGAAGAAAGGCATTGGCAGGGTAAATATGCAGCAGAAATTCAGCTTCCATCATTGTCCCTGCAGCCTATTTGTGCACTCGGCAGAGGTGGTGAAAGTGTTAAAGACACTCATTACATTGAAGTCTGACTGTCCTCAGAGCTCTGGTCATGCATGGAGAACGCAACCACCTCCATTTCATGCTGATGAAGTCTTCACATCACCCTGTATTTTATATATATGCAAATACCCGCGACCAAGCCAATTATATATGAGTTGCACATTCAACATCCTTTGCGAGGTGACCTGTCACAACCACCACACTGATATCTGCTGACGCTGTCATGTGCTTTAGTGATTGGTAGAGTCACATGGGAAATGCTGGTTTTTAATTGAAAACTCATTTCTCAGAATTAGTACTTCAGTTCAAAAGATTTCTCATGCTTACTGGTGCGTATGTCTCACCTTCACAAGTCTTTGTTTCATGGATTAAATCAACTTCCTTATGTTGACAATTGCGTAGGAAATATTTTTTTTCCTGGAATATCTATTTTTTAATTGGAAACTCAAAATAAGTAGGTCATACACAGCTTAGTGTTTATAATGCTTATATCTATATTTAAAAATACACTAAATAATTTAGTTATGAGGTAAGATGAAACAGAAGATGTCAGGAAAAAAAAATCTCATTACCTGCAGTGTCAAACAAGGAAGCTTTGAATTGCTTGTCTTTTAAATTAGTATCCTGCAGCTTCCAGAATACATTCATATATAGAATGAACATACCTACAAGTTTAGGTTGTAGATATAATGTGTGGTTAGCATGTACTTCAATTATATAAATGTAGTAGGAATTCCGGTGCCCAATTCATATGATTTGTCTACACACTTAATGAAATAACTGTGCCCGAAATGACATGAACAGCCTCACGTCCCTTCAAGTCCCCACTTCCTGGAAGACTGAAAGCTTGAATTACATAATCTCCAAGGAAAGGGGAGAAATTATTCCCTTGTGGAGAAAACCTACATAAAGCATAGTGCTGTTTGTTCCTGCTCCTTCTTAAACTGTGTCCTGGCACTTTGACATCAGTGTCCACATAACCACATGACTTTTTTCCTCTCTGTGGATGAAATGTCTAAATGCAATCTCTTGGGACAGGTCCTTTCGTCTTTTCTTCAGAGAAGATGTGAATGTCTGTCATGAATGGATTTGCCCCTATAGCTTTTCCTGGACAAAAAAAATGAGTGAGCTAGTAATGATATGCAACTAACTTTGCCAGGACTGCAGAAGAGCATTGTCAGATATTAATCAAAATTATCATGTATGTTATAAAGATAATTGGTGGGACCCAAGGAGTCATTAGCCTCTATACTCAAAAGAGATGTACAGTCTCAGTCCAGCCAAAGTGAACAGGTGTTTTTTAAGCCACCTTTATTGCACATATGGAGCAAGTTGTTGGCCTATCCTGATGACCTATGAAAGGAAGAAAAGGGCAATACAAGAATCTATTTAATCACCAGAAGGGAAAGAAAACATCATATTCTTAAGAATTTTCTACTTTTTTTTAAAGTCTGGTGTAATATTATGGGGAATACACCACCTGGAGATTTGCATTCAGTTCTCATCATTGCCATGGACTGCCTACATGACTTTTGGCAAGTCACACTTATTTTATTTCATCATATACTAGGATAACAAGAAGATACGGTGCCACGATGCTGTTGATAATCACTCACTACTTTACATGGAAACATTTGCAATGGAATATTGCCACTGTCTTACATAGAGCAGCAGTGAAAATGATCCTGCACTGTGGCCTCCAACCGAAGGAGACAAGGGCTACTGCATATCAAACACCTCATCTGAATGTTAGATGTGTAGATGGATGTGTGGAGCCTATAATTGCCATGGCTTTTGCAATATTGGGCAGTTTGTGCTTTGAGAAAACATTTCATCTAAGCTCCATCCCCGTTATGCAGAGCAGGACCTGTATATGCATGCAAATAGTACTGAACAGGTGGAATACTATCTGTGTTAGTTGCTTTAGAAAGGCAAAATCTCAGACACTGTCACTTTGTAAAGTTGTCCTTCTGTGTTATTGCTTTCTGCAATGAATATATATCTATGATTATTTGTGGTGTGATTTCCTCCTTTAAAGAATGCTTTATTTTTGGTCATTAATTTTTTTTTTCTGACTTCCCTCTTCTTTCTCTGGAACAACTAAAGGAACTTCATGTAAACTGGTGATTTGCCATCAGTTTGCCTGTGATTGGATGCCAGAGAGTTTTTCTTCTTTTGAGATAAAATTGTGATGGGCAACTTGCCAAAGCCTTCAGCACCAATGACCAAGGGTTTCATACATGGGTTCGTGAAGTATGTGAAAATATCTTTTCACTATCTAGTGTTTCATTTACTTTCTTTTATGTTTAGTGAATGTATCCATCTTAAATGCTGAATGTAATGTGGAGAAACATTTCTGTTGTTAAGAGACGTGGGAGGGGAAGTCAGAGCAGTTCCCTTGTGTCACTCTGTGGTAAATTCATAGTATAAATCTCAGTATTCATTCTGGAACTGGAATTCCAGTTCCAGAATTCAATAGTAGTTTCTGTTTTTTAAAAAGAATAACATAAAATTGTATAGAGGGATTTACACAGTAAAACTCATTCACATCACAAAATTAAGTCACATTTTCCAAGCACTTGAGAATTATTTCTGTGGGAGCAAATTGCAGATGCAAGGGGCTTTTTTTTTTGAGTCCATACTGGGAGTGCTGCCTCCAAGAAACAGGCTGTAGTTGAAATAAGAGGAAATATAATACTAAATTAGGTTTGTATAAATGAGAACACGGGCAGCCTGCATGTTGTCTGATGTAACATCACTATGCAACCTCTTGAATTTTCATGAACAATAGAGAAAAAGTATTGTTTGCTGAGGTTCACAATCTGCAATCCATCTCCTTCGCTCTCCTGAGCTCTCTACCCATGCAGCTCATTTTTATCAGCCAGAACCAAAGACTTCATCCTGTGTCTTGACCCTTGTGACTTGTGTTTAAGTAGGGAGCAGCAGCAGAGTTCTGCTCTTAGTGTCTCAGCAGGGCCTAGAGTACAATGGGAGTAGGCTGAAGGGTTTCTGCCTGTGGAGCTGAAAGAGAACAGGTTGATGTTAAGAGAAGCTGTAGATAGTTCAAATGCCATTTGGGTGCCAAGGTTACATCTAGGCTCCCCATGTCCCCTCTTCCCTCCCTGTTCAAGAGCACAAGGTACTTTTGTTCCATTTTTAAGTTTACTTACGTTTTAGACTTGCTCAATGTCTGACACATCCACCAAATACTTTTCATTATTATTTTACTTATTTCCAGTTATTACAAGCAATGTATATGAATTGATTTTGTAGTTATATACTTCTTATTTAAAATAACAATGAAAATTTATATACCTACTCCATTATTCTATTACTTTCCACACTTATCAGATAGCCAATGCAGGCCATAGCTTTGCAGGAGACTGAAGCCTAAATTTTGCAAGATTCTGTTACTCTTATCTTGGTGGGGTGCCTGCTTCCCTGAGTATTTTTCCAATATTTACTGGAAACTGTGCAAAAACACTTGGTGGGACCAATGCCTGTTGAATCCATTAGTGAAGATCCACCAGTGGAGTAGCCATGCCCTGCAGTGGCTGTGTGAGGAGAGAGAACTGCCAAAGTTCCTGCTTTAGGAGGCCAAATGAAGGGGACAGTGGGTCACAAGGCAGTCAGGTTGCTGAGGTTCAGCTTTGTGTGGAAATGTCATGTTTGAAATTAGTGCCTGCCTGCAAGTTTGGGTGTGGAAACCCAGATCCTGTGTAATCCATAGTAATAACATCTCTGGGACTCAGGGAGGCTCTATCAGTGACTTGGGAAATTCTTAGATAAAAGCCAGCAGGGTCATTTTCTATAGGGCAAAGAGATAAGGTCAAGAAGGGAGGACTCTGTAAAGTCATGGGTGGTGGAGTGCTGAAGAAAGTGCACTGAATGGACTCTGACGGGAAAGAGAATTCCCAAATGGCAAGGAAAGTATCAAACAATAATTTGGAGGAGGAAAGGCAGTAGTGAGGTTCAGACAAATCTGTGATATTCTGTGGTGAATAAAATTGCTGAACAGAATTTCAGGGATGCATGTTTGGGTTTTATGTATTTCAGCCAAGGCCTGTGTCCCATTCTGTAATCTTCAGTTGTAGTGTTAAAATACTTTGGCTGCATTAGGGCAGTGATTTCCCTTGGGAAATGAAGAATACCTTGCCGTATCCACTTCCAATCATGCATGGCAAGCATCCTTAATATCTCATGTATTTTCTTGGCTAGTGTCCTCCTGGTCTGCTATGAAAGAAATTAAGTAAGCCCCTTGATACGCTCTGAGAGTGGAAAGAGAGCAAAAGCTGCTGCACTGCATCTGGTATTCCCTGCATGTACAAGCGAACTGAACCATGGCCCTGGTGCACCTGGAAGAAACATGGGCTTGTCTTTTGTTATGTTGAGGCTGTGTCGGAGGTCATTAGTTTGTCACATGGAAAAAAAGTTGTGGTTGCTCTTCAGCGACTTCATTGATATGGTATAAATGTATCCAATCACCTTTGTGATTAGGTGACCAAAAGACAAATAAGCTGAGCTGTTTTGGTTTTTTTCTGTAATTTCTTCATACATATGTATGCAGAGTGTAACTTCTGAAACAAGCCATTAAGCAGTACCTGGCATTGCAAAAACGGGTGATTTTTAAAGGTGCTGTTTGACATACAGCTTGCAGAGGTTACAGAGTAGAAATGTATACATGGTCTGATTTATAAAATTAAGGGCAAGTATTTAGTGGAGGCACAAATGCACTATTTGTTATTATGTATTATTTCTATTCCAGTGGTACTTAGAAGCTGGAGAGAAAAGTGATAGTGCACATGAAACTGCAGAACAGGTCAGCACTACACAGTGATAGCTTCTGGGTCTGAAGAAGTCAGTTTTGTAAATTAATGTAATTTAAGAGATATTTCAGTGTGTGTTCCTAGGAGCTGCTAGGTTTACAGAAGCTCTTCTTGCAAATGGGAACTTAACCCAATAAAAATTGTAGTCAATACATATTTTCTTTAAATTTTTTCTGATTTTTTGTGCTGCTTCCTTTAATCGAGTATTGCCAGCCCTGGCCCTCTGGTTTGCAGAGGTACCTTCAGAGCCAGTTCTGAATTAGCCCGGATTTTTCAGAGTATTGGTCAGTCTCACCTGGACATGACTGCAGTTTACAATTAATCACAGCCTAAGTTAGAGATTTAGTATGCTCCTGTATCTTGAATCCTTTCAGAATTTACGAGTTTAAAGTGTTAGTGGTTTTATGTTGCATCATAATTTCGTGCAACAGGAGTCTCAGAAAAGTTTACATACCAGTGCGAATGCAAGTTGAGAAATGAAAGGCTGTAGAGATTACATGAATGTGTTCCTCCAGGTTACTGAGGTGGGTACTGATTTCACATCGGTGCTTATTGATAAAACACTTGCATTTGGTTTTTTTACAGTACTCCTGCATTCAGGCAGAACTCTGCTATAGTAGTAGCCATGTCTAAAGAAATCAACAGATATTTTTTGTGTAGAGGCTTGGCTACAATGGTTCTTAGATTGAAATGGAAACTGTTCTGAGATTGTTTTTTCCAGCCTCTTAAATAAGAAATAAACTAATAGTCACTGGGGGGAAGATGCACTGTTGGTGTGGTTTGAACTGCTATATTGCTCCGTCGAGTTTCACCTCCAGTTTCGGTCTCCTCTGTATTTTTATTTTTTTATCTTTATCTCATTTCAAAGAAATATAGAAAAGGAAACTTTATGTGCTTATACATTAGGTCACTAAGGAATTTGGAAATATTTATACAATAACCACTACTTTAACCACTTCTTGAAGAGAAGTTTTAGGGAACGAGTTATTAAGAGTGTGGTGCATGCCATGTTATTTTTCTTGTTGAAAGATTTGGAACAGAATCCTAACAAGAAACAAGTGGAACAGGGATTCTTTCTTTTATTAGCTAAGATCTTCTTTCTAACTCTAAGGAAGCAAAAATATGTCTTTGTCTTCATAACCTCTTCAACCCTCTTTTTCTCCTGGGTTTAATATTTTCAAATGAGATAGGCTTAGACTGAAGGGATGTTCAAACCTTTCTGCTTCAATCCTGAGAGCATTTAGGGGTAGCATAATGTTAGACTGGAAAGATCCAAGGGAGTCATAGTGTCCAGAAAAAAATGTGGGGTTTACATCAGTAAATTAGTGTAGTGGTGAGTGTCGCTGCCTCTCACCTGGGAGACCAGGGGTTCGATTCCCACCAGGGAGGCAGTGGTACCGTTTAAGAGTTGAACTTGATGATCCTTGTGTATCCCTTCCAACTCAGAATATTTGTGATTCTGTGAAATAACTAGGCAGTTAAGGGAAAAGGAGGGGAAATATAAAGCAGAAAAACCAACCGAAAATCTCAGTCCTAATGACAACATAGTGATGGTACTGATATTGCAAGCCTTATAAGGAAAGCTTTTAGTAATGCAGAAGGGTATAAAATATAGAAATAAATAATTAATATAATATTTACTTTTTAATTTATTTTTTTTAATATATTAAGTACTCCAAACATGTTCTGTGTGGGATATGTGTGCCAGGATGAATAATTTTTATTTTTATTTTAAATCTCTGACCTTGGACCACTTGAGTCTTAATCTTACCATAAAATCAGATCTGTCAAGTTTCCTCAGGTTAACGTAGCTGATCTCTACTTTTGTGAGCTGATAATACCTTGTAAAAACTCACTTGGATAAAGATTTGTAGTCAAAGTTTTTTAGGTAGAAACAGTTGGATTGGAAAAGATATGTGAACACGTGTGTTGGTGGTTGGGGTATGTGGACAGTGCTGCACAAGACTGGCAGCTGAGAGCTGTGTACTGGGAGCACTGGGAAAGCCTGTGCTGGAGCATGATGCACGTGTTTCTCCCTGCACTACCCATTGTCTTGCCTTACCCCCAGGGGACAGGCCTGTGACTGTGGTAATGGTGAGAATGATGAACAGCATGGAAAAAACCTGTATCTAAAGAGTTTTGAGAATCTGGAATTAATTACCGTCCAAGGAACCAAATCAGAAGGAACTGACAAAAGTGTGTTAAATAATGAATGCTGCAGAGAAGGTATGTCATGAACTTTTCATGGCAGAGGGTAGGGGGATATTTAATTAACTTAAAAGTTGGCAAAGTCACACTCAGTGTAATTACATTGTAGAATTAATTCTTCATTGAAACTTATTGAGGCCATGTCTTCAGCCAAGACTTCAGCAAGATTCAAAACAGGATTCCAGTTTTCTTTGGAAGGCAAAAGGTACTCTGAGCTGTGGCTTTTGCAGTGTTGCAGTCTGAGGTTTAGGTGTGTCTCCAATAGCTTTTGATCTACTGGCATTGTGAGGAGAAGTAGGATAGATTCTTTATATTTTTTGTTTCAAATTTTTTACCTCACTGTATTCTGTAAGTAACTTGTATGTACTGAAAGACGTGAAAGAGCATTGGAAGAAATCCAGGATAACCATTCCTTGCTTTTTGACACTGGATGGGATCCAGTGTGATCATTCCTGTGCTTCTTACTCTCTTCCAGCCTTAAAAATGAACTGCATCTTCAGATATCCAAGACATGATATTATTAGAGAAGTGGCAATAGCCATTAGTTGTCTTCAAGAAGACACAAAGATGCTGTATCTTTCCATCTTACTTGTAGAGATTTTGAGATACCACTCATTATTTTAATTATATAAGTAAGATGGGGATCACCTTTTAGTTAATGAAAGTGTCTGATTCTAGTTGTGTTTGAATTAAAAAAAATGAAGATTGTAGTGAAAACTGAGATGTTCAGATGGGGAGATTGACTTTGCAGTGCTACCATGGTAAGAAGTCGTACAGTAATGATGGAAACAGGGACATATTCCTGTGGGGACTGGGCACTGGAGCTTCCAGGCTGTGTGTGGAGAGGGGCAGTTGCAAGGTCTGATGTCGGCCATGGCTGTAGAAAGCCTTAGCAGGACCAGCTGATCTAGAAGGATGTTAGGATGAGCAATATCTGAGATTGCAGATGATTAATAAACGTAAATTTAAAAAAAATGGTAAGCCTTGTGAGCATTAAACAGCAAAGGGGTCATTAAAGACCTTTGCAGCGCAGCTCTAGGGTCAGCAGGTCTGAGTGAGGCCAGCCAACGCTCAGATAGGGTGTGGAAACCCAGTCATGGATACTCATGACCTGAAGCAGAGCCATGCAGCTGGTTATTTGCAAGGCAGAAAAGTATTAAGATAAGAATGAAGATCATTGAAAACATGATTCTGACACAGCCTTACAGCACCAGAATCGACAGGAGAGGAGAGAGGAATAAGTGAAATACCTGTGTGGGTAAGAAATAAGCAGAATAAAATTAAAGCATAGTTTGTGCCTAGTGTTTCATATTTATCAAGTTATTTCTGAAGCAACTCCTGGTCCACCAGCTGCTCTGACTGATGTATTCCTCTGCTAATGTGCACTTACAGTCAGAGGAGGTCTGTTTGATGCATGGATCTGCTTGTGTTGGACAGCAAGCAAAGCTACAACTTCATCTGGTGCTTCATCCATGACTTCATCAGGTTTAAGTGAACAGTTGTCCACCTCCATTGGGCACTTGGATCAGCAGCATAGTACCTGATTTCTTAATTTCTTAAGAGGGGCCTACCTTCCCAGGCTCTGTAATAACAGAGTATTAAGTGAAGTCTCTTGTTGCTTTTCTGCATGTTAAGTAATCTTTATTGGCACTTCTAAAGTATAGCTTTCTTATAGAAGTAAAGGCAAATGGACTGCTAGGTTTTGTTAGATGTGTTACTGTGTTCCTTTGGTCCTCAGGCTGACATGTTTGCTGATTTACTTACTGATTCACAAAATTAAGTAAGTCACAAGGGGAATTCCTGAAAAAAAAAAATTAACAAATGTTTGTGGTAATAATTAACTACTTGTCAACTCATGACAATTGGAGAACACGGGCAGAGAGTATCTATTTTGACATATTGATACAAGAAGTCATTCACAAAAACTTGTATTTCTAGACCACCAGCCCTGTCTATGAAAGCCAAACTCAAGTGCTTAAATTTGTCATCATGGGAAATGGCCTTTGCTAACGCCTGCCTGTTAGAAAGGCATTGCTGGTTTTGGCTTTTAGTACAGGTGAAAATGAGCACTACTCAGTAAAATTTTGCTTGCTTTTATTTCATTAAATATAGCTATGATTTAATTCCAGCTTCTTTTTGAAATGTACTCTATCTTACCGGAAAGAATGTAACAAAGATGTGAAATCAGTGGTTTCTTTGGGGTTGAAATACTTTATTATTTTTGAAATCTGAGGAAAAAGGCTACAGAAATCACAGAATAACCTCATTAACGTATGAAATAAATCATGAACTCAGAACCGAGGAAGAAAAGAAAATGTTTGCACATCTGGCTTACCACAGCAAATTTCTGTGTCTTGATCAAGAGTAGTTGTAAGCCGGAAATGGAGAAAAATAAGAAGGATTGGGAGTATGAAGATATGATTTTCCAGCTGCATGGAAGGGTGTGCCTGGAACCTAGCAGAGACTTGCAGATTTCCAAGTGCCATATTTCACAGGCACTGGAGGGTAATGCCTTCTATGAGAACAGCTGCTTTGTGCTAACATCAGTATGAGCTGTCACATTAGGTCTGTAATAATGCCACAGACCTTTAGGAGCCTTCAGAGGTGCTCCAGCAGGGAAAAAGAGGAATTGTCAAATATTGTGGAACCTGTGGAGAACAGGGACATCGATTGTGTCTTGAGGTAATTGAAGGCATGTAACTATTTTTCCTTTCAAGTTGTTTTGCAGACTTTAGAGGGTGAGATCTGAGTCAGCCTTTGGGTAATAGGAGTCCTTGAGTCAAAGGATGCATATTTCCAGTGCTTCATAAACACTTTTCCCACATATCAGAACAGCGAGATGCTTTTGGGCTTTTCTGTTCTTTTAGTAACATGCTTGGAATTGAGTTGAAAAATCATATGATGTTAATTCATCGTGCTCTTTGAGGTCCTTGTGGAACCAAGTGAGAAAATGTCGTGAATGCATTTTAAGTAATTTCTTTTAAAAGTGGAATTTCAGTACTTTGGTTCATGTGGCAATATGTTAACAACAGTTTTCAAACGTAGTTTTTTAAATAGGAAAGATAAAGTGCTCTCTGTATCTTATTAACAAGTGTGGCAGTTCATGTATTGCAAAGGCCTTTAAATAGCTGCTCATTTCGTTGTATCTGGTTGTTGGATCAAATATGCTGTCAACAAAATGAATTTTAACATATCAGCCTAAATTGCATTTGCAGGCTGTAAAATAAGGATTAATTTTTTTGATTTCTTGAGCCCAGAGACAGATTTCATTTAATCTGCACTACCAGGGCAGGCATATTCTAATGTTTATATTTGGAGGTAGACCAATTTGCTCTGCATACATCTTCCTTAGTTTTCAGGCCCAGATTCGGCTAACTGGTTTTTTGGTCTTTTTAAATTGCAAATTAATTGCAGTGGAAGTTTAGTTTTCTCATGTTAGTAGTGAAATAAATAGTTCCAAGAACTATGCAGTTTGGGAAGCCTTTATCTTTTTGGAAACAGTTTGGGTAGTGGTTATTATATATTAATAAAAATGGAAGAAAAAATTGCTGAAATAGGCAACTAGATAATATCAGCACTGAAATGCTAAAAGCAAAACTGAAAGAGAGGGAGGTAAATTTAAATTTGATAAAACACAACGTGAATTATCTTTGATAACTGCTATACAAGAGTGGCTTGATTTCTTACTTTAATAAAGTAGTTCATCTGTTTTTTAGACAAATGAAGTTTATCTGCCAGGGATCCAAGACAGCCTGTGATATAGGGTTAAATGGAAAAGAATTCTTTCAAGTTGAAATTATTCAGACCTGTGAAAAAATTGCAAAAAAACACGCCCCAAAACGATGCCATGATAAGTTGGAGTAAAAAAAAAGGGTATAGCTGAATTTAGTTCCAGATGTGACTCAGTTCTTTCCTGGGGGTTTTTAACATGCTCTCCTCTAGTACAGAGGAACTGGACTCAGTGACCCAGAAGCTGCCATGTACTTATCTGACACCTTTTAAGACCTCCTGAAGGATAAGGTTAGTAAAATGGGAGGACAGTTTTTCTTCAAGTGAAAGTGAGCAGTGAGGTTTATGAATAGAAGTATAGTCCTTCCCTCCACAATGCTTCTTCAGGGAAGGCATCACTTTCGGGTTGCTCTGTTTATTCTGTGAGCAGCCTCTGTGGTCTGTCTCACCAGTCAGCAGTTCACCGCTGACCCTCCTTGGGGCAGAGGTAAAATTCCGATGATCTGCTTTCGAGCTGGTGTCTAATTTGCTGAAGTGAAATTCCGAGGCACAAAATTATGAAAAGATTTCCTTGGAATGAAAATATCAGTATGTATGTGCTACAGTGTTACGGTTCAGAAATTCCTGAGTGTGGTATTTTTCTGTGTCTAGCAGTAATACCAGAATTACTTTTAACTTGTGGGAGACAGAAGAGTAACACAATTTTTTACCTGTTTTAAATTATTTGGACTATGGAGTATGGGTCAGAGGATGTTGATTAGATTGCCTGAATGCAACCTCTCGATATAAGTTATAAGTGCTTTTCTACTTAGTGAAACCTGTGTTCCCAGGAAAAATAACAAGAGTCCATCTCAACCATCTTTGAAGGAATGAAATTGAAAGCCAAGAAGAAGTACTGTAGAAAGAGGTGTGATTTTTAAAAAATTTATCTATGCTTTGCACCACCTCTAGCCTGTCTCAGAAAATAAACTTGGGGAAGGTGCCTTCATGTATAAGAACATATGTAAGAGCATGTAAAACTAAGCTTCCTTCTCTAGATGAGGTTGGAAGGAACATCTCCCCTCTTAAGTAGATCCATTGATAACCATCTTTTCAACAGGCATTCTAAGAAGGAAACTCTAAATGTAGTAGTTTTGTTTTGCACAGAATAGTTAAAAATCTGCTGAGACAGCGAGGATGTGAGTAACTATTCAATGTTTTTGCTAGAGCGCTCATCACTCAGGGCAAGGGTGTTTACTTTGATCTGCTGTTCTTGCAAAGCAGGATGTTGGACTGAGTGTCTGAGGAGCTCATTCCCTTTTCGTGCTTTTAAAATTAATTTGTTTCTATACTTTAGCGTTTGGTGTTTTGGTGGAGTTTTTTTAAGAAAACTGAAGTTGTTTTACTCATGTTGGAAAGCTTGGAAAAAGAACTGGAGTTATTGGGGACTGGGAGGTGGCAGGGGTGTGGGTTGGGTTGTTGGAAGCAATGCTCATCGGAACTTGGAAGCTTCCTTGAGTATCACATAGCATGGCTCACATTAATTACCCTTGGACACTTCGAGGATTGGGTCTCAACTGTTGGAAGTAGTAGGAAACAACTCATTTACATGATTTAGTAATTAAGCACCATCAATTAAAGGAAAAATTATTGTCATGCAAGACATTTAGGTTCCCTTCATAAATAATTACTTCTTTTTTTCTTTAGTTCTTCAAAGTCATGTGTGTCATGCAGTGAAACATGGTGTACTTAAGTTGTAGACCACATTATTGAGCTCAGTGATCTCCCAAGTGATACATTTTTAAAGACATTATGGTCACTCAGCATCGTTGTCGTGGTAATTCAACTCCCTGTTCATAACTACTTCGAACTCCTCAGTATTCTTCCACAACCATTGGTGGCTTTCTAAGTGTCTGAAGAAGAGTATTTCTTTTTCAGTTCTTCTGTGGTAGTTAAGAAATCTGGGTTTTTCTGTCTTTGCATCCAGCTGTCAAATCGTGTAGAAATTTGCATTTGCATGAAGAGTTGGGGGAGGGGGGGATGAGGCGGGGGGTGTTGGTGGTTTTGGATTTTTTTCTCAAGTAGAGGTTCTATTTTTACAAAAACTGTGGGAAGAGATTTGGACATTTTGGCATTCTAATGCTACAGTACAACTGCTCTAAATACCTATTTTTAAAATCAACCTAATGTCTTTAACCCACATTAGGGAAAAATAACATTACTTTAGATATTTTAGGTAGAACCGCTTCTATTATTGACTAGCATAACTAATATCAAACACAAAATCCTTTATGGTGAGCCCAAGTCAAAAGGGAGTATGCCGCAGTCTATCAGGTAAAAGCTGTTATTTTATTTTTTTTCTGGTGTATAGAAATACGAGTTCCAGATTTCTACTCTGAATTGAAATTTAGGAAGAGATCAGCAGTCATACTGTGGTGCATCAAAATATTGAAAGCAAAATTATGGATGAAGGATTTAGAAATCCGTTGATTTTTGCAAGATTTTCATTCTTTTCCAAGAAGATTAACCCATTTGGACTTTTTTGGTTGAACTTAGTAATGTCCAAAGTAGTGAAAAAATGGTTAAATGTACAGAGTTGCAAGGAGGAGAGTTATTTTCATGGGCTGCTTCCTGGAGAAATGGCAAAAATAAGAAATTTACTGTTAATGGCTTTTATAATTTCACTTAGATGCTGCAGGTTTTTCGTTTTTGGAAAGCCCGGATAAATTTTTACTACCCAGAGCAGCAAATATGCATACAGTCTGGTTTGGATAATGTATTCTCAATATTGTTTCATACATCTATTATATGCTCCTCCTTTAGGATTCCTTCTCCTCTTCGTGTATTTTTTTTTTTCCAAGACATTTTCAGATCTATGGAAAAATCGGGACACAAATTTGCAGCACTCAGTGCAGCATTTATGGAAATGTCTGATTTGCTCTAAACTGTAAATTCTAAATAATGATTACTGCTGTAATTATCTTTCTGTAGGGAACATTTCTATCTTGAAATATAAAGCCTATCTATTAAATAACGTTTCTCAGGAATGTTTCCTTAGGCATACTTTTCAGAATTGTATTTTATTTTTATCTTCAGCAAGATCTGACTCTGCACCGTTTGTGTTAGAGACAGGGAGAATAAATAACTACAACAGGCAAATGCCTCATAGGCAACAGGAAAGCCAGTGGAGAGATGAAAGATGAGCTTCCAGCAGCTGCAGAAAGGATATACACTTCAAGAGTGCCCCATAAGCCTTATAAAGCAATAAAGGAAGGAAAACAACATTATGAAGGGTCCTAACAGTCATAACGTTCCAAAAATGGCAAGGATTGCTTTCATTATATAAAGTGTTCGTTAAAGCTTTAAATAATGAAATAAACTCTTGACACTGAGAATGGAAACCTTCGCTGTTCGACCAGCCTCTGTTTACTTTACAATAATCCAGGCCATAAAAGTCGTGCCACAGAAATTCTCAGTTCTGGGAGAGCTCTGGGATGCCCAGGGACCACACAGTTCCCCAGCTTCAAAGTCATGTCCAGGGGTGTCCAGCCTGGCTCCTGGCTCCCTGCCACACCGCTGGCAGCCACCGCTGCTCCTCGCCTCGGCCAAACCAGAGACAGTCTGAGTCAGAGAATCCCTGGGATTGTTTTAATTGGCTTAAATTAGGTGTTTCGGGGTTCCTTTTTTCCTTTCACTTTTTTTTTTTTTTGGAAGCCCAGGAGTATTTTCGGTATTGGAAAAATGTCCTGAAGACTTTGTGACCAGAAAGTAAGTGGGGAAACTCATTAAGGGTTCTTCTGTGACTCAAGATGGAGATACTAAAAAATGCCTTCTATTTATGATTATTTACTGCTTGCATACTTGTTTTAAAAATGTAGAATTTGAATTAAAACCAAGAACTTGGCAAGTTATACAGCAGATACTTAATTTGTCTATCAAAAGAATGGGAAGAAAGTTTTATTTTGAACATAAACGCTTTAAAAATTCAGAAGACCTTGTATTTCTTATTTCAGCTGCATTAAAATGGTTTACCTTATCTGTTAATAGCATAATCTGTTTAAATATTTTCTCCTGATTTAAAACCCTCTTTAGAGAACATTATAAGCTCCTCCATGTACACATGGAGCACTCTTCCTTATCTGTCGCTAAAATTCAGCCATTTCCTGCTTTGCTTGCAATGAACAGGAACAAAATGTATCCTTGCAGGGCAAAAAAAATAATTCAGCTATAGGTGGGTGAAATTGTCATTGAAACCTTTAAGCTTCAGCGTACTCCCCTTGAAGGCACTTGAGCAGTTCTGTAATTTATGGCACTGATTGCAGTGGAAGTGTGGGATCCCTCTAATTTTTCTGCCCACTGACATAGTTTGCCATTTGTTTCTTCATACTAGTTCTGAGTAATTTTATAAGCTGCTGCTGTGGTTAAACATCATTTTTAAAAGACATTGGAAACTAGAATGACTTGTGATACATTTTTTTTGTGTGCTTGTATGTGTTATATGAGCTGTATTTGTGTAGTTTTGATATCTCTGTACTTGCACCATCCAAAATGAAATCCTTTGTCTCTTGGCATATTTTTGGGAGACCAGACAGGGAGACTGTCTGCATCATGAGTGGGAGAAGTAAATGACTCACAGTACTCTTTATGAGGAGCTTTGTTTCATTCAAATCCCTCTTGCCAAGATGCTGACACTGAATTTGAGTCATCAGCAATAAACAAGTCGTACAGAAAATTGAATCTTTAGAGGGCAGAAAATCATGGGCAAAGGAAAGACACTCACCGGCAAGATTCGTGTTAGGCCGTGCTTGAGAGGAGTTATTGATTGCCTTATTTCCCATGGTGGATTTTCCATAAGTGCCTTAAACTAATTCAAAATCTCAGCCTGAAATTTCATCTTGAAACATGCATGTGTAGAAAGAACTACAGCAGCATCAGTCAGGCTTTGAGGTCACAGAATGCAAAATCGAGTTTTCACTGCACTAATCAAGGTGGTTTTGGTCCCTGGTTTTGTCTTGATGTTTTTACCTGTGCTGTGTCCTAAAGGACTGAAATCAGTAAGAATTGTTGGCATCTTCCAGTAAAAAGGAAAGATTCAGTGGAACTTGTCTTTTATTGGGTTTTGCTTTGGATTTTTTCCCCCCTATATAAGGAAATAAACTTCAATAAATGTATTTCATATATCATGGTAGCAGTTCATCAGGACTTGGCATGTTTGTTTTCAGGACGTGATAATAGACGAGCTAATAGATATTTCAGTTGAAAATGAAGCATTTGTACTGTATGAACTTTAAGAATTTTACTTTTAGGAAAGAAGCACAGCATCTTATTTGTCTGTGGTACCCATGTTTCTAATAGCTCAGCTTTTAAAGTGAAAATGCTTTCAAGAAAGCTGGTAATGCACGGATATCTTTCATGTCAAAGTATTTTCACATTTAATAACCTTCCATAGAACACTAAAAATTCAGTATTAATTACAAAATGTGCCAGTTTTATTTTCACATAAAGGTGTGATTCAGTGTAGGACATGACATATAAATGGATGGAGCTGACTCATGGAGGCACAGGGAGAGGGTAGGATGATGGGAACGACTTCAGCATTTACAGGCATTTCTTATTCCTCAAAGTGTCTTGTGCAATGTGAAGCATCCCAAGGGGCTCTCTATTACCTAGCACTCCATTCTTATTTGTGACAAGTGTGTGTGCTGTGGTTATGTTGCTCTGACCTGCCCGCCCCAGATTTAGACCATTGTCTTTGTAACGAGGCAGAGATCCAGCACTGTTGAAGGAAAGAGAAAAATCCAGTCAATTTTTCAAATAAAACGCAAGAAACAATGCAAACAGTCACAGTTGTGATGAGCACAGTCGAATGAACTTCACTACAGCATGGCTTTGCTAAATATAGCTGCGGAATACTTGTTGTCTGCAGGCGCTGGTGTCGGAGAGCATTGTCATCCACAGCCTGGGAAACTGCAGAAACAGGGGCAGGAATTACAAATAAAGGAGATGGCAGTAGGATTACAGACTGCCAGAGCCTTGGTCCTGTACTCAGCTTGACCGGGCAACCTTCCTCCTTCGAGGGTTGGATGGTCTTTCTTCTGTGCTGTCCCTTTCATTGCAAAAATGGCATTTTCCCTGTTGTGCCTGGAGAGATTCTGGCAAACTGGAAATAAGAAATTAACTTGTTTTGGTGAAAGAGGGTCAGTTGTCGAGCAGTCCCTGACAAACCATTTTAAATATAAATGGGGGACAAATAAGGGTAAAATTTACTCATCGTTGGTGACTTCAGATCTCTCAGGCTTGTGCTTTGCTGTCCCCCACTGACCCTCAGAGGCAGTAGTCTCCAGGGTATACACCTGTGGCCTCCCTTGGTGGAAACCTGTCAAATCACCAGTGGAGGTGAGCAGGAAAGAGCAATGTGTCTGGGGGGAATACAACCTGGAGAGTGCTGATGCAAACAGGAGGCCAAGATCCTTGGGTGCAGTGAAGTGAATGCAGCCTGGGAGGAGGGGAGCCAGGAGGAAGGGCGCTTGGGGCCAGCTGAGGATGAAGCTGAGAAACAGCAGAACTGTACAGAGCACTTGGGAGTAGAGCCAGGCCAGGGATGGTGTAAGAGCCACGACAGGAGACAGGCAGACAGAGCAGAGGTCTGCAGGGAGCTGCCACCTTTCAGCTGCCTGACATGTGATAGTGTCTTGTCCCAGGGAGACCCATCCTCAGAGCACCCTGCAGCCATGTGTTCCTTCTGCTCCTGCATATCCTTTAGTGCTGCACTCTTGTCATCAACCCTACATACATGGCCTGCCCTTTTTCCTTTAACCACTGCCAGCCTTGTCCGCTGCTCATTTCAGTCTGCCTCCCAGAGCTGTTCTGTACATCATGGCAGCCTGTCTATGAAACATCGCACAAAAGCAGGCAAAGATGTCATGAGAAGAAAGCTAGAGGGTGATGCAACAAGGAGATCTAAATTTGCAGAGGCTTCGGAGAGTGTGTTCCTGTAGTGGGTAGAAAAACCAACAAATGCTGTCTGCTCAAACTGCGTTGTGGGTGAGGCCCTTTTCCCTGCTAGAGTTGCTGGCTTTTCAAGAGGAGAAGGGTTAGTTAAAAACAGAAAGGTGCCATAAATCCTCTCCTCTCATAGCAAGGAGGTACAGTTCACATAATCCTGTTCATACTCTCCAAAAGCAAAGCCTAAATTCCACGTTGCACTGTGGAATCACACAGAATCACAGAATCACAGAATATTATGAGTTGGAAGGGACCCACAAGGATCATCTAGTCCAACTCACCACCTAACACCCGTACAGAGACCGAGAGCACATCCCAGAGCATAACACCAACCTAGATGCCTCACAGACTAGCAGGCCACTCCGAGCCCGAAGGGGCCCAGAGTCATCCAGCCCTACACCCCCCAGCTAGACCATGTCACTAAGCTCCTCGTCCAGTCTTCTCTTAAACACCTCCAGGGATGGCGACTCCACCATCTCCCTGGGCAGCCCATTCCAATATGCAATCACTCTCTCTGTGAAAAACCGCTTCCTAACGTTAAGATTGAACCTAACTGAAAATAGGTCTGCTCCTCAGATGGTAGTTATAAAATCGTTCCATTTATTTGCAAAGGAAGGAAGGACATAGACCAGAGGTCAGTTTGTTGAGGAAACTGAGTGAAGGGTGATTTAAAATATGAGCAGAGTTTAAGTTTAACTTTTGGTGAGCTGTGTTGAGTATATATTAAGAGCTTACACAATGAGTTCAACATAGCTTTGAAATGAAATCATTTTGCCTATGTCATAATGAAATTTCAATGGTTTATGAGCTATTGTTTCTAATCTGAAATCAGTCTATCTGAAAAAATACAAATGAATATGAATATCATTAGTCCTGATTATTAAATAAAGCATAGTCCTACGGGCTACATGATACAGTTGATTTCCTTCCACCTCAGAATGGCAATAGTGATGTGGTGATGGTGATAGAGATGCTGTGATGGTGGTAGAATGAAAATTGTGCTGATTTTATATTTTGCTTTTGCATGTTTTTTATAATTGTTTACCTGGGCAATGATAGACATGATTATAAAAAGTGTAGTGATAATTCCAAATTAATTTTCTGTTTGCTCATGAAGATTGAAATATTTTAATATTAAATTGTCTCAAAACCTCATTTTATTGGTGATTTTTTGGTGGAGTCAGTGGCCCAAGTAAGGAGTCACCTGTTTCTGCTCAGAATTATTCTTTTATGGTGAACTTCAAAAGAGTGAGTCTGAATACTAATTTGATTAGATGATCCTTGTGGGTCCCTTCCAACTCTGAATAACCTGTGAACCTGTGTGAATGAAAACTTATTATTGATAAGAGATAACAATTGATTTTTATCTTTTCCACTTTGGTGTAAAAGAAATTGCCTGTTCTCATAATTTCTTTCCATTAAGGACAAGATGAGTTCATAAACTTAGTGGAAGAAACTTAAGGCAGGAATGGGTGCAGGTTGCATGAACCATGTCTGGAATGTGTAGCTGGAGGTACTGATTTGCATGTGTATGAACTACCATGTGTATGGAAAAGTAACCAATAGTTAAGCACCTGTTGTTAATAGTTAAATGTCTAAAATCCATTGCCAACTTGGACATACCACAGTGGAGCTGTGGTTCTCAGGATATCTCTGTTCTAAAGGAGCAATAGTAATGTAAGGAAACAAAGTTTTTACTCAAATGAAGATATGTCTGGAATGCATGAGAATTCAGTGTTGATGAGCGCAGGAATTCAACAGTGATTTGTTCATATTTTGTAATTTCAAATAAAAAACTTTTTTTCATTGAAACATTTTAATGAAAGGGGTAACTGTGTCGTTACTGTCTGGTTTGTGAGAAGCTGATGATTACAATGGAGAGGGAGCTTGTTTCACTAGTTTGAACACATGCCAGAAGTGTTCAAAATGGAAAGAAATGTGCTTGAAGAGTCAGTGGGTTTGAACTTCGAAGGCTTAGGACCTCTTGCCAAGTCTGCCACTTCTTCCCTGCGTAAATATGGGAATGTTATCATTTCAAGTGCTTCACTCTCGCTTTCCTCACTTAAAAACACAGATATTTTAGCTGACTTCTTTTGTAAAGCAGTGTGAGATATGGTAGTGAAGAGGATAGGTGTTATTTTAAGCATTGCTTTTTAACCAGGGGAGAGAGGTTGGCTCAGGACACCGGCAGAGAGGTTTGGAGAATTTTGCCTCCTTATTGCATGCTGGAACCATTCCCAATAAAAGGTGTTTCAGCAACATTCAAAGATGTTTTTCTGTAGTTATTGATTTCAGACCAGCCCAGAGGAAGCTACATCTAGACACTGGTGCTAATTTAGCATCCATTTACCAGAGTGGCTGGGTTTATTGTTCTCTTGGCAAAGGGTGTCCTTAGGTAAAGGTTGAGCAGACGGATGGAAAAGCATGACCAGGCATATGTTGCTGTATCTGAACTTTACTGACAAAACCTCTCATCTTTTTGTGGTTTCCACCCTTCTAAACCCTCAGCCTTTACACGCAAAACAGTCCAGTTACAACTGAACTTTAGCTGCATGATGAGTCTCAGAGTAGCACATAGGCTTATTGAAAGGGCAGAGAATATGGTGTCATTTAAAAAATCTTATAATTGGAAAATGTAACACACTTTTTAGTGTCTGAAGTAGATTATATTGAACACAAGTATATATGCATGTGTTAAATTCGATATCCAGCTCAAGGGCCAGGACTGTATCTCAGCTTTGGTGCCAAACTTCTCCTGAATTCTAGTCAGATTGAAAGTATGTATTTTATTCTACATGACTAATTATCTATCATCTTCTATTAGAAAACTTTTACAGGAAAATATTTTTTAATATTCGCATTAAAAAAATCAACTTAACTGAGCAAGTTGAAGTGTCATTTTAATTGAATTTAGGAAATAGAAACATTTGTCTCCAGAATTTTTTTTTTAGATTTAAGTGAAAAGCAAAGCAAGGAGTCTTTATGGTACTATTTTCTAGTGGATCTATGCTAGATTTGTTTTGTTTTGGTTTTGTTTCTCTCAGAACTACTTAGAAAATAGCAAAAACATTTATATTACAGAAATGATATAGCAACAGTTTCAAGTCTTTTGTGCCTTACACGCTTGATTAGAAAAATCCCATTAATGATAGAAAATGCTAATCAGTGCTGTGTTTTGCCAGCCACTACAGGCCCACACATTCTATATAATTCATTGTTTATTAACCTAATGAAAGTCATTATAGCTTTTGAAAGCTTTTGTGACAGCACATCAAAATGTGCCACTGGACTTCAGTGTTGGAACAAGTCAAGGCTGGGTATTTACTTGTTAGAATGGCTCTGGCATAAATTGAGTCTTTTCTGGGTGGAGTGATCATACTGTGCTTTTGACTTGTTCATTATAATTGTCACGACAGACAAACAGTGCAGTAGTGGCTAAGCTGATGGTGATGCCTGTAAGCAGCTAGACACTGTCTTTATCCACATCTTATTGATTTTTCTTTTCTTTTCTTTGGCAGGTGACATCACACAGAAAGGATATGAAAAGAAGAGATCAAAATTAATTGGGGCCTACCTGCCACAGCCTCCCGGTATGTATATCCGTGCTTGCAATATATGAAGATGTCAAATGTACTGATAGTTGCCACTGTAAAAATCTGCATCTCTGAAGAAATACACGTGGCAGGAAGAAAGCTATTGTTATGCAGAATAAGCTTATTCCATCCACTTTATGTGTATTTTTATATATGTGTCTGCTTTGATGTGTGTGTACATTTTTTACATACGTTGGTGTGGGTTTGGCAGTCATGTCTGGAAAGTTAAATCAGCCTAGGCTTGTTAAAGAGGCATTGTTTGTTGGAAAGAATGCAAGAATGCACAGGAAAACGTGATGTCCTAACTCATTAACACCTTAGCCAAGTGAAGTTTTCTGAACAGAGACATACACAAGAATGGAAGAGAACATTGGATTTATGTACTTTCTTCCATTTCTGGATTTCCTGTCCAAGTCTCGTTTTTGAAGACACTAGCGAGACCAGCAACATCCCTAAAGTTTGGCTTATCCTATGGCATGTGGGCAACTGACCTTTCATAAGCACCTGATCTCTGCATTGAGGGATGGGCTGCATGTCATTGCCCCAAAAGTGTAAAAATATCTTGAAACAAAATTTAATAATGTATTAGTTGATTGAATTTATTTCATAAATATATATATCTACAGGAGCTTTTAGAGTTCTTTCACTCTCCTGAGGCAGTGGATCATGAAGTTCAGTACATAGTTGTAGTTATTGATACAGACCTCTCTTCTGTCTTGGCCTCAGGGGAGCGTGCCCAGACTCTCCTGACATCTCACTGACCTTATGGAGGCTCCACTTGAGCATGGCTGTCTTTGAGCCCTGTTTGTTTTGAAGGCCTAAAAACTAGTTTCCTCCTTCTTTTACAAAATCTTCCTTTATGGTGGAATTGATGGGTTTTTATTTAAATTGCTTGCATGTGGATGCACTGCTTTTTTTTCTCTTCAGGTTTATATATAGATATGTTGTCTAGCTCCATAGCAGAATGTTGGGTTTGTGCCTTTGGATTCCTTGGGTTTCTTGGTCTGCTCCATGGGTGGTAACATCACAAAAGCAATCAGTGTTACAGACACCTCTGTTCCTGAAGTGATACAGCCTGATCTGAGGGTGTCTGTGACATTTCCTAACCGTTGGGAGCTATTAGAGAATGAAACAAATCAAATCAACAGAATTACAATACCAGAGGTGGAGTTTATTAAATTTATGGGTATTTATCGGTCTGACCAGACTATCAGACATACAGTACTCTTCACAGTTTGTTCTCATGAGACCTGCTTATGTTTACTGAATTATGGAGGGACTATTGCCTCACAGTCGTCTTCAGTGCAGCAGTGCTTGGTTCCAGTATTTGTTTATTTGGTTAGTTTTGACTTTTGTTTCTTCACACAAGCAAATAGAGCTGTTTCTCCAGAAAGCTCATAGTCTTCTGGTCAAACTGTCAATCCACAGCTGAAACCTGCATGTAATGATGAAACAGAGAACATGGGAAATTTTCATAGATTTACTTTTCAAGATCTCTATTGTGATATTAAAGTTTTCCATTGTAAGGATGAGCAGAGGGGTCTCTGTACGTCAGTTCTATAGTGGGATCCATTCAATAGTTTGAAAAGATCATGACTGAGGATTCGGCTCATTTAGGGTTGTTTTAAAGATGAGACAAAATGGACTGAACATTTTCTGCTCAACCACTTCTCAGAAAGTCCTGCACTAGGAATGGGGGATATGGATAAGTGAAGGATCTAGAGGAAAAGTAACGGAATATTGTCCACTGTTTTCTTTTAAACACCTTAAGTTCAATCATTTAGTTAATGGCTAAATGAATTGGTTTATAATAGTGGAAGACCTGCTTCTACTGAATTAAAGTATTTTCCTCTAGAAACAGATATTATTTGTGCTTGAGTCTTTGCTGTCTTTGTACTTTTTGTTTGTTTTGTTGTGTTACCTTTTGGACAAAACTTAAAAAGTTCAGTTTTATACTCTCCTTCTACAATTTTACTCATCTGAACTGCTTGAGGTCCCTGCTCACTAAGAAGGAGGAGATGACTCCTCTCCAAGAAGCAATAGGATAACAAAACAGATGCTGCCTTTTGTAAGCCTCTGTTAATATCTCAAGAATTACACATTTAACCAATGAGTCTTTTTTTTGTTTCTTCGTTGTTGTTTTTTTGTAACCTCTTGTGATGGGGAATGCAAGAATTTATAAGCTTTGATGGACTTGGGTCTTGCTATTAAAAGGAAACAGAGGTTTTAGAGATATTTTAAAATAATAGGGAAATGGACATAACTCTTCCACTGGGATTTGAGGCATTGGGAAAGGGCAGGGATTTTCATTCTGTGACAGCGCTCAGCAAAATAAAGGAAATCCAAAGGCGGTTTCCCTCTATTGGCACGTCCAGTCCTCTCACTGCACCTTTGCTAACATTCCTAACGCCCATGTTGGCAGAGTGGAACATTGACCCGCGTTGGCTCCGTGAGTGTCCTGTGGTGTCTGTGCGTGTGTGTGCGTGTGTGCTCTACTGCATGGGAGCAGCAGCTCCATTCGTTGCTGTAACAAATGTAAAAAAACTAAACGTGAATTAATTAGTTTTTTTCAACTTGTTACAGCAGCGAATGGAGCTGCCGCGGTACGGTGTAGACTGCAACACAGTGAAGGAGCTGCCAGAAGAATGCTCCGCACTGCCAACATTGGTGTCTGTGACATCCGGGAAGCGGCCGCTAGAGAGAGAGCAGCCAGCACAGCAGGAAACCGGCCTCTCTTTTATTTTCGTTTTGGTGAGCACAATGAATGTATCTTTTCCAGTCCATATCTGTATATAACTGTGCCTCATCTGGAAGCCTCTGGTAGACACCTACATCAACACGATAGGCATGGGGCTGCCAGTTTCAAGGCAGGACAACCAAAGGACCACATCTGGAAGGCCGTTACTGACTTTTGTCTGCCTGACAGTGAAGTGATGGGAAGGGAGGAGGAATAGCTCTTCTTAGTAACATTTGAACATATTAACACTTCCCTAGCTTCAATACCATGGATGCTTTGGAAGAGGTTTCGTACAATGAGCTAGTGAAACACAGGAAGGCATGTGTTTCTAGTTCCCTTTTTGGCATTGCATTTTTACAGGGCTTTGAACAGGTCCAAGTTTACCAGATTCCGGAGGAAGCTGTAAAAATCTTAGCACCCCTAATACTGTGCTATTTTGAAGTAGAGCTCTCTGTCTGAGCTCTGTTGATACCCAAACCATTCAGAAGCAGACTGACTTTTAGGCATCAGGCTGGTAGAGCAGACTGATGTCTAGAGGAGACAGAGCATTGCGCAGGGCTACATCTCTTCAGTGTGCAGGAATGACCCCAGCCATGTCTGTATAGCCATGCCCTTCCCTACCCATCCTTCAGTGGAAACCTGTGGCTAGTGGCAGGCATTCTGCTTTTGCTTCCTGCATTTGTAGCAAGGCTGCAGAAGATTCACAGCCCCTCAAGATACCAACTTCTCTCATGTCATCCCTGTGGGCATGTGAAGGACATCACACTTACCTGTGTGCTTGTCCACCAGGTAGTCCAGATGTGGTGCAAGAGATGGCTACAGGGAAGATAAAATTTGCAGTTCTGTCAGGAGAAAACATACCTGTAAAAACATTCTTTCAGAAATCCTTCCCAAGTTGCTATAAGATTATGGAGGAGACCCATATTGGACTCTAACTCTGTATTTCTCCTCTTACATGGGGTGGCTCTAAGTCTGCTTCCCTCAGTCTGACATGATTAACTTCCTCTGCACAAGATTTGTGCAAAATGGGAATGATTAGCAGTAAATTGCGATTTCAGGTTTAACAGTATTGATATAAAACCATGTAAGTGCTAAATATACGCAGTAGAAGGGTTAGCCATAGACATCTATGAACACACATACCTATAATGGTCTTTTTGTCATGCTTATTGACATTCTGTCATTCTAGAAAGAGAGAGCTGTTACTTTTCAGGAATGAGATGAATGAAAGGTAAAGGTGGGCAACCATGTGGTTGATACTCCTCCAGGTGATGTAGTTGACTCTTAGGCTCCCTGTTTGTGACAGGACAATCCCAGGGGGCATATTGTTACATATGCTGTACAGCAAATATGCAATGAGGCTGACACACGGGGGATATGTGTGTCACACAAGGGATGTGCTGGATCCACTGTGCATCTGAAGGCTGACTCCGCAGTGCGTGCACGGTAGGTCTGACACATCCAGATGCTGCACAGACTGCACATATGCAAAGGACATTTGTACTGCTCCAGCCGCGCTGTCGAATATCCAGAAATGCGGAACGGATGTGCTGCATTTGGCAGTGTTAATGGGAGAAGTGGTAGGGGGAGCCCCCTTTTTCTTTCCCATTAGATCTCCACCTGCTTTAAGTCAGGGAGACAAAAGTACGGCTTTGTTTTCTCAAAATGCTTTCTCAGGATGTCAGTTTGTAGCTGGAGATGTTTTGTGCACAGAATAGTTTTTATTTTCTTAGTGTGTCTGTGTGTCAGACATAAAAAAAAAATAGTGAATTCAGACCTTTATATATGAACATTTATCCCAGTTCCTCTTGTGCAGTGACCTTTTTCTTACTGCCTCTGTGGAGGAACCATGACAGCCAAGAGCTGAAAGACTAATCACTTAAACAGACATTTATTTCCGTATAGCTTTCTGGAGATTATCTATATTCAATCAGTCAGTTCTGGGTAAGATAACATCCACAGCTGCATGCACGCTATCAAGAGAAACCCTCCCTAGAAGAAAAATAACTAAATTACCTGAATTCCCCATAAACTGTGTTTTTCCCCAATTTGCTTTCAGTCTTTTGCCAGGAAATTTGATTATTCATTCACAGAACAGAGACAATGTTGCTATCAATTAAGCTTTGCTTCTAACAGCTTAGACATGGGTGGTTCATTCTCTCTTAATCAAATGCTGTGTCTACACTAGATTGCTTTCTGTAATTTCCCATCATTGGTACCACCAGTGTAGCTCTATTTGTAGTGTAACCATGTAGACCAGTCATCAGTGCTTTATTTATTATGGCTAATAAATTTGTGAGATGTGGTGCTTAAAAGGCACCTGCTGCTCCTTTCCCAGGCCTAGAGACAGATCACTGCATCTCCTCCTGCTGGAGCCCCACCAGCAGCAGTAGCTTGGGCACATTTCAAGCTACACAGTGCAGAGAAGATCCCTTTATCTTATGAAGAAACCATTTTCTTTAGAATTACAGGAGAAAATTTCCATAGCCTTTGTTATGACATATTAGTATATATCTGTAATATATGCATACATTTGCATACTTTTCTGTGTATATGCATTGCATGCATTTGCTTTCAACTATTCCTGCTGCTAACCCTTAGGGCACTCCAAGTAAACTTGGTGATTACAATTCCATTTTGTCCTCTACAGACATTATTTGGAGTGCAGCATTGTTTGGATTGCAATGATTGCAAGGAAATGTTTAAACAAAGGTTGATTCTGGAACTGAAAAAATATCCTCAAGTATTTTATTAATACCCTCAAGTATTCCTATCACATCTGCCTTACTAATTCTTAAAGATCTTATCAAGGGATAACCACAGTGGGGCATTTCAAAGCATGCATGTGTGTTGAGAACATGTGTCTCACTGAAAGGCATATACATTACACAACATGTGGACACATCCCTGAGAACAGTGTGACAGATGTTTCACGGATGAGAAACTATGGATTTAGCGAAATGCTTAGTAAGTTTTGTGTTTAAATAAGAATTTTAGTCTGAACTGATAGATGCCTTGCAGAGCTTAGTTTAGTTATAAAGGAAAGCTCTGACAGCATGTGAGAACTACCCCTTGAGACCATCACTTAAAGTGTGATGGTTACTGCTTCATTTTTGCTATCTCAAGTGAGAGCCCAGTTACCATTTTATTATTCTTTGTTTTTTTGTCGGCATCTCTGTTGCCTATCCTGCACCATAACCTCATAATAATAAACCTTGTTTAGACGCAGAGCAAAAAGTACCTTTCTTCACTTTTCATCCTAATAGTAAGGCCAAAAAATGATTGCAAGGGAAGAAATTAGTACATGAGGAAATAATTTAGTAATGCAGGTAGTGATTTCAGCACTCAGCATGATACTTTTTTTGAGGGAGGATATCTTTAATTTGCATCAGATTTGGGATGTTTTTCAAAGGATTTGATGATTTCCAATGAAATATCTGTTGATGGTAATGGACATCACCTGTGAAACGTAAGAGCATAGGAGGAAACAAGAAAATGTTGACCTAAAAATCTTGACAAATGGGTGAGAAAAGATGGCTCAGTCATAGGTGAGCAATGGAGGGCAGAAAGGAAATACACCACTGAGGGCCTTAAAGCTTACCTGTGCTAGAGCAGAGGAGCCCATGGAGATGTTTGAAGAGCTGGGTGTCCCCGTCAAAATGAAAAACTGCTTGAATTCACAAAGCTGACCAAATTTGTCTGCAGTGGGAATTGATGAGCCCATTGGTGAATGTGTTTGCTATGTGAGTAGATAACCTCCTTTTACATGTTGTCCTAAAATAATCTTTAAATGTTACACTGGAGCTGTTGGACTCTAAAGAAAAATTGAAATTAAATATCCCATGTGCATTGGAGCTGTAATGTGATGGTCTACCATCACAGAGATAAAGGAGAGCAAAAAGGAGTCCATGATATCCATGCTAAGCTTGAACTGAAAGCTGAAGCTCGGAAGGAAATGCTGGAAGGCAAAATTGAGATTGTAAGAAGAAAAGAAGGAGATCGATTTGAAGTATGTGCATTGTTTAAAATCAGGAGTAAGTGCAGATGTAAGCTCAACAGTGAAGGGAAAAGCATTAATTAAACAAATCTAATCAGAAAGTCCACTTTTCCCAGATTTGCCTAGTAGAAAGTGACTCCATTTTCCAGTGTGTCTTTGGTTAGAAGTATTGCGTTGTAAATCTCCTTTACCTTATCCATTGAATTCATTAGTTGCTTGTACATTTGATGGGAAGACTGAAATGCCACTCTAAGCAACAAGTTCTATGGGGACAGTGTGACATTTAACCTGTTAAAAAAATACACGGTGCATTCACCACCTGGCTTTGCTTTTAAAGCTGAGCCATCAGCCATTGCTTAGGAATACTGTGAAGGGCAGGTAAATACTGTTTCTTAAAACTGCACTGCAAGCACTCTTTGCTTTTCTTCCCAATGGCCCTGGAGTTGTTGGGTTTATCCTACAGCTTTCTCTCCTGTGGGCACACACAGTAAGTTAGTTTTAGAACAATAAATGTAGCATGTGTGTAAGAATGCTTTCTATTTCTTGTCAATTAGACATTTCAGCTTTTAAATATTTTTAGCTTCAAAAATTTGACACAGATATAGGAATAAGAGATACAGCAAAGCTTGTCAGCTGTCATTAAGGAAACAATTGTCCTCTGCTGGAGAGGGCAACGCAGTTATTTCCACGCTATTAGCACATAGCACTGCAATTTAACTACAGTCAACCCTCTTCCACTTCACGCCCCCCACATTGTGGCTTCACATCTTAGCGGCATGATTCTTCAGCGATGAAGGAGGCCTCTGTTTGCAACTGCACATGCACAACCTGGCACACATGAATATTCAATTAGGCAGTCATGAATATTCAACTCAACCCCTGCGCCCATGGCGAGTCGCACTGGCCACGCTCTACCCCTCCGCTCGAGGCCGTGTCGCCCCCTTCCTCCACTCTCGGGGCTGTGCTGGGCCCCCCCTTCCCCTGGGGGCCACACCATCTCTTCCCCCTCCCCTCAGGGCTGCTCCGGGCTGCCCCGGCTCCCCTCCCTCTCCCCTCGGGGCTGCCAGGACAGCTCCCTGCACCAGTGTCCCTGGCCAAGCAGAAAAGTTTTTTTTCCCAGCGTGGAGTGGCTGCAGGCACCAGGAAGTGCCAACACAAACACCAATACACAGCAAGGCAGTGCCAAAACAGCACCGGAGCGGCTGTGCGAGAGTGCGGGGCAAATTTGCATATTAATGAGCTGCCAATCAATGCAGAAGGCAGGCTTCGCAGGAGATGAATAAGACCGTGTTACCGTGGTATAGGAGACCCAACTGTGTAAGAAGTCATAAAGAAGGGAGGAGCAGAGAAGTGAAGGCAAAACCCCCCCAAACCAGGAGCTGAAGCCTGCTTCCCGCTGACAGTTTTGTACCTTCCGTGCACTTAAAGCTATCCAGTTACAGCGGTATTGCTTAAATAGCTTTACTGAGGCTCTTGCATTTTTAGCTAAATACAGTCAAGACAGGACCCAGCCTGCAGATTAGGATTTGTGGATTGATATATCTGCATTAAGTTGTCTGCCTATGAACCTTATATTTAAACTTCCATTCTTATGTGAAGAGGCACAGTTAATTCAGTTGACGAAACCCAGAAAGATTTTCAGTTTATTCCAAAGCAGATAACTCCACTGACCACCTGCATAGCTCTTAGGGCTTCACTAGGACCATGGAGTTGCCTGAAGATAGATGTCTATTACTGTTCAGGATTTCCTGTGGTACGGGAAACATCTGCACAGAGCAAGCACATGTTAAGCAGGGCTGAAACAAGACATATGCCATTCTGGTCAAGCCAGGCATGATAGCCCACAACACCTGAAAAGAAATTGGACATCTTTGTTTAGAATCCTGAGTCCTGGTCTAGGTCTCTGAGTTTCATAATGGGAGCTTAGTTTAACCACATTCTTGTAGATACCTAAATATAGGTGTCTTAATCTGGGAGCTGAATCCCACATTAGCAGCATTAGCTTGTATTAAGAACGTGGCTCTTTGCTCCAGTGCACCTGTTGATGATATGTGTAATGTGATGACCATGAAGGCTGGTTTATCAGCCTTTCATATAAAATAACTGTGTTTCAGGCATATATATTTCGCTAAAATTCTTCATGGCTTGTGACTAGTCAATCAGTAGAGCTAATTATTTTTACCTGTTCAAGTCCTGCTTCAGCAGCAAGAGTGGGGTAGACCATGGTGTTATTAAGAATTATGCCAGTTTGAGTGTGACTGTGATTGTGTCTGTGCATAGAGCACTGACATGACACTGTGGGTTTTTTTAGAAAAGCCATTCATTGCTCTCTTTTCTCCTGAAATTCAGGAATTGATCCAAGTACGGATTCTCAAAGCCCATTATGCCACTGCTTCACCGCTTCACAAATGCATCTGGGCGAAGCTGCACTTGAACAAACATTAGCACTTAACTCATGGACCCTTGTACTGGCTGTGAAAGCTATCAATTTTTTGGATTTAGTTATGTTCAGAAGTAGAAATGAAAAAAAATATGCTTGTTACTGCACTATAGTGCTTGAGGCTTCATGGAGGTGAACAATTCGGCTGTTAACACCGCTTTGCTATTTATGGCAACACTTCACTGATTTCATGGTACTCATTATTCTGCATGACTTTTACTCCCACCCATCGCTCAGGAATGGCAGTGTGTAGGTTTTTGCTGTTGTGTACTTTGTCTCACACCATCATTGGTGCCCTACAAAGGGATGCACGGGAAGCCAAGCTGTGAGTCCAGACGATGTCAACTAGTTCCTTCCCCAGCCCCTTCAGCAGAGAACCATCATGTAGTTTCATGCTCTCGCTCCAAAGTGAGGCAGTTTTCTCACATTGAAGACACATAGTACATAGATGTCTCCCCAGAGATGGCTGGTGGAGAACTTCTCTCCTGTGTTTTAGTGCAGAAATAACTTCCTCATGGTAATTCATGCTTGTCAGAGAGCCAAGTTCATCCGGCTCCGTACAGGTAGAGGTTTATTCACTGTTTTTATATACATGGGAAAGTGGGAAGTGGAGACATCAGATAATCCCTAGACCTCATAAATGCAGAACACATTTTGATATCCTCATTTAGTTTTCTATGGCCTTAAATGACTACTGGTGCAGGAGACTGGGGCTCTCTCCTGACTGTATGAAGAAAATCCATGTTACCAATAGGGCAGAACTGATTTACTTAAAAGAACAAATACATGAATGCAAAGTAGAAAGGAAGTAAACTAGCTAAAGTGTCTCAGTTTAAGATTAGATGAGCTAATTATTTATCTGTAGTAAGGACAAGTAACAGCATAATCTCCATAATGAACGGGGGACAGAAGAGGCCTTGGCAGTGTCAGAGAGTGTTGTGGACCAGCTGGGTGTCCTGCTGTCTTCTGACACAGCAGGGTCAGTATTTGATGTCACCTTGTATGCACTGTCTTTTTCACACCTGTTAAAAGATCTTTGTGTACTGCCCAGAGCTGCAAAGGAAGGGCCTGAGACACTTGAGGTGTCTCACAGCCAGAAGGAAACCACAGGCTTGAATGTATCCAATGAATTTCAGGTCTGACTGAAATATCTCTCTCCTACAGCAGCTGTGCACCTCTGAAACCCATGTTTTTCATCACAATTCAATTTCCCCTCGGTGTTTCTAAAGCCTATTGTATGTGGTTTTGTTGTTTGAAAGATGAAGTTAATCCCCTTTTCCTGTATCATTATGATGTTGTACTGCAGTGGCAACAGCTCAATTATCTTTGTTTGTTTTTCTCCACGTGCCATTGCCCTACGCATCATTTGCCATGGGAAGTGTGGCACTGCTTTCTTCATGTTATCTGTCACACAGCAGCAGTGTAAGGTGTACAAGTTTTGGGTGTGCTCTTTTAGGATTTTTGTAAATATATTTGATTTCCAGGAATTATTTAATTCCTGACAATGTGTATAGACACTGAGATGAATAATGGTCCTTAGCACCTCATACAGACTGAAACATAGTTTTTGGAAATTTTTCAATCAAAATAATTCTTATTATTAACTATGCATTACTCATTTTCATGGAATAAAGAGGGGAAAATTCTGAATATAAAAATGAGGAGAAAGTATTCCTTTTGATTATTTCAATGATTCAGAAGTCAGATTCATGTGCCTTAAATAATACAAGGGCAAGTGAAATTACACAGTACTATAGTGTGGAGACAGAGGGGTTAAATTAAGACATTTTGTTTGATTTAAAAGTGTAAATTATTAATCACAATCTCAGTAGAAGAAAATTTATGGATTCATTCTGTCTTTTAGGCGCCTATGAGATTTTACTCCAAGTATGTTTTTTAGCCAACCAGCCATTTCTCCACAAAATCAAAGCAGACTTGACATTGCTGATATTCCAAAGATTTAAGAGAGAAGCTGGATTTTGAGTGCAGGGTTTTTTTCACAAAGAACTAAGTATACAATGCCAACTTTTTTCAAAAGATACTTTTTAAAGAGTCCATTGAAACCTGAGACTGATTAAAGTCATCACAGCATTTTCGGTTGGTCTATATGCTACATAAAAATGATTGGTTCCACAAATGTTAACTCTCTCCAGTAAGCTGGCATTGAATAGGTAAGAAATCGTAGTGGAGAGATTTTACATTGGTTTTAACTGGAAAATATGGATGTATTTCCAAGCATTGTTTTGTTGAATCCAGTGTCATTGGAGCTCACTGACCAATTTATTAGTTATCCATTTGAACCCTAAGGGCAAGAGGCCAGTTTTACTTCTGTTCTTGCAGTTACATTTACACATAGTGTGTAACTACTTCTTAAAGGCAAAAAAGTCATAAGAACCGATCAATTTAATTTCTTCACCTGCTCGTTGCTCTTTAACTTTGTGTATCACAGAGCCTAAGGCTCTGTGCTTTGTTAGCTCAAAGATTAATGCTTTGAACTTCCTGGGCTTATCTGCTCAGGTTCTTCTCAGGAAAAGAGCAGGGTACCATATTATGCCACTACTACAGATGCAGGTTTAGCTTCTTTTGCTATTGCTTGTTTGCATTTTCCCGCATAAGTCATTGCTTTCAGTCTTCTCTGGTAGTTGTCAAGGAACATCAATTTATAGAAGTTTTGCTATGCAATGCTGTTGTTACACCACTACTGTAGTTTAAGAAGCCTTCAAAAAATTTCTATTAGAAAACAGTGTAAGATTCACTATGAGAAAGGGAAGAATAAAAGGTTTGAATCTTAAAATACTAGATGTTTAGGTCCAGCATACTGAGATGCTGCAGGTATATATGTTACAAGGCTACTTCTATTGTTTTGCTGGAACAGTTTACTCTTCGTAGCCTAGTTTAGTGCAGTCATTGTTTACTTTCTGGCCCTTGCTAGCTAAAATGCTCATAGATATTTCTGTAGTTCCCACGGGAACTATTTTCCACAGGTTAGTATTGTGTTATCACCAGTTGATGTCATTCAGACAGATGAAGTTTTGGATGATGCACACTGATTAAGTTTTCTTACGAACCAATTTGCAGCAAAGTTTCAATATCCATTGCAATGGTGTCTGCCTTTATTAGCTCATTAAATATTTCCTAAATACTGCTTTAGGAAAAGTCATCTGTTTGGGGAAAAAAAATTCACCAAGTTTACTGTCTGTATGCTCTTCTTATGTTGTCCATGATCCTGGAGAAAGGGCTCCTTAGAGAGAATTGGGAAAATAACCACACCAGAAAAGCTGTCCAGAGGCAAGTAGCATGTATTGACAAGACCTGCTTTAGGCACTGAAAGTTCATTTTTTACTTCTAGTGTCTGCTGAACTCCTCCTCACTATAAATACTCTAAAATTCATCCAGAATGAGCTGTTTGTTTGGTTTTTGTTTTTTTTTAATTGATACAGGGGTGGACCAAGCATTACCACAAGAACGTCGTACTCCTGTTACTCCGTCCTCTTCCTCTCGGTATCACCGTCGCAGGTCCTCAGGGTCACGGGATGAGCGCTATAGATCGGGTAAGTACAACTGAACAACCCAGAACTGGAATGAAAATTTGAAGTGTCTGGTTCTGTTCTTTGGGTTTTTTAAAAAGAACTCTTGTAGCTATACTGCATTTGGGAAACATTCATTGTATGGATGCAGAGACATGTCCAAGCATGCAGGGGTGGAGTTACAAAGCCAAAGTACATCTGGAATTGAATCCAGCAGTGAATGTGAAGGGCAGCAAGAAGGCCTTCTACGGGCACATTAGTGACAAAAGGAAGACAAGGGAAAACGTGGCTCTACTGCTGAATGGGGCAGGGGACCAAGTGACAAAGGGCATGGAAAAGGCCAAGATCCTTAATGTCTTCTTTGCCTTGGGCTGTGCTGGTGAGACTTGTGTTCAGGAATCCAGGGCATATGGACCCAGTGGGAAAGTCTTGAGCAATGAAAATGTAGCCTCTGTGAAGGATAATCAGGACAGGGAATATTGAACAAACTGAATGAGTAGAAGTCCATGGGAGATGATAGGATGCATCATTGTCCAGTGCCATTGTGAGTTCACTCTCAGATCCTTGAAAAGTTTTGTCAGTTGAGAGATGTTCCTGAGGACTGACAGCAATCTAGATGCATTCCTGTTCTATAAGAAAGGCAAGAAATAGGATCTGGGAAACTACGGGAAAGCCAGACTTGTCTCAGTCTCTGAGAACGTGGTGGAACAAATAATCCTGGAAACTTTTTTTAAAAATATATGAAGGACAAAGAGGTGATTGTGAGTAGACAGCATATATATTTTTAAAGTGCTCTTACTGGATTGGTCAGTTCATGCTTGATCAATCAAGTAGCCTTCCACAATGAGATGACTGCCTTGGAGGTTGAGGGAAGAGCAGTGGATGTTGTATGCCTTGACTTTAGTGAGGCTTTTGAGAGTGTCTCATAAGGTCCTCATTGAGAAACTGGGGAAATATGGATTAGGTAAGTGGACAATGAGGTGAACTGAAAAGCGTCTGAAGTGTTGAGCTCAGAGAGTTAGGATCAGCGGCAGAAAGACCAGCTGGACATCGGTCTCCAGTGGGGTACTCAAGGAGGTAAATACTCACCCCAGCAGCTCTTAATAGCTTCATTAGTGACCTTGCTAGTGAGATAGACTGGACTCTTCCCACATTGACAGATGATACCAAATTAGGGGGACTGGTTAATGTACCACATGTGTGTAATGCCATTCAGAGGGATCTGGCAGGCTGGAGGAGCGGGCAAATGGGAATCTAGTGAAGTCTTACCTGGGAAGGAATAACTCCATGCACTCAAACAGGCTGCGGGCCTGCCAGCTGGAAAGCAGCTTGGCAGCAAAGTCCTGGTGGACATGAGTTAGGAAGGTGCTCCTATGGCAGAGAAGGCCAACAGCCACCTGGGCTGCACTTGTAGAAATGCTGCCAGCATGTCAAGGGAGGTGATCCTACCCATCCGCTTAGCACTGTTGAGGCACACCTGGAATCCTGGACCCAGTGCTGGTTTCCCCAGTAAAAGAGGGATATAGACATACGGGGTGAGTCCATCAAAATACCATAAACATGATTAACAAATAGAGCTTGTGATATGTGAGGAGAGGTTGAGGGAGCTGGGATTGTATGGCCTGGAGAAGGCTCAGGGAGATCTTAGCACGTGTATAAGTAGCTGGTGGGGGAATCAAAAAAGGAGCCAGACTCTTCTCAGTGGTGCCCGGTGACAAGACAAGACAGTTGGCAAAAACTGAAACACTAAAAATTCCATATAAACACAAGAAAAAACCCTGTTTTACTCTAAGAGTGATCAGGCACTGGCACAGGTTACCCAGAGAGGCTGTAGTACTATTTTAGGTGCTATTTGAAAACCCACTGGACTATTACCCTATAGATAACCCTACTTAGAGCAGGGAGTTGTGCTTGATGATCTCCAACGATTCCTGCTGACTTACTCCAGTCTGTGGTTCTGTGGCACAGCTGGATTTTACCACAGTGATTCTGGTTTGGTGAGTACCATAAGAAAAATATTTAATTTGAAGTATATCAAGTTAGGAAAATCATTATGCCCTAAATAGAATCACTGATTAAGGGAAGAAAAAATAATTTCAGAGCTGATGAAAAGGGTAAAAACTCATTTCCAAATGACTGGGATCTGACTCTCGTCATGAGGCTACTCCAGTTATAACATAAAATGAAAGAAATGATTGGTTTATAACTGGTTTATAATGGCCCCTCGTGACAAGAAAGACATTTAGGTGCTGGAGCATTTCCATAGAAGGGCAGTGAAACTGCTGAAGGGTCTGGAGCACAAGTCTTTTGAGGAGCAGCTGAGGGAGCTGGGGGTGTTCAGCCTGGGGAAAAAGAGGCTCAGGTGAGACCTTATTACTCACTACAATTACCTGAAAGAAGGTTGTGGTGATGAGCTCAGTGACTTGGTCTAGTTGGTGGGAGGCTTGGATGGATGGAGTGTGGTGTCCATGGTTTCATGCTTGTGGGCCTGATCCCTGGGTGGGCGTTCACTTGGGAGTTGGACTAGATGATCCTGAGGGTCCCTTCCAACTCAGAAAAACCTGTGAATCTGTGAGGTGGGTGTTGGTGTCTTCTCCTAGGTAAAAAGAGACAGTACAAGAGGAAATGGCCTCAAGTTGCACCAGGTTTAGATTGGATATTAGGAAAAATTTCTTCACTGCTAGAGTGGTCAAGGATTGGAACAGACTGCCCAGGGAAGTGGTGGAATCACGATCCCTGGAAGTGTTCAAAAGGCATATGGATGTGGCACTTGGGGATATGGTTTAGTGGTGAACATGGTCGTGCTGGGTTAATGGTTGGTCTTGATAATCGTATCTTTTCCAACCTTAAAAATTCTGTGATTCTATGAAGGAAAAGTGAGCTCTGAAACTTCTTTACTCTTACCTTTGAAGACGTAAACCATGTACTTCACCTTAGCTGGATGGAGGGTAGGAGTGCTCAGCTGTTGTTTCAACTGCTATGGGGACTGCTGCAGTATAAGAATCCTTCCCAGGTGACAGCCAGAGGCTACAGATCCTCCTGGTACTGCCTGTCTTGCAGCTGCAGAATAAGTGAGCTATAGACAGCTGTACACCTTTGTGGCAGAGAGAGCCATGTGAGCTGAGAGTCAGAAGCCAGAGCCTGATGGTTGTGGAGGGTGGAAAGGAGCTGACTGTGGAAGCCCTGGATTGTGTTTGAGAGATTCATCCTTCTGGATGTAGTCAGTCTCATTGTGCTGACACAACTGGAAAATTAGAGAACTCTTTATTAAACCTTTTGTAACATATCTCTGTTCATTCCATTAGTCACAGAGCTTGCCAGTCCCTTTTAAAGGAAAACTAAATGATAAATGTGGCAGAGAAAGTTCATGTGTGTCCAGACCATTCTGATAAATTTTTAAAACTCCCTCTCCCCTTAGAAACTTTGGATTCATACTGTAGATGCTGCCAATTTTTTTGTGAATAATGGTTGTGGTATCTGCATAATAATTCCTTGATATATAAGCTCCTAGAAGCTTCTCCAACATTGCACTATAAATGGTCTGATTTTTACCCAGTGTTTTTAAATAAGTGAAAAAAATACTATTCTTGAAGTTTGCTGATTTGTGGGTGTGCAACACATGGTCCTCAGCCATCCAAAGGGTGACTCTCCAGAGCAGTTTTGTTAAAAACATGTGCATTTGACTGTGTGTTGAAATTTGTCTGCTTGAGCCATGCTTGCCATTTGTAAACTAAGATGTTGAGTCAGTTTGGGGATAGTCAAAAGGAGACATCATGTGCCTCTCCTGAGCCCCCAGGAGTGCTCTGAGTTGGTGTTGCTGCTCCTTAGGTTTAGTCACTGCCTTCTGCCTTAAAAGGAAGGCATTTGTTCAGTGAATGGTGCGTAAAATCCTGTCTTAGGGATGGGGTGAGTTGTAACGATATATATAAACAATAAAAATATGAACTTTGTTGCTGAGAGGAAAAGTAAGGAATTGAGTGTAAAATGTTGTTATTAGTGTAGGAATCTCACTTTTGGAGAGTCAGGACTATACTTCAAATTCAGATGTTTCTCACTGCTCTCTGAATGTCCTCAGTGTTAAAACTTGAAAGTTTGAAAGTATTTTAGGGACTTGTGGCAGGGCTTTGAATTCCTACGTTGGTTAATATATAGCATAACTCCTCAGCAAGTCATCGAGCTCTCCAGCAAATTGGTTTGAACAATTCCTGCATTTTCACTCACTCAGGATAAAACCATATGTAGCAAATGTCAGTGAAGGTAAATGTAAGCATATATTTCAGTTTTCAGAAGTTATCAGATCATCTTCAAATTTACTTTTCAGAGGAGCTTGGCCTAGATACAGTGCAGTTTTCCCACCCTGAACTCGGTTCCCCCCTCCTATGCCTTTCTCCCTTGAGATCAGAAGTCTATTTATTCTTGGTATTATAATTCATACTCTCTATTGCTGTAGGTTGCAAAAGTGCAAGTCAGATTTTGTTCTTTTTATCTTATTTTCAGATTTAGATTTGCTTGAAATAAGCCTTTGTTTTGCTTGTTGTTTTGCTGTGCTTACTACTTCAGCATCTCTGCTCTGATCACATTGTGATTGTTAGATCCTAGCTGTTACCCAGTTTCAGTGTTTATTATCATATTTGGCACATCTACTTGGAAAAGGCCCAAAACAAAATGAATGTGCAGTCTTTAACCAATAAGGAATTCACTTCTAGGAAAACATTTCCCTTCCTTGGTGTTTTTGCACAATTTATTTCAATTAACATCTGCAAACAAATCATCCATTCCAACGCTGATCAAAGTCCTTTTCTGTCTCTCCTTGGTAAGGTTTTCCTAATTGGAAGTCTAAGATTCTGAAAGTCATCCAGTTCTTCTTCCGTGCCTTTGCTTTTTACATAGATTGAGATGTCAGCGAAGATTGTTTAATGAACTCTCTTTGGAGACTCAAAATCATTGCTGCCACTAATATCACCATCGACTTAAGCTCTTTTATTATGGAAAATGTCAGACTGTGACACTTTAAATCCCTACTTTTTTCTTACTTCAGTCTTTTTTATTATTATTATTTTATTAATGTTGTAACAGAAATTTAGCACTGTAATTGTGAAAAACTATTTTCTATGATTTTTATATTTTAAATAAAATTTACTCCAGAGTTTATGGAAGCCATTTTTCCCCTAAATGTTCCTGATACATTTTTTGTTTTAAGATAATTTGATTTTTGAATTCAGCCTCCCTTGAAAATTTAGTCTCATTCTTCCAAACCAAAAAGGTTTTAAATTTCCTGGCTGATTCTTTTTATACAGGAAGGGATCCTGGAATCATTATGTTTTAAAATGTCAGCTTGGATAATTTTTTTAATACCTAAATAGATAGTGCTCTAAGTGTAGTGACAGAGTCACTTCAGGGTTAAGCTATATTTTTTACTTGATACAAATGTGGCAAGTAGTTTAGCTGACAGTAGGCCAAAAGCATTTTTTTATTTGTTTACTGCTGAATTAAAAAAAATCTCTTAATATTTACTCACTAGAAACAGTATTTGTAAAAGTTTGCCAAATGTAGATCATGGCAAGGTTTTTCTCTTAGCAGCTGCCATTCCTGGTCCTGTGCTTGTGCTATAACATTATCTGGGGGCTTGAGATGACACTGAAACCAAATGTTGCTGTAGGCTGGATCGGTAACTTTTGCCAAGAGGCTTTTCTGGCCAGTGGATATTAGGCAAGAAAAGCCAGTCAGAGGAAGGCTGGTTTGCACTGCACTTCTGGCTCTGCATATGGAATGTCACCGTCGGGCTTGATCTGGCCCGAGCGACAGGTCTGCAAAATCAGGCACAGACTGGACTATGAGTTAATAATGGTCATGTCGATGTAGCTGTAATTGGACATACAATGGTTTCCTTTGTGCCATTTAGAAACTAGTTTTCTCAGGTACTTTTGGAAGCTTCAAATCCATGGATTTGGTATGGTGTGTTGAGATAAGGAGATAGGAATTATGTGATGGAGTGGACAAGTGGGTAACCTGACTGGCTTAGCTTTCACGCCCATGCCGTGCTGACTAAATGAGCTAACTCAGTGGAAGGCTGAGATTTTCGGAGGATGTTGTCCCTACATGCCCTCCATACAGTCACTAGGGACCTGTTCCCTCCCTGGTTAGCACTGACTACATTCTGCTCCTGCCAGTGTTGAAATCCCTCGTAGAAGGACCTGAAGCTTCTGCCACCATGATTTAAAATACCATCATGTAGACTGTCTAGCTTTCAGAAGAACAGTCTTAAAGGTTTGGTGCTTAAAATAGTGATCTGTAACCCATCTACAGTGTAGCTCTGAAGTAATCCTCCTCCTCGAATTTGGCCCCTTGCCTGTGGCTGCCTGTTGTGGTGGCCTGAAGCAGAGCTGGGCTCTGCTGCCACATAAAGGCTGCAGTGCAGTACAGCAGCATCTGCTGCTGTGGCACTGCCAAATGACAAACCCCAGGGGTAACTGGGCAGATCTTTGTGATCACAAATTGTTTTCTTGGTCATGATAAATCTCCCCCTGTTCTTTGTTTCTCAGTCAGTCATGGTCTGCAGGGTTCAGAGAGTAACTCTCCTTCAGAGACTTTCAGCATGTGTTTTAACTTCTCTCCAGAGAATAGGAATGTCATCCTTCCTCAGCTTAGTGTTCAATGCACCATCGGGTCCCTTCCAACTTCATTTTTGCAAAGAGAGACCCTGTGGCCTTTAAATGGGGCCGAAGCAAAAAGCTGGAGTTCTTCTTCCCAACGCTGAAAAACGGAGCACCTTCTCATGTACTTTTACTAGCTTTCACTGTTTCTACACCAGCCAGTGAAAAACCAAAACCAACTGAAAACGGAAGGGATAACACAAAAAATGTGCACCAATAGAAATTAAGAACGAAAAAGAATTAACATTAAACGATAGGGAATGTGGTACAGTGTGTTCAAACGCAAAAGGCACTTGTATGTGTTAGGAATGAGATAGCGGCTCTACTATTTCTACTGCAGCAGGATTCTCCTCTGATGACATTGACGATAGGAGAGACAGGTTGGGCCGAGCTTATTATGTCCTTTGTTTCTCATGAGCTCTCTAAGAGGCCTTGAAGGTGACCAGAGCACTGCTTGGAGCAATTGTAATCCTTAAGAAAAATGAGACCAGTGAGCTCTAAAAACTTGAGTTTTCCAGATGTCAGAGATGATGTGGGAAGTAGCAGCATAATTGAAATTGCTCTGCCTGTATGTCAAAGGGTTCATAAAATCATGGAATCATAGAATATGCTGAGTTGTAAGGGACCCATCAGGATCATCAAGTCCAACTCCTGTGACCCCTCAAGAATCACACCATGCCTGAGAGCATTGCCCAAACACTTCTTGAACTCAGGCTGGCTTGGTTCATGGTGTCCTAGAGGAAAGACCAGCAAATAAGAGCATGTGTGCTGCATGAACTACGTGGACAGATTTTAGAAAGCACAGCAGTTGATGAGCATAGAACCGTGAGAATCATAGAATATGCTGAGTTGTAAGGGACCTTGTGGGATCAGTATCTCTCAGCTCGCAGAATGGAGGAAGGGTACTGCCTGTAAGGTGGTTGTGGTAGCTGCACTCTCAGCAGGGAGTACCTCCCTTCTTCCACTCTTCTGCTGATGTTTTTCCCCATACGTTTAGATTGTGAAGAGGAGAAAGAAAAAATTGGCCTGGTGCACCATTCTTGGAGGGCTGCCAGCCTCTGCCCCAGAGATCCCAGCACTGCAGGGAGCAGTCCATTTTCCAAGCACACTCAGCAGTTCTTTTAAAAGATGTCTTAATATAGGAGATTTTTGGATGTACTGCCAAAACAAATGCATCCTAACTACAACTCTCACAGCTCTGAATTCCTGAGCCACCTTTCCCACACTGGTGTCAACAGGGAAAAGACTGAACAGCTTATACTGATCATGATATTGCGAAACTTCAGAACAAATCTTCCCAGGCCAGGTTTGAAGTAATTTGAAATAAGGGAGCTAGCAATGAAAGAACATTCCCTTTTGACCCAAATCCTGGAGAAGTTTGCACCAGTCTCAAGGTAAGGCAGGTACTGAAGCTCCCAGAGCAGAGCAGTTCTGCCTTACCATGTATTTGTTCTTGTTTACTATGAGATGTGTGTATTAACCCTAACCAAGGTTGCTGACATTTTGCATCCTTACACCTTAACTCATGGTGATTTTAAAATATGTGGATGGCTTATTGTATTTTTGAAAGGATATTCGAGATCTCACTCTGCAATCCTGCCAGAACTGACTAAAAATAAATTACACTATGAGACCATGAGAGTTGTAGTGCAGAGTAAAGGATGGGATGGGAAGATTCGAGGAATCATTTTTGTTGAACTCTCATCATTTAGCATGTCTCCAAAGAATAAGGGGAAAAGAAAAGATGATTAATGTGTTATGTATCAAGACATAACTGCATTCATATAACTTGTCATAAAAGAAATAGTTTTTTAACCCTTGGAGTGAGCAAGCGTTACTTGTAAGAGTTAATTTGAAATTGTTAACCTGTCTATAAACAGATTGAATCAGAAATTAATTATTCTGCCATTTGATTTAGCTTCCTTACAAAGTTAATTTCAAGCAACAATTCAATCAGGGCAAAGAAGAGGTTGAAGAAAAACTTTGGCAAATATGTAATTTATATGACCACATTCTTGCTTTTGACCTAGCAGAAAAGTTTGTAAGGATAAGTGAGAACTCTTGAGGAAAATTATTTGAGGATCTCCAGAGAGAAACAAATAGTAAGTTGTTTTACTTCACATTGCATAGTAAGGGGGCCTGAGATGAGATCACCCTGGGAAAGTGAATTCCAGATTGCATTACAGATGAAATAATAAATAAATGGAGGGATGGAAATTATTAGTGGGAGGCATGCATGTTGGGTTTTTATTTCATTTATGAGTAGAGTTAATATAGCTTTAAATCTCAGAGTTTTGAGAAAAATATTTTACAATACACTGTCTTAAGAATCCAAAGTAAGGGAAAAACTATGCCTTTCAGCAAAGTTATCAGTGGAGTCATGAAGAGTTCATTCTGCTCTTTTTGTGTCCTCTGTTTCTTGCATGTAACCTCTGTGTTTCACAGCCTGCCCGTACATCTTTCCCAGATGGGTGTCCAGCTTTTCCCTTCCTTCCGCCCAGAACTATGGATTGTCACCACTGCCAGCCAAAGTGGGAGATGACAGCCATGCTTTTCTTCTTTAGAGTTAAGCTTTCTGATCATATGAGAACATACAAAGCATCTAGCTTATACATGTGTGCACTGGGTGGGGACAGAAGGTGTTTGGGAGGTTATTATTCAGCATGGGCTGAATAATGGCACAGCCCTTTGCAGAGTGCACAGGGCACGCNATTATTCAGCATGGGCTGAATAATGGCATTATTCAGCATGAGCTGAATAATGGCATAGCCCTTTGCAGAGTGCACAGGGCACAATTTCCTGCACCACTGGAGTTTGTTGGCTGCAGCATTCTTGAAGAGGCAAGCCTTTTGCAGTGGCACGTTCATGGGGGTGCACATCTTTTCTAAACCACTGAATTTTCATTGTCAAAAACTGTGCAGACCAAAAAAATTTGGCCCTAAATTCATGAAAACACAGCAGGACTTTCCCCTGCATATCCATGTGTCCCCAGTTTCTAGTAAAACCAGAGGCCCAGTATATATAGTTTAAACATCCCAAAGACTGAAACTTGCACACTTGAGTTGTTTTTTGGAAGGTAAGCAGCAGTTTGTTTCAGCTAGTAATCTCCACAGCCCTCCTATAGATGAGAGTTGTCTTAGAGCAGCTGTTCTTGCATTCAGTGGAGTATTCTCTCTGTTTGTTGTGAATGCCATATTTCAGAATTAATAGCACACCTGCTTGCAGCTGGAGAGAAATTAGGTGTCACACTGTTTGGTCTATGTGCTTTCCTATCTTAGTACCCAGGAAGATTGTGAAAGTATTCTGAAACTTATTCATTATAGCATCACCCACAGCAAAGATCTGTTACTATATGGACTTGCTTATATTCAGATTCCCAGGGGTGAGATGATTTCCCAAGAACTGATCTGGGTTAGATGTACACAGCAGTTTGTATGAAATGGGCTGCCCTGTATTTGCCTAGCAATAACTCAGTGCTGTCAGCCCAGGACAATCCAAAGCCCAGCTGTAATCTGTTCTGATGATACCACATTTACTATGTCTCACCCTATTTAGTATGTCCTGATTGCATTTCCAATAGATGTAGCTACCAAATTATCTCTACTCAGAGTATTTACAGGCCACATATTAGGAAATGAATTTTCAGTATATCCTTCGTTTCCATGGTAGCTCTAACAAAGGTCTGATTAAACTCGTAAGAGACTTTCATGCTTTCAACTACTGGTTTCCTGTAAGACAGCAATACCTTCTCTCTGTATAATTATTTACCATACCATTGCTATATTTAGCGTTGCACTGTCTAGAATTTTCAGCTGAAATTCACCTTTGATAATGCTGTTTTGCTATAGTATCAGCTGTCTCACTGTAATAACTAGATGTTGTTGTGATTATTCTGTTGATGCAAATAACTGCCCTCGCTACCATTGCCTCTTGCCTGTTCTTCCAGTTGTTTTCCTTGCTGCCATCCCAGATGCTGGCTTCCCTTATGACAGAAACTCATTTGTGGTAGGTCTGACTTCAGGGCTGATCCTCTACTGCAATATAAATAAGACACAACAACTATGTATTATACATACATAAATAACCTCTTCTTAAAAATCTTTTGGCATTCTCAACTTATTAGAGCAGAGCATCAACCTTCTTGATCTTAATATGTGATTCTGTGAGCAAATCAGTTTTGTTTGTGGGCTATCCTGTAACAAGCAAGGAGACGACACCTTCTCGGAGTCCTTGGGCCTGATCCACTCTCAATTTCATCTTGAGTTACAAGGAAGCGGCTACTAAAGCAAAGGAATAAAGATTGTTTCCAAAGGCCAACTCAGAATAAAAAAAAAAATAATTCAGAGGAGAGGAATTACATGAGGCAAAAGAAAGAAACAGAGGAATGGGTGAATTTAGATTACAATTAGGTATGTCCGCAAGCAGTTTTATTCTTCCAGGAATAAGTTCCCTGAAAGTACAGTAATCCCTCAGTTCTTTAGAGCTCAAATTTCGCAGCTTCAAATCTTGACCTTTTTTTTCCCCCGCGAAGACGTCATTGCCTTCCCTCGGGTGTTCGCAGGGTTTTTCCGTATCATGTGAGCAGCAGACAGCTGCGCATGCTCAGTCGGAGTCACTGCCGCAGCAGGTGGCTCACTCGGGGGCTGGACAGACACCCTCCCTTATGAGAATGTTTGAAATGTTAATAATGTGTTAGGGAAGCTTTATACTCATTGTGTCAAACTCACCATGTGGTGCAGGGGGGCAGCCCGTGGCACAGGGTTAACGCCACCCTCTTGACCCGGACCAGCACGCGCTCAAAGCCGCGCTCCTGACTGGGACCAGTGTGTGTTTAAAGTGGAGGCAGCCATGAGCACCACCCAGGCTCCCCATAAGCAGCAACAGTGCTGATGGCAGGGTTGGCCCACGGCACAGGGAGGGGTTGGGGCGGTGGGCAGGGCTCATCTACGTATGTATTTTGCTTATCTTCATGGTAATCAACTATCATAGGACTTTTCCAGACCCGAAGCCCCACAAAATTCAAGGGATTACTATAGTACCATTACTTCAGAACAGGCAAACCAGGCTGCATGGCTGGGACTCTGTTAGGTAGTTCTGCATCTGTGCAGCAAAAATTAGTCAACAGCTTGTTTTTCCATATTTAAATAACTGATGGTTGGGTATCAAGGCTTTAAAGTACTGGGAAACTTAAGATGTGGCAGAAGGAATATAGTTTGTCAGAAACAGAGGTGGAAACAGACTGCTACTATCTCGATTTTACCAATGTATGACTCCTGTCTACAGCCAGTCTAATTTCTTGTCTTAAAAAGAAAAAGGGCTGCATGATAAATTAGATACAAGAGAACTACTTGACAACAAGTGCAAGACCTGGTTTAAGTACAAAAGAAGATACTGTGGTTTTTTCTGCGTGCTGAGACATTTTATACGCGGGGTGTGAGGAACAGGTTTATTATGTGGGATTTTTTTTATGTAGCTGTTGCTTGCTGTGGGATTGAACACTGTTTTGTGGTCCACGTAGAACTCATAACCAGATCTCCATGAGGAGGTATCACTTTGCTTACAGTATGATGAGTGTTTGACATGCCTATGGAGCAAATGCGGCTAATACTGCACAAAGGAAGCTGCTGAGGCATGCTAAACTTATATAGGGATAAAATGTAAGAACCCCTCCACCTCCAGGAAGAATGCAACTGTAATTTGTTGAATAGCTTTTTGATGTTGGTTTGTTTTAAAAAAAAAGAAGAACTGAACAAAAAGGACCAAACTCAATTTGGTAAAAGCTGCAATAATCTGTAGGAGGACTTGGAATTTGCAGCATATTTCAAATGTCTCAGTTAAAATTCAGAACTTTCAAGGACACTTTATCTGGGCTAAGGAATGAGGCATCCCTGTTCATAGGGTGTAAGGGGAAGGGCGAATCAGGAGTATGCTCCCTGCCAAATGAGGATGCACTCTTCGGAAGAGTGCTCTTCTAACAGCTGTAGAGAAACATGAGATAGATGTGGAGCAGGAAATGGCTGACCTTGTTCATTGCACAACAATTGTTTTTTTGCTTCAGGAGAGGAAGACTGATTTGCTTATGGCGACAGCTGAGCCTAGAAGGATCATACATACTCACTTTCCCAAAGGAAATGACTAGGAGAGGGCAGCTTGTCAGAGAGACGAGTCACCACTTGTTCTAAGTATGCATTTGTCTATACAAGGAGGAGAGAAAGTGTATTCTCCAGAAAAGACTTCATTAAAAATTCCAAAGAGACTTTTATTACCCCAGAGCCAGTAAAAACCATCCAACCCAACTTCTGACTAAATAAAAAATGTTTATGTTCCCCACCAAAAAGAGATTAGATTTCAGATCGTCAACAGGAATTAGTTGTTAAAGAACACTCTGAACAAGGAGTCAAAAGTTTGAGCAGTATGAAATTAAGAGTGTTTGTTTCTTTATTTCTGGGTGTGTTTATTTAACCTTTGACCACTTCCCACCTATCACTTGTTAATACACTTATCTCCCTAACATCTTCTGCCACCCAGTTATCCCTTTTGAAAATGGGTTTCTCTCTCCCACATCACGTATTTAAGATGAGCAATGTCTGAGCACATGCTCACCTCTCTGGCCGGCCACTGATGTTCCTGTCTCCCGCTGGTTTGTTGTGTTGGGGGATCCCAATGGAGCAGCGTGTCAAAGCAGGCAGGATGTCACTTTGTTCCACAGAAACAGAGAGGTGAGTCTGTCCCCTTTTCTATGGTCAGCCAAATGCACTGATTGTTGAACATGGAGCTGTTGGATCACACTGAGAGAGAAAGCTGGGAATGACCACAGAGAACATGGTGTCCGTATCATGCTGGTGCTGCGCAGTAACGTCTGTTAGTGGGTTTGGTTTTCCCTAAGCCTTTTCAGTTAAACAAGGAGCACGACATTGTGCCGTATTATGAGATAAACCAGACGAAAAGCATGCTCTATCCAGAGCACCTCCCAGGAAAGCTGGGAAATTCATCCTGCGGGTGGAATGAAGACCTTACCTCTATTTGTAAGAGCTGAAAGTTTCTGATTATGGAATGCAGTTGCTGAAGCTGTAGGTCATCACTCTGGGAGTCTGAACTTACTGACCCTCACTCTCTATGCCATTTTTAATATCTTTACCCTATGTTTTGCAGTCTCATCTCTTGTTTATTAGATCATTAGCTGTGTGAAGGGAGAATTTCTCTATACCACCTGTTTGTTTTTAGAGTTCCCCTTACTTTCCATTTGACTTACTGGCTTTGCTCCCAGAAGTATGTTTTCCCTCTCTAAAAAAAGTAAAGGGAGAGAATAAACTAGTAAAAATACTTGAATGCAACAGGGGAAAGACTGGGGAAAGAGCTCTTTGGTCTGCCCTTTCCTAAGTGTTACCAGGCAGCCTATAAGAAGTATGTGTCAGGTTGAATGCTGAATGCCAGGTTGATTGGTGTTAAACAGTGAGCACAAGTTAAGCAATGAGCTTTCCCAAGTGTGTTGCTTTGCTCTTCCCCACTTATTGATTCCTAGAGTACAAACACACAAATTGGATTCAACATATGGTTGGCAACTTAAAACAGTGGAGGATGATAGCAGATAAGGCACTGTGCATTGGTTCCTACTACTGTAGATAGAGGTGATGGAATTCTCCTCTGCTCTAGATTTTCTTTTGAGACATTCTTTTGGAAAGGCCAGGCGGGAAGAGTACAAAGATTTTGTTATCTGCAGGAGTGCCTTGAATGATCAGGATCTGGAGTCATTTTATCCATTGTAACAGTGTGCTTACAATGTCACAGACTTGTACATGAAAGAACATTTCACCTAAAAGCATGTTTTTTCCATTTAGACCCAGGACTTTCTCTAAAGGCTTGAGTGCAATTACATCAAGGTTTATCTATGTCTGAAACTCTATCAGAAGTTTATAGTAGGTGAAAAATTGTAGCAAGCAACACTACCAGGAAAGAGAGACGTTGGGGTTTTATAGATGTTTTTTTCTTTTTAATTAAAGCATTTCCTTGTGGCATTTCTGGACAAAGTTCTCATACTTGAATGATGTTTTTCAGAAAAAAAATAACAAGAAGCAGTTGTTTTAAAGAAGTAGCCAATGACAATAGGATGAATTCAGTTAGCCTTAGCATGCCAGGGTAGATTGAGAAAGCAATTCAGACACTTCTGTCAGACGTGCAAGACAGGGTCATCACCCTACCAAAGACAGTTTGAAATTCTAATGTGATGTTCCTGTTGATGCTGTGTGTAATAAGTGGAGAACACAAACTGCTTTGTGCTGATGGGATTCGGGGGGATAGCAGTTTCCTATCCTGAGGGGACTTAGATACGTCTTTGTGCCTTCATCGTATTTTGTCTCAGTGTGTATTGCAAATGTGGTTTCCTTCCTTTAATGAACAAGGAGTGTCCAGTTACTACTGTATAAACTCCACTTGCAAGTCTCCTTCTATTTTTTCAGTGACATATTGTGGGCAAGCACTGAGTTACCTACAATATGATGGACACTATAGCCCATCTTTCACCAAGATAAAGGCAAAGAGCTACCACGCTCCTGTTGAATTGGTGAGCAAAGCACTAGGGACACCATTTGTTGAGCAAATCACTAGGGACACCATTTGGTGAGGAATGTACATTTCAGTTTGAATAAATCCATTCTTCATGGAAGTACAATAAAAGATTGTTAGTTGTATTTTAGTTAACATTCCTTGTGCTGCCTCATCAAAGTTGGCATGTAGATCAAAAAAGCAAAGCTAAAACTGAGAGAAAACAAATCATGTGTATGTGAAGTCCATATCTGAAGCTGATATTTGGTGGAAACAACTCTACTTATGTTTTCTATATTGCTGTGTTTACAGGACAGATGTAACCTATGAGTCAGGCTCAAGTGTGGTACTGAAGTATCAGTCTGGCTTTCCTTCACCTCCCTGATTCTCAGTACTTTGTGTCTTGGTCTCCAGTTATAAAGGTCTTGAGTGTTGTCCTTTAGCTTTAAAGATGCTACTCACAGAATCACAGAATTACTCGGTACAAGACTGTCTAAAGATGTTGAAGAGCATTCTCAGAACCCATCAACATCCTTTCATTCAAAAAGAAGACTATACAAACTATATAGGCTGTTATTCATTCATTACCTAATCCTTAGCCCTTCTTCATATGCACAGAGACATTTCGTTTAGCCAAGAGTTGTATTCTTGGGAGAGAACATTGGCTCTTTGCACAGCCTTTTTTTTTTCTCTTCATTAAAGCCTGTAAGCTCTTGCTGATGGACCCTGGACCATCTCTGGACTATCTGTCCTCAGCGTTTTCTAGACCTGTGTCACAGGGTTTTTTGGTAGCCTCTCTAGTCTGAGTAATGCCTTTTGAGCAGTTGACCTTGCTGGAAGCAGGTGTACATATTCCTTCTCCTCAGTCAGCTTCCCTTGTTTATTTGGAGTTTCTTACCTTTTCCATTGTTTTTGCTTTCCTGTGAGGTTTTGGTTTGGGTTTTTTTTTTAGAAATCTATAGTCTGGTTTATTTCACACTAACCCATTACAAATAAACATATCAAGCCTGTGCTTTACTAAGAAAACAATCCAATTCCTGGACTCCTGTAGACTCATTTGAAAATTAAAACCCTACAGAGTGTTTTTAATTAAGCTGATGAGTTTACCTTCTTACATCAAAACAACATCAAAAAAGAAATCAAAGAATTTGCATGTTATGATTCAGTGTCCAACTGTCACTAAGCATTTTAATTACTTTTCTGTCAACTGTCCTCCTTTAAAAAATGTTGGGGGAATTTCATCTCCCTCCTGACAATTAAAGTAAAAAACCAGAGCTATGTACAGTAATATACTAATAGTTCCTCCTGTGTTGATCACCAAAATTTATTTTCTTCCAAAAATCTCTGTAGAGTGTAGGTAACGTTTGAGGTTTCATTTGTTTTTTAAAGGGAAAGCTCATTTTTTTCTTCTTGATATCTAATTGCTATACTTTGAAGGGAAACTAAGATAAAATCCAAACTCTTAGTGAGCATGTTCAGTCCTGTAAACTTTATTGACATTGGTGTGAACAGGTAGGAATTTATCTTGGGACAGAGTGTTAGGTAAAGACTTACATTGTTTATTTTCTTAGTCTGATATTTCCCACATAAACTTTTCATCATGTTTTAATTATAAGAAAGACCTTAAACTTTCTACTTTAAAATAATGGCTTGACAAGAGAGAAATGGTTGTCTGGGTTGATGTTAACATTACAGCCTTCCTCAGTTTTGGTCCATCAGCTGAATGGCTCTTTTATCCCTTGAAAATGGTTTTCCAGCTTTGCTGCTCGCTCTCCTTGCTGTGCTTTGCTGTTGTGCTCATCCTCTTCATGATTTAAAACAAAAGAGAGATGCTTAAACCCTGGTAGAAAATAGGGAACACCATTATTGAAAATGAGACACTGGAACTTTTCAGCAGTTTATCGTCTAATGCCTCTAGTCATCCTTCCAGGTTGTTACTCACAAGTTACATATACTGATGTGATCCAATCGACACTTCTTTAAATAAAGATATATATATATCTTCTCTTTCCTGTTGCCTTTCTTAGGACACATTCCCATTTCAAACCTGCCACCACATCGATATAGGAGTAGGAAAATTAGTGTGTGCTGCCAACCCAGTCTCCGAGGGTGGCCTTCAAACAGATTTGGCAGCAGAAGTGGGATCACTCTGAATTAGACCTAATTCACTGTGCTCCTACCTCACAAAAGGGAATAGTTAAATTATGCACCCAACTTGCTGTATCTTCTACAGCTTACTAGTGGCCACTGGTTAACAGGCAAAATGTCAGGCGATCAATATGCAGTAACTGCTTTAGCCACAAGGGATTTCTGTTGGCTGCCATGTCTTTTGCATACAATCTACTCATGTGCATCTTGTCCCAAGTCCATAGAAATATACAGACAGTGCAAGGTAGTAAGGTAGTTAGGGTAGTAATTAAAACATTTACATAGATCAAAATCATTATAAAAAAGTCACTGGCCTCTTTTAGACATGATAAATGGCTTTTTTGAAGCTTTAGGAGGCAGGCAGCTATGTACACATGGGACAGGTAGAGAAGCTGTTTACTACCCTGTCCCCCAGGAGAAGGGATCTGTTGGGGTGGGCTGATGTGAGCTGTGTGTAGCACCAGGTCTGTTCTCAGGATGATTTTTTTCTTCTCATTCCACCTCAGGTCAACCCTACATAATATGTACTTATTTTTCTGTGAATATTGCCAAATGGCAGAGGCAGGAGAAGGATTTGGGAATGGTGGGGACCTGTTGACATTTCTGTTGTGAGATTTCACATACCTCTTACCCTTCAACGAAATGTTCTTGTTCACTTAACCTGTGTGACTTTTGTGTAAATTGGAAACCTCATTAATTTAACAAATGGTAAATGTTAATACATCACACTTTCACTGAAAACAGTTGCTGAACAGGTTGCTGAGGTAACAGCTCTTGGTCAAACAGAGGTTTGCTCTGGAGAAGCAGTGCTCCTGCTTTTCAAATTCTGCAACACTCTTCTGGGAATCTCGTACAGCTGAAAAGGCTTGTTTCTTGGTGCAGCACTTTTCACTATAGCTGCTTTTCCAGCAGGGAGGAGAACTCAGGCAGTTCCTCTGAGATCCTGTGCATTTGTGGCCTTTCATCATTCCATGTGTGCTGTCAGTCCAGCTGGCACACACATGAACCTGCGTGCAGGTGTGCTGGGTGCACAAAGAAACAGCTCATTCCTGTCTAACTCTGCCTTGAAATCTCTTTGCTTTCAGATGTCCACACGGAAGCAGTCCAGGCAGCCCTTGCTAAACATAAAGAAAGGAAAATGGCAGTCCCCATGCCCTCGAAACGACGTTCATTGGTGGTGCAAACATCAATGGATGCCTACACACCTCCAGGTGAGTATCTCTCTATTTTATGAGAATTTTAAAAGTAGTTCTTTTTACTGCTATGAAAGAATAATCTATCTGCATTGATTGTAATGGAAATGTCATTTGATGCACAAGTTGAACATAATTTTAAAGTTATGTTTGAAGAGGAGGAGGTGAACTGGATGGTGAAAAAGGCAATAGGGGCGGTTCACATTATTGCTTTGCCCGTTTTGGGTCCTTACTGGTACCACTGGTCCTTTTGGTCTTACAAGAACCTAACTAAGGCCAGCTTGTCATATTTTATGATATTCAAAGATCCTTTCAAGTTTCTGATTTATTCCCTAACACTGTAATGTAACGTCTTTACAATTAGTTCTGCCGCTCCTTTTCAAATTTATCTTCTGTCTACTAGACTGTGAAAATACCTTATATCTCATGCATTCCCATTATAAAGGAAGACTTTTATTATCCTTATTTTTTATGCAATAATACAGAAGCCATGACCTTAGAACAGGGAAGTTCTCTCAGTGTGTCGTTAGCAACTGATTTAGTTTCAGGGCTTTCAGTATTACAGACTTTTCTGATTAAGTTTGCCTTCCTTCCTGAGATTTTCTTAACGACACTTTCTTTAATGTGCGTATTATGAACATGCCTTATTTCTATTACGAAAACCCCAGAGCACTGCAAGTTAACAGGCTGTTTTTAATTACTAGATACTTCTTCTGGTTCAGAAGATGAAGGCTCCGTACAGGGCGACTCCCAGGGAACTCCCACCTCAAGTCAGGGGAGTATAAACATGGAACATTGGATCAGTCAAGCGATCCACGGCTCTACCACATCAACCACTTCCTCCTCCTCAACACAAAGTGGAGGCAGTGGTGCTGCACACAGACTAGCTGATGTTATGGCTCAAACACATATAGGTTAGTATACAGACCTACTGAGTATATCCAGTTTAACATGAATGTTGACTCACACGTTCAGTTGTTGCTGCTATATGAAGCCTTACAAAAATCTCTCCTGTGCTGCTTTTTTGCCTTTTTTTCTATTTTCATATATTGTATATAGATACAGTCCTATCTTCCTATTTTAGGATGGGGAAAAAAAAAGAGCAGTTTAGATTCAGTGGTAAATTTATGTTGTGGCAAACAAGATCTACTATTGTCTCTCAAGTATCTTAAAATGTACAGTTGCTTGACTTCCATTACTTAGCACTATAAAGGTCTCTGTAGGATTCATTAGTAAGGAAAATCAGTGCATGCATCATTAGGGATTGCTTGCATATGAATTTCCCCCACTTCTCTACCACTTTAATTACATAGCCTGAGTGATTTTTGATAATTCTGTTAACAGTAGTCCTCTTAAACGTATTTTTTGTCTGCTCTTAATTGAATCTAGAATACTTGAACTGGGATATCTAGCTATTATACTCCATGGGAGAAATCATTATATACCTTCGGAGAAGAGAGCTGTTATTATTAGCAGCTTGTTTATATCCTTTGGAAAGATCCTAGGAAGTCAAAGCTTTCTTTCCTTTAGGGCTAAGCTTCACAGACGTTATTTCTGAATATTGTGCCATTGACATTGGTCTCCATTAACATACGGCATTAATGTTCATTAACATGAGACAACTATTTGATTAGATATGTGGAAAGCAAGGCTTGTTTTTCTTCATTCTTCAGTTGTTTATCATACAAGGCATTTGCTTTGGATATATTCTTATGGGTGTGTATATTGAGCTGTCTCACTAAAACTCTATTGGAGTCTATGTTGGAACAGATAATGCAATCTTACTGCCGTTCTACTTCACATATGAATTCAGTTTTGTGTGACTGTTCCTTAACTGATCATTCCTTTTCAAGTATATGTCATGAGATATGTGAAAACATCTTAAATGTTCCTGATTTTATGTGCTGAAAGAGTAGTTTGTATCCCTTTGGTTTTTGCTATAGCATGGCTTGATGCAACCCCTGTGTTTTCCGTAATCCTCTCACCATGGTCTGGAACTGCTCAATTGCAGTCGGGGAACAACTTGTATTGTATTCGTAAATTCACGCTAAATGAATAGCTGAGAACCTTGTTTTAGAAACTCATACACTTCTGAACACATTAATCATTGCATTTGATTATTTTCTGTGACTCCATCCTGAAATGCTAGGGGAAATTATAGCATAGAGAATTAAATTTATCCAAACTCTGAAAGGTTGTATTACTCACTCACCAAGTCTTAATGTGTCTTTAAATATAGCTTCTTTATAACGTGACATTTCAGTGATTTTAAATCTGGCACAGTAAGTCTTCTTTTATAATCACTGAGTTTGTGGTAAATAATACAGCATTTATAGAGCTAAATTAAGACGGCAGTGTTGTGCAGAAGACAAAAAATGCTACTTATACTTATTTTGCCTTGTTGGCTAGAAAGATCTTGCCTTTGAAGGAAGCAGTTGAGCTTACCTCAGTGTATACATGTTTTCATTCATTATGACAATAAAATACCTTAAGTTGCATTTCTAGTTGGATAGTAGTTGTGATGTCGTAATGTAAAGGTCAGTTGGATACAAAATATGAGTGATATCTGCTAACAGATTGCGACTGTGATCTTATGATTTCTGTCCGTCATTGTTTCTAAGATCACTGGATAAGTAAGAGAAACTGCAAAGTTGATAACTATAAAATTAATTTCTTCATGGGTGAAGCTGAATTCTATAAGAATTTCAAATTAAATTGCTCTTTTGTTTCTTTTCAATTCAAGGAGGTGGATTTTGCATTTAATTGTATTCTAAGAGGTAATAGATTTGAGGTATTGCCACAGATAGCCTTGCTCTTTCAGAGGCAGTGGGCCAGTGATTGGTACATGAATAATCCTATTTGGTAGGAGAGAATACAAGAGAGAAGAGCAATCCTGTTCCTTGGAGCTCCTCAGCTACTGGAGACAGTTTGTTCTTGATCACAAAAAATGTATGTTACCATGGTTTGATGTTTGTTTCCTTCAGGGAGTTGTTCTCCAGAGATAGAGCAGCTTGCAAGAGAGAAATCAGCTCTAAATACATAAGGACGTCATACTCTGAAGATGCTGATTTTGATAAATAGAAATTTAAGGTGCAACAGGAAAGACCTTTAATGATAACCAAAAAAAAAAAAAAGCCCTCCATTCTTATATTCACTTGGATTTGACCTCTAGAATATATCATAGAATCAAAGGGAAACCTTTTCCAGTTTAAGTGTATTAATGCAGGCCTGATAAAGGATTTGATACAAAGCTTTGGCTGTAATATAATCAGAGTTCAGCTTTGTGAATAATTCTGATAATTTGCATAACCTATTATATGCTTTTAATGTTATATTGTTCATTTAGTTTGACTGCTGCTACTGCTCTATTGTGGCAAAAGTTCTAATTTGGGATAGATATAATGTAAATATTTATTTTCAGCTTTAAGATGCTCAGTTGTCTGCATTAAGCTCCAGGGAGAATCTTTAGTTTGCCATATTTATCCCAGTTGTGTTTGGTGATTCTTGAATTAAGAGGTCAAGCCAGTGAAATCTTTAAAAAACACCCTTCTTTAGATCACTACTATATGTATTCCTAAGATCTTTCAAGTTTTCATCTGTTGGTATTACCTGGCTTGGATTTCTATTTATAGAAAATCAAGCATATTCCAAAGCTCAAAGCTCATGCAGTGAAAATTACATGGTGCTTGTCTATGACTGTAAATCTATATAAAGTTAATCACCTCACTACAAAATTTTGATACTGTAAGTGCATTTAATGTTTCTTTTATATGCTTCAAATATGTTTCTGTTTGAAAATCAAAGGCCTCCATCCACATTAAAGGCTACATAGATTCCTAATCAAGTAAATATAAAAACATGTGCCATAAAGCATGGCTGATAGTTTTCAGACAACTTGAAAATTCTTGTGTTCTGAGGTGGAATGTTGACTTATAATGCAGGTGACTAGTTTACAATACTATCTATCACTTGGGCATCAGTACAAAAGAGACCCAGCTAATGAAAAAAGCGACAATTCTGGCTCTGTATTTCCCTTCCTTGACAACCAGAAGAGCCAGCTTATTTGGGAGGAAAAGCTGAAATTTCTTCACGTTAGAATTGCATGGATGCTCCTTGAGTTCCCGAAGATTTTTCAAATATGTGGTACTTGTGTGAACTTCCAAACTGACACAGAAAATATGCCTCCACTTCTTCGCTTCTCCTCAGACATGAGGCTTTGTCAATGCACATGCTCTGTCCCTACATGAATCCGCTCTGCTTTGTTGGGTCTTTTCATCAAATGCTACAAATGACATCACTCCAGTGGCAGAAAGGAAGAGAGCTTTAACTGGAAACAGCTGTTGTGTCTGTGATCTTCTAATGCAAGAATATTGGAAGAGATGGGGATAGGAGGTGACGCAAATATGTATGTTTGATGGAGGAAATGCTTTGAAGTCACGCAGCTGTCACACTTTCTACTTTTTAAAGAACAGATGTGTCAGGATCATGGTTCTTAACTAAAACTCAAACAATACTTCAGGTTACCTGATGTAAGACCAAGCAACTCTATACAGATCATGTCCATAGTTGAAGCCTGGATTGACTGCTCTATACAAAGCCAGCTACATTTCACATAACATAGCAATTATCTTTTTCTTTAGAAGTCATTCAGACCAAATTCTTGTCTGTATCATTTTCATTTATCCAAGCCTGACCCTGAGACATGAACTGACTGAGGATTTGTAAATCTAATGGATGAAACTTAGAGCTGTAGATATGGCCACGATAAGACATCTGTTAGGCAGATACTATAAAGGAACACAGCAAGACAGACCTTAATATTCTTCTGCTGCTGCATAAAAGTTCTTAATGGAAATATAAAGAGCAGATGGGCAGACAGGGTGCTGGAACCCCAGTCTTTGGGTAATCAACTGTGGCCACCTTGGGAAGAGTTTCTTTCAGGCAATTCCCAGTGCCAGTGCTGCTTGTTCAGAAGGAAACCCTTTTACAAAAGAGCAGGACTCTTCAACTCTTCTCATTTTCTTTCACCCTGCTCAGCACCATGTTTAACAAAGAAGAATTTTGTTTCAAGAGCATGTCTGCTCCGTGCTGCTTTGGACCACAGATCCTCTCTCCCATGTATTTAATAAAAAAAAGTAATCTCAGTGCTAAAACCTGGAGACACTTTAACTTTGCCTTTCAAGGTCTGAAAGATGGAAACACTTCACTAGAAAGATGCAAACAATTATAGCTAACTTTAAAAATACTTTCTCATGTTACTGATAGCTGACTAACTGCAATTACTTTCTTAGTCATGATCTCCTATATGCATAGCAAAGCTGTATTATAACTAAAGATAAAAAGATAAACATCAGCATTTTTAATGGACTTAGTTATTGAGTAATTCAATCATGATCTATAAAAAGCTCTTGCCATTTAGCAAGAAAGGGCAAAAATTGTGCTGAGTCTAAAATAATTGATAATGGAAAAACATCTAAAATGAAGACATTATTTAAATAATTATCAGCTTAAGCTTCAAACTTTTATACTACACTTCAATTAGTCACTTATAGCACCATATAAGGTATATTTTTCAGTAAAGTTGTAACAATGGATGTGATCAAAACCCAAAGCTTCAACTAGACATCTGTAGAATGCAAGATGTTTCTGAGTTGTAGATAAAAACTATCTTGCATTTTCCTCAACCAGACAGTAAGATCGGCTGATAAGGTTCAATCCTTATGGTGTTCATGAATATAAACATTAGATAACAATTGCAGACGTTAATATCATGTATTAATTTTTCATGACGATTATCTGTCAAATGCTACCTTTAAATGAGGAGTATGCAAAATAAGCATCTGTTATAGCATCCTTTTTATGTGTAGCATAAGAATCAGTTTTCTGTGTTGATGGTGCATAAGTTTTGTATTGAATGCACTAGAATTACACTGATCCAAAGTTCAAGACTCAGAAAAACGCTTTGTAACTACATTTGAGATGAAATTTACTGAAGAAGTTGTTGTTATGGTATTTATGACACCACAATACTTAAAGAACATGTTTAATAAATAACGTCTCAAAAGTTGTATTGGAGCAAAATGATGTTTTTCCAGAATTTTTGTGTTTTTAAAGATCTTACCCTATTGTAAAATGGAGTGCATTTCTTTTCACTCCAGCAGCAGCAGAATGAAAACCTGCCCTCTTTTGTAACTCAGAGGCTGCTGGAGATCATTTTGGTCAATTGAAAGAGAAGTTGGTATTTGCTCATGGTGTTTATCTCCATTGAATATAATGCTGATAAAAACCTGGAAAAAATTTTTTGAGACAAACCATAAAAATAGTACAAATACGTAGGTAATACAGACTTGGACTTGAAAACATGGGAAAACAAACTGTGGTAGCATGCTGAGTTATCAAGCTATGAAAGAGAAAGATTAGCTCTGTGGAATTGTTTAGCAGTGCTGGCATGAGTCAGACCAGATCGTGTTTGCCTTCTGGAAGGCAAGGCTTTGTTATGCGGAAGAATTGAAATATCTCTGTCTAAAAATAGTAGACAAGCAAGTGTCCATGCAGAATGCAAAGTTCATGTTTCTTTACATTTTATTTCTGTTCTCTGGATTCCAACCCTGCTATTATTGATTTTTTTTTCTTTTCTTAACTAAAATTGGCATATTCAAAATACAGAGGCTATAAAAGTGATGTGCATTGACATTTGCAAGTGATTGACATGTTGTGTTCTTTTTCTTTAGAAAAATCAACACATGAATCCATCAGAAGTGTATTTGTCTGGGTCTTTTCTATCTCAGAGATCCACAAGTTTTAACTTGGTATAAAATAAGATGTTGATGGAGAACCTACTATCTAATTGTACCATATTTTTAGCCTGTTGCTTATGTGATTGAAAATACACAGCCCTGTTTTAATCACTGGAAACTTTTTTATTAAAATGATGCTATACATTATATATGGTTTTATATATATGTGTGTATATATATATATGTAGTGCTGTACATTCATTTTGTGCATTAACCTTAATGCCTTTTCAGATGTTGGGAGGAAAAACATTATATCCTTTCTTCTGCCCTTTGTTTTTCTGCCCTTTAACACTAGAGGTACACATTTAAACCTTTTAACTTACTTTTCACAGAGAATCATTCTGCCCCTCCAGATGTTACCACTTACACCTCAGAACACTCAATACAAGTAGAAAGACCACAAGGGTCAACAGCACGGGTGGCACCAAAGTATGGAAACGCTGAACTTATGGAGACTGGTGATGGTACGTCACAAAGCAAAACTGGGATTTTTTTTTTAATATCATAATCTTTTCAGTGCTTACTGTATGCCTCTGCTCTTGTTTTTTAGTTAATTTTCTGGGTTTTTTTCTGGGCACTTTTCGCTTTACAGTCCTAAAATAAATTGATAGCAAGGAAGACTATATAGAGAGGTATTTCTTAATCAACAGAGCTGACTCCCTGTAGGAATTTTTTGGCAAAACAGAACAGTGAATCTCTTTAGATTTGCTTTTATCATGCTGTCTGATTACAGCTGGTCTTTTTAAATGGCAAAGAATGTGACATGCTAGGATAGCTACACCTTGAAAAATGACATTTGTTGGGGTTTTTTTGAAAAACAGTTATTTGTAAACCCTTTCTTATTTACTGCTCCTCTTTTCTAAAACTTATGAAACAGTATTTCAGCACAGTGTGGAATTGTTGACCAAGTGTATCTCTTCTCAGCTTGGTAGCTTCAGCTCTAAAAACCACTTGGTAAAAGTTCTGGAGGCAACCTTATGGAAGGGTAGAAAGTTGAAATTTTTGCAATGCAGTGACAGAAAGCTACTAGTTCAGGAACAGATGGCTTGAACATTGCACTCGACTAGAGAAAAGGAAAGGGGAGGTGATTGATGGGACTATATTATGAAAATGCCCCTTGCCCAACAATCCTGCTCAGAACTGTGTTTTTCAAAGTGCTGTATGGGCAAGCATATTCCCTTTGGAAATTGGTGGCTGGTGGGATTGGCTGTAGGGATGTTCAGAGAATACAGGATCATGCTGAAGTAATACAAAGATGTGAACTATATTTAAGATGGATACTGGACAGATGTCCCCTACAGTGTAAAGAACACAGAATAAATGATGGGGCAGAACCTACAACCCTCACTCCTCACAGAGCTGCAGCCCAGTCAGACAGCGAGGGTATGACCAATGATCATGGGGAGGGCCAGTGGCTGTCTTCTCATTGACCATTGCTGAGAGAGTTCTCTCAGGGTACTGACATTTGCTAGAGGGAGGGTTTTTTCACTGTGCTTCTCTCCTTCAGTCTGTGCGCTGTTTCCCCTCTAATTTTGCAACCTCACTTTGACATTGTTGTATTGTTTTATTTAAATTAGGTATCATTGTTCCTTTTTGCTGAAATGTCTTAATGTTAAATACTTGAGTCACAGTATGGCATGAAACTCTTAAGTTGTGGTGGCCTTGCAGTCATTTTTTCTTACCCCACTTAACGTCTGGTGGTGTTCAGCGTAGCAGTCGACTGATGTCTCCATTGATCCCTGTCCTGCAGGAGTACCAGTGAGCAGCAGAGTGTCAGCAAAGATTCAGCAGCTGGTCAATACACTAAAACGGCCCAAACGACCACCATTACGAGAGTTCTTTGTAGATGACTTTGAGGAATTGTTAGAAGGTAAAATGACTGTTTTTCAAAAGGTTTGGGGATCTCTTATTAAAACTCTGTAAAATGTTTGTCTTCTCCATTGACTTTCTAGAAGTCCTCCCTGTAAGGGGAGCACTAAAAAAGCAAATACCAAATAGCACTGGTATTCAGTGGAATCTGTTTGTAGTGAGCTTGGACATAGTGCTGTGAGTTGAAAGTCTCTCTAATTTGCTCAGCTCCTGGTTCTGCTTGCAAAGAAATGACAGAGGAGAGTTGAGGGAAGATTTGCTTTGAGAACATTCAGCTGTGGGTTGCAGCCAATGCTTTTGAACAACAATATGAGAAAAACTGTTAGTGAGGGAGCATGTTAAATGGTTTACACATCCTTTGTGTAGCAGTGAAGTATCAAAATGAACTAAATGTTAAATCAGAAATAAGGATTAAGTCAATAAACAGAATATATTTTTAAGAGGCCAGTGCTTTAAGAATTAAGATTTGCCATGATGTGGAAATTTAAACTTCACAGAGTTTATAAGAAAGCAGGTAACAGAGCATGACTTAAATCTATCTGTTACTTGTTAAATGTTTTAAGTAGTTTTGCAGTTCATCTCATTACTGCATTTTTCCCAGAAAAAAAGTATTCTCTCTTTAGAAAAGGTTGATTTTTTTGAAGATAAATATATGCATGCTGCCTCAGCAGTGTTGTTCCCTTCTTGTAGAGATAGTGTAAGGACAGGCATGTGCAAACTGAGGTGTTTCAGTTGATCTGTGTTAAAGTTAAAAGTTAATTATTCCATGATATTTCTCTGTTCCTTCTCATACATTATTGTTTTCATAATATTTTGTAAAAGTAACTCATTCTGTTGATTACGCAGGTGTACACAAGGTACAGAATTTACATAGTAACTGTATATCTTTTCGTAATCATAAGTTCAACAGCCAGATCCAAACCAGCCAAAGCCAGAAGGAGCTCAGATGTTGGCTATGCGTGGGGAACAATTAGGTGTGGTTACAAACTGGCCCCCTTCTCTGGAAGCAGCTTTGCAGCGATGGGGGACCATCTCACCGAAAGCTCCTTGCCTGACTACTATGGATACTAATGGAAAACCACTGTATATTCTCACTTATGGTGAGTGCTCTTCAAACTGCTTGTGCTTTTATTTATTCTATACAGTGTGTGTGTGTACATTAAATACATAGATACAAATTTGTAATGATGCATCTGTTCTGTTTCTAAGTAGGGTAAAACAGTTCCAAAGTTGTTGGTGTCTAAGTATGGGTAGCTGAGATGTTATATTGTGATTTATTTCACAACAAGGAAATAAGCCAAGTAGATACACCCATGGAATAAGAGGTTTTAAATTAAAACCACCTTTTAAATAGAAATACAGATTTTCCTGAAAATTAATGTCTAAATCTACTGCCCTTGGATATCGCCCAGGCTTTGTTCTGCAAAAGCAGAACCTGCTGTACAGAATTCATCAGCTTCCTGAAGAAGTTAAAAAGCGATTTTTTGGTTGTTCTATCGACACTGTAGTAAGTGTGAGTTGAATTATTCCTCCTGATATGTAGTTGCACAGCTAGCAATTGTACCTCCTTGAAATAGATTTGCAAGGATATATTTCAGCGTGGTCTTTGGTATGTTGTTGTAGTTCAAGGTGTACTGCCTGACAATCTATTGCAACTAGGGAATGCCAAATAAAAATAAACATAAGTATATCTCTGACAAGTAACTCCCATATTGCTTCTAATTTTGTGATGTTCAGGAGACATTCGGGAGATGTTCAAAGCAGTTTTTATGAATAACTGTCAGACTTTGAAAGCAAGTTGGAAGATTCCCACATCCTATTGATACAGATATAAAAAAATACTTCGCTTTTTTAATTTCTGCTTTCTCAGGGACCTCAAGTTCTGTGCAGAGAATGTTACATGGTGTGACATAAAGGTCTGTCTGTTTAGTTCAGTGCTGAACATTCTTTTCCATTCAGGTGTCAGACTCAGTGAAGGTCCCTGGCCAAAACGATGTCTGCTGCAAGTTTGGCATTGCAAATAAAGGCTTTTAAAGCATAACAAAACCTTTGCAGCTGAGGGTTATGAATGAAACATTTTTCCTTCAGGTACCCTAGAGTTAAGGAGTTACTTAATTTGGGGGCAAACATATGATTCACCGTTGATGAATGTTTTCCTTCCTTAAGGACATTTCCTTAGAACTAGGGAAGAATTTTAACGTTTGCAATTACATGTTTGCAGAAGAGAAATTCATGTCATCTACTGAATGCCCTAAATAAATTGGACAGGACAAGAAAATAAGATGTTACTGAGAATCAGACCATTTTTCTGAATTTGGGATTCTGTCCAGAGAGTCTGAGCACATGTCCTGCTTTGCCTAAGGCTGTCATCTGAGCAAGTCAACCTGAGGAACTCATCTCTATGGCTCATGGAGTCACCTAAGCCTTCTCTGTCTTTAGATAACTCTTTCCTCTTCTAAATTGTCTGAATCTGAGAAAAATAGGAGTAAAATTCATGTTTTCATGCTTTTCATTTGAGAGCACTCTGGGACATGTTTTTGCTATTTCCTTTCATTAGTTTCCTGATGTCAGAAAAAAAATGGTTCTTTTTTTCCCCTTTGTTTTACAGATAAAAGAAATTACAAATCAAAACATTTCATAGTTGTACTGAATTCTTCTCTGGTAGCTGCATTTCAAGCTGACATTCTTTTTCATGGGAAATGTCCATTCACAATCCCATAGCAGTTTTCTTGGATGACAACTGCTTTTGAAATGTCCTTACCATTCAGCCACCTGCCATTTTACTGATGACCTTATGAAAGATTTTTCTGTTGCTAGTCCACCTTCTGTGTCTTCAGTATTTTCTAGCAACTGCAGGCAGAGCATTTTTTAAAGTTGAACATTAGCGGACATTACGCCTTGAACTCAGCAAAGACACTCCTACTCATAAATTTTTATCCCTGTGCATAGTTCCACTGGCACCAGGAGTAATAAACTTTTGAAAGACGAGCCTAACCACAATCCTACCACATGTTATTAATGTGACAGTGAATTTCCTCATGTGAGTGCTATGATTAGGGGACTAAAACTTTAAAACCTCAACACTGAGTACTTTCAGTAGCCTCTGATTTCATACCTCATGGTTATTTGCAGGGTTTTCTGCCAATTTAAAGAAACACCATTACCAGGACTTTTCATGTTTTACAAATATTCAGAAGTTTTCAGAATAATTCTGTTTTTCCAGAGTTTCAGTCTGACATGTTGTCACCGTGGTCACTATGCATCTCCTCTTGAATATATTGCCTCTGTTTACCATTTCTGCTTCAGTCTCTTTTCACACCCTCTAGTCTTCATGGAAATCCTTTTCCTTTGTCCACCAGCTTTCCAGTTAACAAGAGGCTTCTACGTAGTTTCTTTTGATCCCTACTTTTTTCATACTCAGCATCTTCTCCAGTTTCTTGTCTCTTCATGGATGAATTGCAGGTTTGCCGACTTATTCCAGACTTCTTTCCATCTTTCCAAAATGGATTCCAGGAGTGTGTATGTAGCTGTCAGCTAGATCACAGCCCATCGGAGTAGGAGTTATATTTCCCGTAACACCAACCATATTTATTTCCTCTTTAGTGAATTGTTGTAGACAGTATTGCCTTCTCCCCCATCTCTAAGGCTGTAACTAAGAGTATCATACACAACCCTGACATTATTCATTTTGAAGTAATTCTGTGTCCAAACCTTGCAGGTTATTTTAAGAGCAGATCTTTTCAAGTGCAGACCTTTTGCTGCATTTACATGGTGAAATCTCATCACATTTGCCACTTTGGTCTTTGGCCTTAAAAAAATGCAGTGTTGGCCTGTTGCATCTGTCTGGGTTGCTTTTGCATTTGCCCTTAGTGGCCTTGCATGCTAAAAAGGAGTTATCTGAGAGTCCACAAAATTCTCTTTCTCCAAAGTCTTCGTCACAACTCCTTTGCTGTCCTGTCCACAGACATGCTTGAGTGTTCAGACCAGTGGCTGAGCTATGGGCTGCGGTGGTGACAGTGGTAGATTGGTGTTGTAAGACCATGTTGTGTTATTTACTGGAATGAATTTCTCTACCAAACAGTGGCTCACGTGGACATGTGTTAGTGTGGCTTCAAGTGGTGAGTGCTTTAGATCATAAAGCGCTGTTGGGCCATAAGGGAAACTAGTTTGAAAAAGTTACTCTTTCAGCTGTCAATTAAAATTGTCTGTGCCTTCCCATTTCTCTGCAGGAATTCATCTAATTTGTAATGCCTTGTATCTCCTGTGTGTTTCCCAGCATGTTTTTTGAGCTCTTTGTCTTCACAGAATGTCAGGACTGGTTTTGTCCATGTCTCCGAGATTACAGGCGATAGAAGAAATGTATAACTGCACTTGTAGACTTGATCTTTTCTTTCAAGAAAGTGTTTGAAGCCGTTTTCCTCAGTTCTTGAAGTTCTCAGTGCCCCAGTTGTAATCTTTATTTAATGTACTCAAAATTCTTCAATTCTTGCTAGTGAATGAAACACTATGAATATTACTTATTTCTCAAATATTTTGTTCCTCTGGGAACTTGTTTAAGTAGAGAACATCTTAGTTAAGTTATTCTCCATCCCTTTATAAATCAAATCACTGAATATGCATAAATTGAAATGTCTGAGATATAGGAAGGAAATATGTCTTTTTTGAATTTTTTCTGAGTCTGAACTCTGACTAGAAACCTAATATGTGCTTTGAGGAAAAGGAAGACAGTTTCTGGCTCAAAGTTAATCAGAGAAGTCAGGCATCTTGTTTTTGTACTAATAATGAAGTACTTAGTGATTTCTTGGAGGAGAAATGTGAATAAAGGGCAATTAAATCCTATACAGTTTTTATGCTATCACAGTTACTTTTCATACTTAAAATGATTATTCTAAGAAGGACCAGAAAGGCTGGGGGGGGAAGTAAAAAGCTGAAAATAATTTGCAAATGAACAAGTTTGGAGATTTGTTATTGTAACCATTATTAAAAACAAGAAAATGAGTACCAGTCAACTTTGTCTGATTTGAAGAATCTTATTTCCTTTATCTAACACTTTCTGTAATCAGATTTTTAAAAAACATTTTCAGTAGCTCTGACATAGTGTTTCCCACATCAGAGGCCCACTGTAGATAGCAAGGCAAGCAACAAAGAGCAGAGAAGACTCTCTGGACAGAGGATCATTTCTCATTTATCTATTTGGAGAAAGAAGCGGTTGATTTTCTTTTTCGAATGAATTGTTGATTTTAAAAATAATCTTAATGCAACATTTTGACCCCAAAGGAATTCTGCCTTAGCAGAAGTGGTGTCGATTATACGTACTGGACACATGTCCTGGCATGTCTGAAAGTTATCAGCAGACTAAAAATAGCCAAACCAAAGCCATTTTGCACCTGGTGTGCAACCTGTGCCTCTCCCCATCCTCTCTGGAGGAATCTCTTAGGCCAGGAATTTCAAAAACATCAGGAAGAGAGAGACAGAGTCAAGACTCTTCTGACCACGTAGTTACATAACCAGACTGTCTTATCTCTGAAATAATGCAGTGTTCACAGATGTATGGATAGTCATGGCTTAAATCTCTAGATAGATATCAATCTTACGATTGTTTAATATTTTAGACCTTTATTTCTTTAATAAAAAGACAGCAAATTACTGTATTATGATTCAGACTGCAGTACCAAGCACTGTAATAACAAGGTTACCTCGATTCTGAATATGTCTAGAGTCTTATTCTCTGAAACAGAACATTATTTTTCTTTTTATTGTGATTTTCTTAACCCGAAAGACAACAATTTCCTTTGCTGCTCAAGATGAATCTAAAGAGTTTATGAAGAAAGGGTTAACAAAGCAATAAAGTTGGGACTATTAATTTGCAAAGCAGAGAAAGAGCCCCTTTACCTCTATAGCATTAGGAAGTTTGCTATTTACACTAGATTTAATAAATGCTGTTGTTTCTATTTAATATATGGAATGTCATACTGTGATATTGAGAAAATGAATATTTGACAAAATATATTTGCAGTTAAACTTTGGCAGTCTCGCAGTTGCTGAGCATGGAGATTGGTAAGCAACCACTGGTTTGGTTTTGTTGAGCTAGTGCTGTGTGGTTCTGAAAAGTGTCCTGATGATAATAAGGAAATTCATTGTGGTTTGTTTTCTCTCTGAGTTTTCTCCCTTATACAGCTTTTTTCTTAAAACTTTCTTTACATTCAACACAAACATTTAGTCCTTTTACATATTTGCAAAGATTTACAGATTTGGAAAGGAAGAGAAATGGGATTTACTTCTGTACCATGTGGAAATAATTTAATTTTTGTTAACAGATCCCTTTTTGTGTGGTTTTTAACACCTTGTGATTTCCTTTACCCCAATAATGTATTGCTTAACCAGGTGGGACTGGGTATGAACTAACTACACTTGCTAAATTTTAGTTGGTAAAAGATACTGCCCTCTGAATAGACTGTTAAAAAAAAGAACAAGACTGAATACAAGTGAAGTGTAAAATATATCATTGCTGGTGTAGAGTTGCTCTTGCTCAACTAAATGGAAATTCCAGTGGCAAGAGAAAAGGTACTTCCCCACATTGCTGTCCTGTTAATAGTGTTTGTCACAGCTGCTAGAAAGCGAGGTGCTGTTTTCCATCCTGTCCTGCTGAGCATATCTGCAGATGTGATGTCTGCCATATTTTGCTCAGATTTCGAGGCATAGTAGTGCTTGCTGTTGCTCACTGGGCAGTGGGAACACTCCACTTAGTCTGCAAGAGTGTGAAGAATCTTAAAGCCCTCCTTGCATAAACATGCTTCTAGGGAAAGAGTCTGGCGGCAGCACTCTGGGCAAGTGACAGAAGTGACTAAAGGAGATGTGATCATCTTTAGAAGATTTATTTTAGTAAATGCTTAAGCAATTATAAGTTAGCCAGTGACAGATGCAGAGAAAAAGTTAATTTCTTACCATCTTGTGGAGTTATGCAAGGTCTTGAAAAGCAGCACCACAATTAGAAGGTTAATGCGAGCTGGGAACCAGGTTATAAATTACAGTAGGGACAAAGTGTGTTAACTGTTGGTGTTTTGTTTTCCAAAATCAGCTAGAAACCCTTCCACGTACACCTACCTATCTGCTTTGTTTGGGAAATAGTTTTGTGATCTGAAAACTGAGGGGTAATTCAGGCTCTTAAGTATCCAGTGCCCTGTGTTACCCCCCCCCACAATATATGTGTGATGTGTGTATGACTGGCAGTCCTGGTATAGGGTCTGCAGAGCCTGGACCCATTTTGGAGGGTACTTTTGTGTCTTAAACACCACTGAACACCTCTGTAGACCCAATTCTTCATTTTTAAATGCAAGAAAGTAGTTGTTAATGTTGGGCTAGTGACATCAGAGCCTGGAATCCACAAATCCTGTCCTGGTGCTGCAGGTAGGAGTGTTGTTTGGAAGGACTCCACTGCAGTGGGGATGTGGGCAGGAATGTGAAGAGGAGGAGGGCTCACAGGGTCAGGTGTTTATGGCAGGAAGCAGCAGTGCTGCTCGAGGCTCCAGCTCCGACAGCAAATGCTCTGCTGGCTGCAGAAAGGGCCGAGGGCAGCTCCTGCTGCAGCTGCATGGCTGAAAGAGAGGAGCTCTGGCACTGAGCTGGAATACGGGCTGGTCCACTCACGACCAAATGAAACTGTTGCTTGAGTTTCCTACATCTGCCCCCCCTGTCTTCAAGCCAACTCATTAGAAGAGTAATGGCAGGGTGTTTATCCAAGGAAAGCTGGTGCTTCACTAAACTCCATCTGAGGACAATGGGATGTAGCCCCAGTGGCTGCTAACAGCCAGATTTCCGCTGGAGCCCGTGTAGCGAAGACGGTTTATCCCACATGAGGATTGGCCTGGTGGTGCTAAGCCCTGTGTCAGGGCAAAAGTCTTGGATGAAGCACAGCTGGCCTCCTGACCGGGCTTCCCGCTCCCGCGGTGCAGATGTGGCACTGATGGAGGTCACGGCAAGGTCACAGTATCTGGATTTATGGGAGAGGTTTTAGCAATCGGCTTTTTCACAGCAACGTCTAATCTCTCAAGTTCGCAAAGAAAGAATTACTCTGAATTGCAACCTAGGCAGGATCAAGGAAGGAAACACTTCAAAGATTTCCGTCTTTATAACATCCTGAGGGCTTTTCTCCTGCAGGCGTTGAGTCCTTCGTGTTTCTCAGTGATGTCGGAGAGGGCAAACAGCCAAGGCAGCAAAATAAACCCACGGCTTAGTCTCCCCCTTGGTCAGAAACTTGTGTCCCATCCAGCAGCCACTTATCTGGCCCTGATCATCCATACATTCCTGGCTCCAGCTTCTGGATTACTGCTCCTTTTGTGGCCCTTTTTTAATTTACTTTTTTGGAACGCATTTATATACCCTGCAAGAAAAATTACAGGCTTCCTGTTGAACGTGATTCAGTTCGAGATCTGCCTGGACTTTGCTCTGCCTTCTTGTGAGGGTCCCTAGGGGAGTCTCTGCCTGCCCCTGGCAGCTGCTGCCCACACTGGAGCAGAGTTGGCAGCAGCTGGGGGCAGGCAGAGCCCGCAAGGGTTGGAATGATATTATAGAGCTTGTATAGAGCTTATATTCCGGCTCCTTCCCAGCTGAATGTAAACTAGCTGTTTTACTCCAGTTTTCCACAGTTTCATACCCATAGGCTCATGCATGTCCAATTACCCCAGCTCCTTAGCAAAGTTTGGTATCACGTCATAAATAGAGAAGGAAAGGGCTGTGGTGACAATGCAAGACTTTTCTGACCACTAGAAAATATTATGGGCATTTTTTGTGCAGTTCAAGGTGTACTCAAACAGAAAGGGGAGCAATTAGGAAGGCAGCCTTATATACTTTGTTTCAGAAGCTAAAATAAAATTTTGGCCATAAAGTAGCATCATGGAAAAATGTATTTAAAATTTTGCTTACTTAAACTTTACTAGAAAGTACTCCTAAGTTTCTTAGTTTTTGATAGAACTTAATTTCTGACCCTTCCAACTCAGAATATTCTGTGATTTAACCAGATCCCTTAGGTGGAGATGATTGTACTGGTACCTGTGTACTTCTGAAAGAATGCATCTAAATACTGTAATATGAATAGCCCTTAGATTTTAAAGAAAGTGTTGTAAGATGGTACGTTTGATAGCTTAAAAATTAGTGTCACAAATGCAAATGTAAGACTTGTAACAGATTTAATCTCTATAGATCAGACGGAACTTTTCACAGCAGCTCCTTATGAGTCTTGGAAAAGGAATTAAAAATTCAATGTTCATTTTAAGCTTGAAAGGATTTTGTGTGAAGATGGTTCTTTTTTGCAATTCAGAACTTTTGCCAGGCTTTTGATTTCCATTCTCCAATTTTCTGTATCATTATTAATTGCCTTTTTAAGTTTGTTGCCACTGAAACTTTAATCCTGGAAAACTAAGAAAAAAATATTTGCTCTTTTAAGAAATCCTTTTTATCCTAGTCACTTGTCAAGTTCAAGTGTTAACTGTAGCAGCAGGGATGCTTTCAAAGACCCTCTTCCCATCAAATGCAGGGAGTTCTTCCATAGCACTGTAGGGGTTAATCCTGCAGACATGCTCCTGTATCTGTGCTGAGTTTCCAGTGGAACAGAACTGAGTTGTGTTTCTTTCTGAGCATGAAGACAGTTCCACATGCAAATACTGGACTAATTTTAAATAAATTAAATCTTTGCAAAAGACAGTTTGATGATGCAATGTTACTGTTTTAATAAGAAATACATTCAATTGCATTTAATACTTTCTCTGTAACAAGCAGCAGTGACCCTTCGAATTTTCCATAAGTGGAAAAAAAGGAAATCTGGCCTTCTCATCATACTTTATATTTACATTAGATTTGCATTTAAAAATAATTCAATAGTATTGCATTTTATACCAGGATGTGGAGGAACTTATTATAGCAACTGCTTGGCTTAGTTATAAATAGCAATACTGAATGTTTGGGAGGCTGAACTGCTGAACTCCACAGGTAATCTGTTGTCAGAACCTATTATGGTTTCAGTTATTGGTGGGCATGAATTAAAGATATGTTACTGTCAGACTGAATACTTCTTAAAGGCAGTACCTGGGGGCCAGCCAAGCACGAGGGCTGTTAAGCTCAGTCTTGTTCAGATGGAAGTAACAAGGTCTCTAAACAAAGGCCACAGAGCAGAAGTGCCAATCACTTGAAGGATTAATGAAAGGTGGGGATGTGAGCAATGAGGTCTTGATGAGTTAATTTTTCTTTATAAGATATTGGGGTGAGGACTTGATAAGCATTAACTAGTCATGGTGCTGGGAAGATGAAGCAAGGGTGTAGAGAGACAGTAAGGAAGGCTACCTGTGGCCAGTGAAATGAAATTGAGAGAAGGGAGGGCATGGGAACAGGTGAGAAGAAAAACCCAAATTAAATTATAGAAGGCCCCAAATTAAAAGTGAAGCAGCTATATGGATGTGCTAAGATTCAGAGGGTCCCTGCTGCTCAAATGTGCTCCTCTTGCTGTGGGGTGTTTTCTGTTTGTTGGGGTTTTCTTTACTTTGGCTCTGCTTCTTGAGATGCCTTTCACTTTTCCCTTGGTGACTTGAAGTAAGAGAAATTTCACTGGGAAACCTGAGTATCTCCCTCAGAGCTCAGTCTGTGCTGAAATGCAACTTCTCCAACTATAGCAGAAGTGTTAGGCTGATGTCTGGACTTGATGATGTTGCAGCCCCTTCTAGCAGTTAAATTTAGGAGTGAAGATGCAATTTTCTCCGAAGTAAGAAACTTCTGCCATAAAGAAAACTATTCTTACTTTTCTGTTTTGTTTTTAAGTGCTGCTGTCTTGAAAAAAGAAGTTCAAAGAAAACTTCTGATAAGTGTATTTTAATATTTCCACTAGCCCCAGTAGTGGTGTTATAATTAGTTGAAAAACTAATATATATGTTCCTACTATGTGTTTTCCGCTTCTCAGACATTCTTTGTCTCCGATAATCTTGTAAAACATAACAATTTTTAAATTAATTTCAAAAATTTTGTGTTAATAGGCAAACTTTGGACCAGAAGTATGAAGGTTGCTTACAATATACTACATAAATTAGGCACAAAACAAGAACCAATGGTACGACCTGGAGACAGGGTGAGTAAATAAATTATTTTTAATTGCTAATAGTTCAAATCCAATGCTGACAAAGAGAGAATGAGGTATTTGGGATGGTCAGAAGAAATTAGTGCAGTAAAATGTTGGTGGTAGGGGAACTGAAATCTGCTGTTTTCAGACAGATGTTTTAAACTGCATAATAAATAACCTGAGCTGGTACGCCCTGAATAGTAACTTGAAGTTGTGGCAACATCAACAATAAACATTCCCATGGAAAGCAATTTTTAGACATAGCAAAACTCTGTTTAACCAAAGCTTGCTTATGGAGCCTGGAGGTGTCATGTGGATAAAAAACTTACTTACTAATGACTTTGTAGTTGTTGAGATGGTAAAAACAAGGAAGCATTGTGGAGGACAGATACAGGCAAAGTAAGCACGTTTTGGCAGCCAGTTAAATAAATAAATGGCATTGGCTGGTAACACAAAGAATACAGTGATCCCTCGCTACTTTGTGCTTCATCGTTTGCAGCTTCAATGCATCATGGGTTTTTTTTCCCCCACTTTACCAGCTTGTCCTAGATTAGAACATTACATTCCAGGCATGTTGAGAACCTTCCTGGAGTGGAAAGGAAAAAAAACCTCCTTATTTACTTTACTATACCTTTCAAATCAAAAGGGCTTTTGGTCNAACATTACATTCCAGGCATGTTGAGAACCTTCCTGGAGTGGAAAGGAAAAAAAACCTCCTTATTTACTTTACTATACCTTTCAAATCAAAAGGGCTTTTGGTCAAAACATGTGGGAAAAGGAAGCAACAGTTATTTACATATATATATAGACAGATATATATATACAGCTATACGCCTGCATTTGTGAGGAACGGATCATGCCAGGGGTCTCAGAGAACATCAAACTTGCAAAGACATGCAGGTCATTAATATGCATGCAGGTCACACCCATTGCTCCACCGCCCACCACTGTGGAGCGCTGCGAACAGTTTTCCGCTTNGAGAAATTTTCCTCACAAATCCTGGGGGCTGTAATGGAGGGGGTCGCAATGCAGCGGGGAAAAAAAAAAAAAAGAAGGAAGAGTAACACAGTGGTAACAAGGAGAAAAGAAAAACACAAAAACCCATAAAGAACATTCCACTCCCGCCCTAGCCCAGCCATCAGGGGCTAAATGGCCCATCAAGAGCCATTAGCTCTCCAGCCAGAAGACAAAAGGGGTCCTCCACCCAACAGCTCTTGTGAATTCTGCCTTTTGTTTAGTTCATTTAACATCTCCCTTTCTTAGAGTTTGAGAAACACAGTGGTTATGGATAAATTAAATCTAACCCATGTTTACCCTATTCGCTCCTACTTTGTGGATTTCACTTGCCTTGGCATGTTTCCAGACCTGCGATTCGAGGGTTTACTGCATTTCCATTCCTGGTTCCTCACTCTGATGTAGCTACTGCTAGAGATTGAATATAAGTGAATGGCTAAAGCCCACGGGGAGCAAGAGTTGCAGAGGTAGCACTTGAAGATGTCAAATGAAGACAAGGATATCCTATGGTTTTGGTAACAATGTACTTACAAACGTACCTCTTTGTCTGCCAAGGCTGGCTGAGCCTGCTGCACATTTTCTCTGCCAGTGTGTATAGAAAATTCCACAGGTCCCATTCCAGTTTGGCTTCAAGCTGTGCAACAGATATTCCAGAACAAATTTGTCCGAAATGCAAATTTCAGGCCTGCCCTAGTGCTTAGAGTTGTGAGTGTAGGATTAAGTCTTCTCCCCTAGGGTCTGATAGCAATTCTTAAACTGTTGGTTCACTTGATCTTCTTGTGCCATATGTGAGGAGCACACGTGTCTTAGGGCTTCAAAAATGAGGGCATGCAATAATGCTTCTCAGGAGGAAAATAGAAGGAAAAAAAAGAAATAAAAAAAGAAATTCGTCAGTTTTTCCTGTGTTTCTTTTTTAAATAAATCATAAAGAAATTTATTAAAGGCTCCCTAGATCCTTAATCTAAATTGCTTCCTCCAATGGCATTCAGCCAGGACTAGGATCTGAAGAATCTCTTTACTTGACTTACAAGTGTGTCTCTAAGCAACAGCAGAAATACCAAGTTGTTCAGGTGTACACATCAAAATATTCCACCCAAAAAGCTCCAAAAAGAATAAAGTTCACATATGGGCAACCTATCTTATCTGTTGTTTGCTGCCTGCCTGTCTTCATAGTCATTTACTGCAGCAGTCACTGGCATCTCCTAACATTAAGAAATGATTTGTGGATAATTCAAGCTGAAAGCTGGAAGTTTAGCTAGTGCAGGACACGAAAAGAACAAATTGCAGCCTATCTGAAAGAAGTCCACTTAGATTAGGGTGAAACAAATGTTTGTAGCTGAGTGCTGAAAGCATATGATTTGTGTTGTAAAAACATCTTGCCTAGCATCCCTGTGTAACAGGAACGTGATCATTTAAAGCAACTTCACATTGAAGATGAGGTGTTACTGCACTTCTGATGCTCTAGGCTGTGGTTCTGGCTGTTTTGACTCTTTTGTAATAGCATGAAAGCTTTCTGACCTCTTTGAAGGTAACGTTTTATTCTAATGTAATGTATTTTGTGTGACAACAGTTAAAGGTGTTTTTTACATACTAAATAAAATACAGGCATATATTTCTGGTGTTTTCTAAATGGGAGTGTAATTGTTTCCTTATGTTAATATTATATAAAATATTTTATTTTTTCCCCTTTAAAAGCGTCTTCTATCAATATAATCTCTATTTTTCATGACTACCATTACCTCACCTCTTATGTTCTTTGTCTGAGCCAAAAACGAAATGAATGTACCTGCATTTTATTCTCTGTTTCTGGTATTATTATACTTGGCAAATTGCATTTGCGTTCTGTAGTAACTTCAGAAATGTAACCTTGTGTCACCTTAGACAACTGTCTGGAAATTAAGTTTGCCCTCTGAAATATCAACTAAATAACCAGGTTCTCATATCTTAATATACACTGTATGATTTGTTTTCCTTCAACCTTATCCCTTTTTGCTTTTTCACATATTATTTATTTATTTGTTACAAGTCTGTTAGTGATTAATGGCTTTTGGAGAGGAAGTTAATGCCTCATTCCCACTGGACTTCAGTGAGATTTTTTTCACCTCTGTCAGCTCCTTTGCAGAGATTCCCAGCCAAACCTTCACTGCCTTTATATAAGCAGAGACCAATGCAAAACCCAACAACCCTCAAAGGATCTTTGGAGATCTTTCAGATGTTTGTTGGGTGGGCTCAGCAAACTCTACCATCCTCTCTGTGCACCTAGCAAACCCCTGTATTTCCTTTTCCCCTCAAGCTGTTTATGGTATGTGCCTGTAGAATGCATATGGTAAGCTCTGCACAGCCATATCCTGTGCTTGGATTGTTTAATGTGCAACTGTGCACGCAGAGTAGCAATGTATTTGCTCTGACTCTAACTAGTTATGAAGTTAGAATCTTCACCTTAAAAATGAGATATTTTGAACCCACTTGGACAAGGTTGGTTAGATTTCTTCTACTCTGATGAAATCGAGTTAATATATAGAAGGCTATGTTAAGTTAATATATGGAAGGTTAATACATCTTAACTAAATGCTGGAAACAATCTCCAGTAATTGAACCTTGGAGCATATATGAAAACATCATGATACTACTTCAACAAAACTTCTGTGGATGTCAGAGCAGTCAAAACTCAGGAGCTATTAAGTAGTTTCAGCAAATTTCAAGATGCTGTAATATACTCTGGTCCACTCTGGTGTGTGAGCCCAAACGAGACGGGTTTAAAATCATTCGCCATGCCTTTGGCATGCCACTTCAGTTGCCCGTGAATGCACCAGCTGCATTACAACTGTTTAAGGCAAAATCTGAGAACATCCATCTGTCTGAACCAAAAAAACCTGTAGAGAGGATCCAGCCACTGAGGTCACTCACCAATAAACAAGAGCAATAGTATTCCCTGCCCTTGCATGGGGAGCTGTGGACTCTCTTAAGTTGCTGGATCCTCAGTGAGACTGTGCACCCTCACCTCTCCTTCCCCTTAGCCTGTGGAGGATCTCAGACATTGTCTGCAATGTCTGCAGGACTAAGGTGCACACTTAAGCACTCTGGGGGAAGGATGGCACCTAGTTAGCATAGTGGTGATTTGCTGTGATTGGCTTTGGCAGTCTTTTATCTAAATAATTTCCCAACCCTAGCCCTGAAGTTGTGAAGTTCAACAAATCCCCACCTAGGTTGGCATGCATTATGGCCAGCTCTGGATGTGATGTTTGCATCTAGGTATCAGTTATTTGTGTGCACACGGAACACAGAAACTTCTACTCTGGGACAACAGTCCAGTCCTAAAATGAAACTGATGTATGAGGCAAAGCATAATGAAACAAAACAATGTGTTAATGATTGACATAATGACATAGTCTGAGTAATCTGAATTGGTCACATGTCCACTTCAGTAACTTCAAGCAAATACTTACATTAGAATCTAAAATTCTATTAAATCCATTTACTTTGTTATTTAACATCAGTAAAGCAATCAGTTGATTGAGAACCAAATGAAAGGTATTATCAGTATGAGAAATAAAGCAGCATGAAAATATTTAACTACATCCTAAGTGAAAATGCTCATAAAAGGCATATTTATCAGAATAAATTCCTTCTGATTCCTCATTTATCTGTTATTAGACATTTGAATAATTATCTTAGAAGTGCTCTAGTAATTATCTCAATCCAAAGGGAAGCATAGAAACTTCAATTACAATTATTTTACACCTAGAATAAAGTATTTTTCATGTACATCTCTCTCTTTCAGGTAACGCTTGTGTTTCCTAACAATGATCCTGCTGCTTTCATGGTGGCATTTTATGGCTGCCTCCTTGCGGAAGTTGTCCCCGTCCCTATTGAAGTGCCACTTACAAGAAAGGTAAGGAACTGAATTTCTTCCTTATACTGCATTCTAAAACTTACATCAGAATAATTCACAACTGAACATAGCTTTTGAGTACATTTTTGTGGTTAGCTAACTCTGAGGATAAAAAGTTAGTGATGTGTGGTGAATTATATATAGTTACTTCTATAAGGACCTATAAGTATATAAGTAACTCCCCCATGGGCAGGGCTTATTTGTGTATTCACGACCAGCCTATCTTCATGGATCAGGGGCTTCATGGCACCTGAGGAGACCCGAAACCCTGTGAAATTCAAGGTATTACTGTAATGCCACTAGTGCTGTACATGCTACTTCAAAGCAGTTGTGGATATACCTTCTCCTGTGTCTCTGTGTGCATATGTATCCCAAAACTTCTGTCACCATGGTCTTGTCTGCCAGGGGTGGCACTTGAAAAAATTAAGCTCAGGAATTCTTGCCACAGAACATGCTTTCATAAAGAAAACTGACCACTGCTAGTCAAAAGCGTTTTACGTCAAATGTTGGTTCAGAGATTCGACCATGTATTCTGGGAAAGTGTTAGGAGACAGATGGAACAGTTCCAGCCAGAAAAAGTGTCAGGGGGCAATGAGGGGAGTGGACTCAATGGTATAGTTGAGCCACAGCTGGGACACCTAACACCAATGCTGCTGAACTTGCATTTTTTCTGAGAATGTATGCCTTCAAGGCTGTAAATAACAATAAAATGTATTTATTCATTGCCAAGTTTTTTTGTCATAACCCCTTAATTTGTCATGACTGGCTACTTCCACACATCCCCTTATATAATCACTTTTTTGTTAGTTATACTAATAATGCCTTGTTTTAATCATTTGGTCTGGACTTGTCCACATAAAGAGTGTTCTTTCATCCTTACAAGCTGCTTTTTTTAAACCTAATTCTTTTGGAAAATGTTGACTGAAGACATGAAATGTTTCCAAGGAAAGGGCTGGGGAAATATATTGCTTTGCTCACATTTTCAAATTTTTCAATTGTCAAAGGCTCTTATTTGAAATGCTCTAGTGTTACAGCACCCTGAAGCAGAAGCTCAAATCTTTGTTTCATGGACAGGTATCCTGCCTTTCAAATAAAAGTCATGAAAACAAGGCTCACAAAGGCTTTGCAGTTTGAATATCTCACATAGCAAATTAACAGATCAAAACGTCTGGGGATTCCTTCCTAACTCAGTATATTTGAAGCTTGCTCATATCAGAAAAGCTGAGTAGATCTCACCATTTCTTAGTTACGATCACACATGCCCTGACCAACATCTGTGATGGGCTCCTGCCACAGTGAAATCAGAAGCTGGCAAGAAGAGAAGGGGTGAGAGCTGGAGGAGCAGGCAGTTGGATGAACTAGTGAGGGAGGAGAGAGAGATGGAGATGTATGAGGCCTCAGATTCAATCCCCAGCATTTCAAAAAAAATAGACTGTAGTGGTTTGACCCTGACTGGATGCCAGGTACCCACTAAAGCCACTCTCACTGTCATCTGCAACTGGACAGAGGAGAGAAAATATAACAAAGGGTTCATGGGTTGAGGTAAAGACCATGAGAGATCCCTTAACAGATCACTGTCATGGGCAAAACAGACTCCAAGTGAAGATATTAATAAAATGTATTACTAAAAGAATCAGAGCTTGAGAATGAGAAGTAAATCAAATCTTAAAGACACCTTCCCCCCACCTCCTTCCTTCCAGGTTCTACCACCTCCCCCACAGTGGCACAGGGAAACAGGGAATGCGCTTTATGGTCAGTTGTTGTTTCTCCCACTGCTCAAAGAGAGGAGTCCTTCCCCTGCTTTCCATGGGGTCCCTCCCACAGGAGACAGTCCTTCACGAACTGCTCCAGTGTGAGTCTGTCTCACAGGCAACAGTGCTTCAGACATGCTGCCACATGGCTCACTTTTCCACAGGGTGCAGTCCTTCAGGCACAGGCTGCTCCAGCATAGGTCCCCCACAGGCGACAAATCCTACCAGGAAAACCTGCTCTAGTGTGGGCTCCTCTCCCCACGGGTCCCTGCCAGGACCTTGCTCCAACATGAGCTTCCCGTGGTGCCTCAGCTTAAACTGACTAATACTGAAGGAAAGATGCAGGTGAGCTAGAAAAGCCATGCAAGAGGAGAGAATGGGACTTCAACCACTGTACGTGGTTTGGAGAATAAGGTTATATTATTTTATTTGAAAAATGTTGTATTTGAGAGCACTGAGAGGTAGACATGACTATAGAATGAGGGTGATGATTTAAGAAGAAATACATCGCATTTGCATTGGGTTGTCATTATGCTTTCACATCCGAGTGCTGTACCTTAGATAGTTTGAGGCAGTTGCATAACACTGTGCATTATTTAGATATAAACTACAGATTTTATATGTGTCAACAAAATAGGGCAAGCAGAATTTTAATATCTTATGGAGTGCTCAAATGAGTAGGTCTGCTTTCATTCTCTGATAAAAGAGAAGCAACATGGCTTTGAGGGTTGAACAATCTAATAGGTTCTTTTCCCTGTTGATATTTTTCTGAGGTTTAATGACATTTAGAGTGTATGGACATGGAGAGGTGTAAATATGATTTTTTTGGGGGACATCTGATATCATATCCATCCAGTAAACTATAAAATCCAGCTGTCCAAGGAAGTACTGTTTGTCAAATGAATAACTTACCCTAATTTGGCTGAACCTCTTGGGTGTTGGATTTTAAAAAAAAAAATGTGTGTATAAGTGGACATATAAATATACACTTACACATGCATGTATATATATTTATATGAAGGAATATATACAGACTCAGACTGCTTGTCTTTTGCCATAATATTTAAATATCAAATTAATAAAACAATAACAGAGCTGTCAGTTAAAAAAGCAACATGATCTATAATCTATAAATAAAACCATACAATCTCACAGCATATGCTATTGCAAATATTTTTGCATTTGTTTATATGAAAGGGCAACTGGAGTGGAAACAATGAGATGAAAATCATGTTCTGAGTAGTCCCAGAAGGGAATACCTCTGTGTGGTCAAATGGCAGCGGATTGCTTCTGGCATCCGTGGGAAGATGTCATTTATGTCATCACACAATGGCCTAGACTGTTCTTTTATGCTTTCCCATTATTTATCCTCTTTCTACATGCTGCAGTACATTCTGGCATATTTTGGGTTGCTTTTTGGAAGACAGAACTGTGAAGTAACACATAGACCAACGATTATATTATAGGCTTACAGATTAATAAGCTGATACAGGATGAGCTGTTTCAGGGAGTTTTATTAGGAGCACATTTTTGATATTAAAACATTGTATTAGCAGCTTTAATACTGTTATGCATTTTCATAAGGAGAGTTTTTCACAACTCTGTGCAAAATTTTGTCCCTGGCATTTTAAAACTCAGCAATAATGTTTACAGTTGGATAGACTTTTGGCTTACAAGTTAGTCTGCAGACATCTATATTCATATGGAAGTTAAGGCTTTTGCTTAATAGATTGGCACATAGATTTTGTGTGCATTCCCTTTTCTTTGTATCATGACTGTTACCTTTTTAAGATTCTGACAGGATTTTTTTTTCCAGTTCATTGTTAGGTTAAGGTCCATCTCTCCTTGCTCTTTCCTTCTATATCCCACCTTTGTGTTGACAGAATACCTAGAGTTACCCCCAGGACTTCAGGAGATCTGTCTGAACTGGCATCTGGGATGGATTGTCATGTAGCATTTTCCAATTTTATTCCCAGAATGCTTTTTGTTGTTAGTCAAAGACCTGGAAATAGACATTCATACAGCATGGCTTTGGCTTTTTAGATTTGGGGCATCAGATCTGATATTAAAAACTGAAATCTCAGGGTTTTTCAAGTATATCCCAACTAAATCTTTATTCTAGAGCAGCATTCAGAGGCTCCATGGTCATTGTAGTGATGGTACAAGCAGCATGTTTTATTTCTCCTCCTTTCCCCTACATTAGTGCCACTTAAATAGCTTTATCATCAGTACTCCCCAAAATTGTTATGACTAATCCTCATTCCTTGACTTACTAACTCTGTTATTTCAGAATAGTGTCCTTCTGTCCAAATTTGCTTATGTTTCCCAAGCATAAACAAGTAATATGTCCTATCAAACATCTCCTTCAGAACTGCCACTTTTGTTAATCTTGTCTGAAGCTGGAGTATTACAAACTGTTTCATTGTATATGTGATGTGAATTGCAAACTATATTGTCATAGAATGTGCCATCAAAGTAGATGACATGAGAGTTTCACCACGTTGAGTTCTAGTTCAAAGAGGAATTTACTGTCCCCTATGAAAAGATCTTAAAATATGGGTCTGATTTCTTTTTCTTTAGATTTTTTAGGTCAATGTTTTTTTCCATTTGATGGGCGCCATGCAAATTGTTATTATGCTGCTCTGATACAGTCAGGGGAGCTAATCAGTTTTAGTCTGAAAATACCATTTTTGTCCTCCAAGCACATTCATAGATATGCTCAGTCACACGCTGCGAGTGTGTGAACAAAGCGACCCCACATAGGTCTTTATGGTCTCCTTATCGTAGGCAGAATTTGCAGCAGAGTGACACATGAAAGCATGTAAAAATTAATTTCTCACTCAAAATGCTATTTCCTAGCCTCTTAGATTTAATGCCAAGTGTGCTTAGCAGATATTTCTGTGCTCTTCCCAACACTGGCTCTGACAGTGTAATTGGAAGAATGTGCATGTGTATTGTCATAGGAAATCTGGAGATACCCAGTCAAGGACACTTGGGTTTTTTTAAAGGAAGCTTCATACAAGGTAAAAACTGTTTTTCAAAATCTCTTTTTATTAAGTCCTGAAAACTTATTAAAGCCTTAACAGTAGCCACATAGATCTACTCTTTCAAGACAGTGAAATTGTCCTAGTCATGTTCTTCTTTGAAGGAAGAATTCTATTCCAAAGGAAATACACCTTGACATCTTTCCTAGTGTTCCAGGGCCTGAGATAAAATGATCTTTGGTTCCTCTCAGCTTTAGTCATTATTGTGCAGTAGCGCACCAGAAACACTCAACCTCTACATCTTTTGATAATGCATCTCTTTCTCCCCTGTATTTAAAATATTAATAGAATGTTATATATTTTCTTTTCAGTGACAGTCTTCTAGTTCCCTCAGCCCTATGTGAGCCCGATACCTGTCTGTCCTGCTTCATATACTTTGGCAGTGGAGCACTAGGCAGAAGTCCTTGCTCTGTTTCCCACAGTCAATCTTAGATCCTTTAAAATCTGTGTTGTCTTATTATATTTTCAAGTCTAGGAAATTATAGTTTCCTAGAGAGTCTATCACATTTTGTCGGCAATAACCATATTCTGGCTTTTTCATTAAGACTTCTGAACGTTAAGACTGCTCATAGTTGCAGCTTTGACATGCAAATTGCAGGCAGATTCCAAAACTGTTGTCCAAGGAGACAATCAATTTCTTCATCTTAAAGCTGGCTATGAAGATTGCATCTGCATTGTGATTAATTTTTATTAAGGTCTTTGATATCTGTGTTTTAAAAATAGAGGGTTTCCTCCGTGCCTTTTCACTTTGGGCTCAGAACTGGTGATGTTTGGCCTTTACGTCTGATTGTTGTCCTATTTGTTTTTTACCAGCAAATTTTTGTTAGGGTGAGGGCACTGGAGTTCAAATAAGCATTGTAACAGAAAACAAGATTAGTTCAGTCGGTGATGCTCCACCGTATAATGCTCATTTTGAAAACAGTCTGGGATTTACAAGTGAACAGGAGTAACCTTTATCAGGCGAACCTTTGCACAGGCTGTCTCTTCCTTCCTTCCTTATTAGATAAGGACATGCACTCTCACTCACAGAGACAGGATCATAATTGTTTTCCTTCACACAGATAGTCTCACAAAGCATTATAGAAATGACATTAACAGCATGCTGAAATGCAACCACACGTGGGATTTTTTTATCCTGACAATGAATTATCACTCTCTGCGGCAGGAAGAAGGTGATTTGCCTCCAGGTACTGGTGAAAACCTTTAGGGAACCTTTAATACAAATCTTTAGAGAACTTTGAATTGCTCACTACAGCAGAGAGGATTTCCAGCTCGCTTCGTCTGAAAGATTGATCTCTCTAGGTGTGTGCAGACATAGTCTGAAGCTATGCACACCTCATTTTTCATATCTCAACAAGTGCTGTGCCTTCAAGAAATATAAAATGATAGTTCCAAAGTTAGTCTCAAACCTCATACTACAATACCTCACGTCTGTGTTTTGCCTTCTGTCTGTATTATGTGTCATTTCAAACTGTGAATTGTGGAAGACTTGACAATGAGCATCGCTGGCAAGTCTCTCCCTGTCTGTGGTTGGGGCTGTATTGAGTTGTTTCACCTGATCCCCACTGGCTTCCTGAGGTTTTTCCTACCTCTAGAAAAATCAGCAAAATAAAGTGTTTGTGACAAGAAGGGAGTTGCCAAAGTAGTATAAATTACCAACATAACAAGAAATACTGCTGACAGTATCCTCAAAATCTTTTTCCAATACGGGCAGGAGAGTAATTTTATTTAAGAGGGGAGGATGATTTTTTTTTTTGGCACAAGATTATTTGGTTATGTTTTTTTCTACTTACAAAGTAGTTTTCAGCATGCAACGATTCATTTTACATTACTCAAAAGGCTGGCTGATAGCTTGTCTCTGAAATCTGAAATAATCAATGCCTTTAAAGTCAGTACCCTTTTTTCGTGGCCCACATGGGAGCTTTGACTGCTTCAGGCAAAGGACTGCATTTTTAACTCAAACTTCATTCTTCAAACGTACAAGTTTTGCCCAAGGTCTTCACTGCTGTGGGCCTGTCGTGCTGAGATACAAGGAACAGCAAAGACTGTTTACACAAATGGTTGAGTGTGTAGATACAGTTGTGGCGTGTCTGTGGAATGTATAAAAGTTTCAGATCTTCCATCTACTGGCTGCCAGCCCAGTATCTCAACAATTTCTTCTGTGGGGCCTGCACATATCACAGGAGCACCTGCATGGGGAAAGGGATGTTGACCCCTTCTTCATGTCTCTATTCTCGGCAGTACATTTAGCTTCTAAGTCAGGATGAAGCCACCAGAAGCAGACAGAAGGAGCTGATAAGTAGTTAGGAGATGTAAGAGGCTGAAACTAAAGGTGGAATTGGTGGACACCAAGTAGAAGACTGCCAGAAAACTATGTTGTGTTCATACTGCAAAATCCTCAACTCCTGTGGCCCTTGAGAACAGTGTCTATCACAGCACTTCTGCCTCAGCACCTTGATTTGCCTTTTTCTTTTAAGGCTGGATGTAGTGTGGCATAGGATTTGAAAATCTGTAAAACAATTCAAAGAATTACTGTACAGAAAAGAAAGAGGAAAAGATTTTAAAGCTCTTTCAGATGAGGTTATCCTGATGCAATGCAGTTTGTTATTACAAGCTGTGACGTGTATAGATTGTATTAAGCAATCTATATATGTGTGTGAACTACTACAAATGAATTAATATTTATGCAGACATGCTCTAAGCTGATTGATGGCGCTAAGTGAAAGTGTAGTCATTCTTTCTAAAGAATGTCTAAAAAACTCCACTGTTAATGCAAATTTCCTTTTCCTGTTGTTTAGTTTTGCTATGACAAGAGCTTGACAGATGGATTTCTTACCTGATGCATCCCCAGGCTGTCGTATGCTGATGGTTTAAGGTCCACACTTTCTACTGGTTTACTTACGTTCAATTTTTTCATGGAATTTTTAGGTTAATTTCTGCTTATAAAGTTCTGCATTACATGGATTTTCATTGCTTGCAAACTGTCATTTTCTTGACACAATGGTGAAATGGATTGCTAGCAGTCTTTTATAGGATATACAATTACCACACCACTGTAATTTTAAATTGAGATCAATGCAGTTGTTGCATTCAATTATAAAATTTTTCTGGTTTTTTTTTTTTTAATTGGTACTTAGAAATTCATACATATAATAGAAAAACATTTTTAGATTAAATTTAATGGGAAATTTGGGGTAATGGTAGTATGAATTTGATATTTTAAAGAAACTCATGACCTCCCTTTGTAGATGATACAGTAGTAGATCTCAGAAACAGTGTCTTGCCCAAGAAGTGATGTTTTCCATGGAACAGTCCAGCTCTTCCTGCCATTCCTTCTGAGGGGCCACCAAGGGCAGCCATCTCTCCTACACTGCTCAGGCACCCAATTTCCTTCCTTTGAGCAGACTCCAGGAGTGGAGACACCAGGTCTCATCCTCATGTGCAGACAGGATTAGATCTGGCTAGGTTCTTGTCCCACGGGTATAACAACACAGATGTGGACCAGCTAACACAAGAGTCAGTGAGACAGTAATGCTTGATAAAGCGCTTTGAGTCCTGGAAGCCCCTCTGGTGCAGGTATGGTGGGGTCAACAACATGCTCCCCAAAATGTTCTTCATGGAAACACCAGTATTATTATCTCGTTGTTCAAAGGGTACTCTCATTGTCTGCTTTTGTATTGAAAAAAATTATACTCAAACTTAAGGTTAAAAAGACTTTCTGAAAAGATTCCTTTTTTTCCTGGTTTTGTATGCATTCTGGTTATACTGTAGTAGGCAGAAGCAAACACAGTAATTCTGGAAGATAGGAGTTACACAGCATAGGCTTGGCAGATCAGTTTATTGTCTCATATTGCTTTCTCAGCTATGAAAGTTCTGATAATTGCTGCCATATACATATTTTGAGGTGGTATGGGAAAAAAGTAAGCTGTTGAGGTTTTTTTTCTGATATCATTGCTTCTCCATTTTAGATAGTTCTATTTGACTGCATAAAAATTTCATTAAAAATTAGTCAGATAGGCTCTGGAGCTTTCATCTTACACTTTTGCTTTGAATAAATCAATAGATAAGGCAGCTGTTCTGTATTTCTGGTTGTTTCCATGGCTAAGTGTGCTTTATGGTTGAAAGATATTTTAATTCGATCTTTTAAGACACTAGGCTATTTTCTGTAGAATCATTCTGTAAAGAAAAGGTTAATAATTCTGTTTGCATTTACATCTAGGATTTTGGTCTGTTGAAGAATGTAGTGAATAAATATAAAATTCGTAAAAGAATCATGACAAGATTCTATACATAAAGCAGACATAACGCTGTAGGAGCATAGCCTCTTTCGAAGAACAGCTTTGGCCTAGACTTGAAAATAATCACATGACTTCTTAGCCTCAGTGCCTATATCCCCTTGATGAAAGTAAAATGTAATGAGCTTATTCTAATGGGCACTTGACTATATGTGGAGCTCTTGAAATGTGTCTGTAAGTACTCAATGAAATGGTTATGGACAAATCAGGTTAGAGCAGCATAAATAAGGATACTGTCACCACTCTATGCCCATACAGCATCTTAATGGTTGAAAGCTTTCTCCAGGTGGAAGCACCTGTAATCCATATCATTTCCTAGAATCATCACAGAACCACAGAATGGTTGGCGTTGGCAGAGATGTCTGAATGTCACCTAATCCAGCTCCCCTGCTCAAACAGGGCCACCTAGAGCAGGTTGCCCAGACTTATGTCCAGGTGGCTTTTGGATATCTCCAATTATTGAAAGTCCACAGCATCTGTGGGCACCCTCTGCCAGTCACCCTCACACTATAGAGTATTTGCTGATGCTCAGAGGAGCTTTGTTTTGGTTTGTGTCCATTGCCTCTGGTCCTGTCACTGGGCATCACTGGAAAGAACTTGGCCCCGTCTTCTTTACAGCCTCCTTTCATGTGTTTGTACACATCGGTGAGATCCCCCCTAAGTCTTCTGTTCTCAAGGCTGTGTGGTCCCAGCTCTCAGTCTTTCCATATAGGAAAGTCCTTTATTGACTCTCTCCAGTAGCTCCATATCTTCTACTTGGGAGCCCAGAGCAGGTCCCAGAACTAGAGATGTGCCTCACTAGTGCTGAGGGGAAGGATCACCTCCCTCAGCCTGCTGACAATGCTTTGCCTCACACATTTCAGGATGCCATTTGCCTTCTTTGTGACGGGGTACATTGCTGGTTCACATTCAACTTGTCCACCAGGACCCCCAGGTCCTTTACTACAAAGCTGTTCTCCAGATGGTGCTGCTGCAGGGGGTTGTTCCTCCCCAGGTGCAGTACTTTGAATTTGGCTTTGTTGAACTTCATGAAGGCCCTGCCAACCCATTTCTCATGACATCCCTCTGGATGGAACAGCCTTCTGGCACTCCTCCCAGCTACATGTCATCATTTCTGAAGATTTGCAAGAGCAGCTGCCCTCTGATGGCTTCTATTCTCTTTATGATTTATGTTGCTATAGACAAGAGGATGTGTAGGTTGTGGAATTCTTTTGTCAATATACAGATGAGTTTTAGTAATCAGCTAAAACAAAATCAGCTTAAAGGAAAGAGACTGTTTTCCTATCAAAATAATGCACCCAAGGACTAAAATTATTTCAGCCTGTAATCACTTCTAATCAATTCCGTATATTTTGTCATCTCTTAGGATGCAGGAAGTCAACAAATAGGCTTTTTGCTTGGAAGCTGTGGAGTTACTGTGGCCTTGACTAGTGATGCATGCCATAAAGGACTGCCTAAAAGCCCCACGGGGGAGATACCACAGTTTAAAGGTAATCTAACCTTTGCCTATTGTGACTATCACAGTGATTTACTGCAACAGTCATTGCACTTGTTTAGTGGTTGTGTGGGAAACCCATGAGGAAACACTTGCCACAGGAGCAGCTGTGGCTGCTGGGACATTATTTCCACAGGGTGTCACTGCTGGTGGCAATGGCGGTGCCCAGTTCACGACTGGAGAGTGGTACCAGTGTTCCCAATTCCGGCCTGTGATGGCTAAACTGGGCTAAACTAATACCATGATAGCCGTGTTAAGAAAGAAATCCTGGAAAATCTTCTTTCCTGTGCTACACTAAAGTTTAAAAAGAAGCAATGTTTAGGTAATGGTGACACAGGTATTTGGGGAAAAAACTCTGTCAGGGAAGACTTTTGTCTTATGCAGCAAAAACTTGACAAAAGCTGACTTTTGTTTGTACCTTAGGCTGGCCAAAGCTTCTGTGGTTTGTCACAGAGTCTAAACACCTCTCCAAGCCTCCTCGTGACTGGTTCCCACACATCAAGGATGCAAACAATGACACAGCTTATATTGAGGTGAGTTAATGAAGATACATCTTCTCCTTGAGTCATTATATATGGCACTTCTGGATTAGGTAAACCTCATTGTTCATTCACTAGTCACAGAAGCAAAGAACCTGACACAGAGATCCTGGTTTAGGTTGTTAATACGTAATACTTTCTAATAAATTAGACTGATACTGACTTCAGAAAAGTTAATGGAATATTAAATTGCATTTGGGGTGTTTCTAACGTTAACATTTTTATGTCATCTATGTGGCTACTGCAATATGATACTAAATTTGCCTTGACAAATCTTGATCCTGTTCATACTGCGGGCTTGCCTGCTAGCCTTGGGTGCTTAGATGACAAGTTTCACGGTGAGGTATCACAACCTTCAGACTCTTTGGAAGAGAAAGAATTTCTTGTTCAAATACTTGCCTGTCACTTACTGTTTTGTGAGTCATACTCCCCCCAAAAGACCAGCATCAGGAAAGGAAAGTTAGCAATGCTGTTAAGTTTAATTTTCCTCCCTTTGTTCCCGTCATTTTCTTGTATTCCTGCATAGATTCAAATGACTTGAATTGAGTCGTGTTAATATTGAATTTAAATGATTCTTAAAGGGTCTAAGTTCAAGTCAATGGAGCAAACATATTTCCTGTCTTTGTGCAGGCAGAATACTGATCTCTATTCTCAATCTTGCTGGTGATCTTCATGATGGAGAAAAATAAATGTTTAATTTACTAATTGCCACTGATAGTTTTCAGACTTGCATAAAGTCAAGAAAATTATTGCTGTCATGCCCACCTCTTTTTTCTGCTGCTTTCTCATGAGTCTCATATTTTCTCATGCTTTGATGAGCTTGTGTCTTTCAGACTTTATACATATAGATTATTATCACCGCATCCAGCAAGGATTCTGCAATCAGCACTTATCCCATGCCTTACAAGATGTAGAAGGGAGAAGCTTAGGTTTATTGGTTGGCCTGTAAAATGTAACATGTAAACATTGAACAGACTGAACTAGGTTATTCTCTGCTAAACTACCCAGTCCTTTAGTCATTATCATGGTCAGAATTGTTGGCATTATTTTTCCATAATGCCTGATTTTGAAACAATAGATGGATTTCGGATATCAAGCCTGGGAAGCTTCAGTCAAAAAGAGAAAGCTTACCTGAAAAAAAGTGTCTTTTAAACAAGAAATCCCTCCAAAACCCCTCAATACTGCTGCCTTCCTAAAATAGAGTCATTAGACATGTCCATCATTCACCTGCAGAGGAAACTTTAAACGTAGCTGTTAAATAATGGAAATGGGGCAATTACTACACATTGACTTTCCCTGCTCATTTCTTTTAGTACAAAACATGTAAAGATGGAAGTGTGCTTGGGGTGACTGTGACAAGGATTGCACTGCTGACACACTGCCAAGCTCTGACCCAGGCATGTGGATACACAGAAGGTATGGGGTATACTTGTGTCATCCTTAAAATCAACAATGAATTGTAATTTGTTTCTCATCAGGATCCTATCTCATGCTTTGCATAGGTCTGTGCCAAAGGCTTCTGAATGTAAAAACTTGATTTTTTCCCCTTTGTTTTAGGAAATATGTACATGTTTAAAAAATCTCTAGGAGAGGTACAAATAATGTCCTGGCCAATACAAATCCTGCAGTGGAAATTTACTATGAAAGTTAACCTTTGAGGTCATCAGTCATGTTATACTGGAGCTTCCTTCCTTTGAGTGAGTTTGCCTTGGGTCAATGCCATGTTCTAAAAAATAAACTCTGCTTTGTTTTTGTTGGACAGCTGAAACAATTGTGAATGTATTAGATTTCAAGAAGGATGTTGGTTTATGGCATGGAATTCTTACAGTAAGTATGTTTTTTATTCTCTATGAGTATTTGAAAATAAACTAACCTAATATGCTTATTGCTGTCACAAGCTGGGGTGTACTACAGTTTCTTCTAATGCAGTTATTTTTGCTTTGAAAGCAAGATAAATGTGACTTTAACTTCTACTGAAGCACTTACCCATAATGATCATGGTAAAGATCTCAATGTATTTTTATGCATCATATCACAGGTTCACAGGTTATTCTGAGTTGGAAGGGACCCACAGGATCATCTAGTCCAACTCCCAAGCGAACGCCCACCCAGGGATCAGGCCCACAAGTGTGGAACCATGGGCACCATGCTCCATCCATCCAAGCCTCCCACCATCTAGACCATGTCATTGAGCTCCAGACCCATTCTTACAATGTTATTCTCATTTTACTGACGCATGATTTGGAGATCAAATTTTATGCCATAAACAAATTGAATAGCACTTGCCCCTGTAAAGATTTGATCCAATGGCATAGCTCTATTGCTAGTGACTGGCTTCACTGTCTGAACTCCCACCAGCAGATGGTTTTACTAACATTAAAACATTTCTAATACTGTATATTCCATTAATTGTCCACTTGCTGTTTCAGTGTCTTCACCACTTCTAGAGCTGCTGTTGCAATCATTGACTGACAAAATGCTTACTATTCACTGACCATTTTAAGAATGGATGTAAAGTTTTGAAGGGTCATTTGTGGGGGAGGTCCCATGATATTTAGGAGTCCCTATGATTGAAGGTCCCTCTGATTCCCAGTGATCTGAATACTTTTCCCATGCAGTCTTATGTTGTTCTTAGTGTTAAAGGTCAGTAGTAACAAACTATTAGGCTTAATGCCCATAAGTATCATATATTAAAAAAACATCATTATCGCTGAAGTTGAAAGCAAGTGTCTAATAGAGCTTTTCTGTGCCTTCCTTTGCTATTAATCTTGGTCTGAACTTCATTTTTTTCCTTACTTGCCTGTAAGTGCTTTTCCTGTACTGATGCTTGTGCCAGACTGAAAAGAGAACAAGTGTTTAGATGACTAATCCACTGGGACACTTAACCTTTCTTAAGCCTAGGTTTTCCAAAACAAATATTGTATTTAACCTGAGCTGCCATGAGGGAGGTGTGTTGCTCTCAGAAGGTATTTCTAAATGGTAGCAGAATTAAAGCAGCAGCTCATTTACAGGCTGGGTTTTTTAACACTGGAAAATCACCGATGCAATTGACAGGCTCAGACTGAGAGATCAGTTTTGGATCTGTCATTGGTTTCACTCAGCTGCTTTTTTCTAAACTTCCTGGAACTTTTCATGGCCTTCTTGAAAATACTGGAATTAGCTCACCTGGAAAGGAACTAAAACCTCCTGCATTTGTTTTCTGTCAAAATAAACTAATCTCTGCTTAGTCTGCAACTCAGATTTCTCTGTCTACTCTCTTAAATAATTTGTGCCCCACTACCATTGGTAGGTTTTTCAGTCTTCCCACAGATGAATTTCTTTAGACAGATATGTTGCTGTACTTGTCCTTTTCAGTGTGATGTTCAGATATACAGAAGTTTAGTGGTGTAGGGATAATATTAAGCTACATACCAAACATGTAGACATTGTAAATCAATTTTTTTTTTTCTATTTAGACTAAACACCTTTGAATATAAATAGAAAGAAAAAGTTTCATTTTTTTTCAGTGCCACTTCAAAGTTATGATCTAATGAGTCTAAATCTTTAATTCTTATTTCAAACGTTGGAAAATAGATGTCTATTTCATTTTAATGTAGGCAACTAGATAGGAAAAAATGAATGCCAGCATTGACAATAAAATAAGCGTGGTGTTATTTGCATCGGTGCCCCTGCCCATAACACAATAAAAATGGTTACCACTATTGTTGTATAAAACCCTTTTATCTTATTTGATTTCAGAGTGTCATGAACATGATGCATGTTATAAGTATTCCATACTCCTTAATGAAAGTGAATCCACTGTCATGGATACAAAAAGTCTGCCAATACAAAGGTAAGGAACAAGAATATACAAAAGTTTGCTTGGTAGTCAAAATCAAAAGTACAAATTGATAACATGGATGTGTGTCTTTTATATGGTGTATTAGTAATTTTCTCATTCTTATTGCAGCAAAAGTTGCCTGTGTAAAATCCAGAGACATGCACTGGGCATTGGTGGCACATCGAGATCAGAGAGACATCAACCTTTCCTCGCTGCGTATGCTGATAGTGGCTGATGGTGCAAACCCATGTAAGCTGTGCTGCTGCAGTCCAGCAGAGAACAGGATGGGGTTTCTGCCTTTCATTTAAAATTTTAATCTTCAGCCATCTTAGCTAAAATATTTACAAAGTACAGGTTTTATCCACTGCAAACTATACGACACTTATGGAAACAGTAATTGATTTTGGATTTTTTTCAAAATACATTTTTCTTTAGCTAATCCTGAGGCAAAGTTGATATACCACATAACGTAAGTTGCAGTAAATTTGGTTTTGTTTCAAATGACGGTGTAAGGACCTGAAGCAATAAAGACCTTAAGCTGTAGAAAAGATCAGAACCTTTCCTCTGAATGATGGCACTCAGGTGTGGAATTAACAGAGAATTTTAGGGGAATACTTATGTTACTCTAGAGAAACACATCTGAGTCACTTCATGGCAATTAATAGCATGAACTCTTTCTCTGTATTATTTAAGGTATCAGCATTTAGGCGTCTCTCTGTTTGTAGTACTTTCCTTTCAATTTCTGTATTAAATATTTAATTTTACTCATCCTAAAGAAGACAACTGTATTGAAATTTATATTGTAAATCTAACAGTTAAGGCTTTTCTACATAAGCATAGTGAAATGGCTATGCTCCAAAATTAGTTTTTATTCTCTATATGCATACACAGCTGCATATACATATATATAGTTGTAGCAGCTGACTTATTTCCCAGTGGTCTTGGATCCCTTTTAAATTATTTCTCCTGAAAAGCCTATATATTAAATAGTAAGTTTGCATTTTGAGTAACATCACTTCAAAAATTAAATTATTTTTCTCCTCTGATTGTTTTTTTTTTTTTTTGTCTTTACCATAGGGTCTATTTCTTCCTGTGATGCATTTCTCAATGTCTTCCAAAGTAAAGGTCTAAGGCAGGAGGTCATTTGTCCCTGTGCTAGTTCACCAGAAGCTCTCACTGTGGCTATTCGAAGGTACCGTGTTACACCAGTGGAAATAGACCCACTGTAGAATATATGTGGTAATTTGAAAAGAAATGAAAAAAATAATTCAACTGTGAATCTGTAAATTTAACTTCCCTATGAAATTTTTAGTTAGGGTTTGTTTATGTTCAAAGAAGACATACAAGAAGAAATTTTAGAGTAATAATTTAACTTCAGAGCACTTTATAGTTTCTATTACATAGATTGAAATGCAAGAGCAAATTCTGTAAATAAAAGTGGGAAAATGCCGCTGTAAATATAAAATTAATTAAAATGTGGGAATTAAGTGAAATTTTCATTGAGGAAAATCATACTTTAAAGCAGTCTGTTTAAAGTGAAATATGGTATTCCACAGGTTGCTTTTGCTGAGTGGGGCTTTTTAATCATTCATAGACTCTCAGTAACCATCTGGAAATACTCTTTGAGTCCTGGGGGTCTGTGCTTAGAAATAAAATGGATAAATTCTACTAAAACTGTTAAGCCTTATGTATATAGAATCACAGAATTGTTTAGCTTGGAAAAGACCTCTAAGATCATTGAGTCCAACCATTAACTCAGCACTGCCAAGCCCACCACTCAGCAGTGTCTCTGAGTGACACATCTACATGTCTTTTAAATACCTCCATGAATGGTACATAGTAAATGGCATAACTGTTGACTGTTTGGCAGAGTTTTCCAAAAGCTGTGCCTTGAACAGTAGACACTTTGTTTTTAAGTTCAGTTTTCTGCAGCTATTTATAATTGTTCCACATGTTAGAACATGCATTATTAAAGTGTAAAGCACTATAATAGCATTAAGTAAAATGCTTCCTGCCACAAAGTTTGAAATACACCATTCAAGTTAAATTTAACTAGATTTTCAATTAGCTTTCCAACGGAACATTACAGGAAGAAAGACATGAGGCCAAGAGTGTGGTTGACTTTCAGCCACCTCCTTATTAGTTTAAAACATCTGAAAGCAATCCATCAGGGACTTATCCTGTCCAGGTTAGTTGACTTTCTGTGAACTACAGGACCTCAGAGAGCCCTTCATTCAGCTTCACCAGGCTGTTCTATACTTTATACCAAGAAGTACTGAGTGTTTTTCCCTTGTGACATGTTTCCCTGCCATAGGCTGTGCAGGCCTTTGCTCCCTTGGAATGAGATGTTGTTTGTAAGTGCGGAGTGGAAGTGGATGGGCAGGGGATGTCGCTTGTGCTGAGCACTGAGAAGGCTTTTCATTTCCTATGCTAGCCCTGGAAAATCTGCCCCAAATCACAGAGTGTTAAGTGGGAAAATTTCATAATGCAATGGTTGGCATGCCCTTTCTAGATTTAAACTCTGTGCCTATAGCCCTCTGAAGCACTAGAAATTCATTTTCAAATTAACAAGCATTGAGAGCTTACCAAAATAAAGCATTAGCACATAAAATTTTGGATGATTCAAAGAAAACAAAAGGAATTTTTATCTTCAATGCCTTGCTGTGTAATTACAGAGCAGTTCTCACTGCAGTGAATATTACTGAACACATATCTCGTTTTTCTGAAGTCTGTTTAATGGTAAGATAATGCTAGCTGAACTTGGGAGATGTAGTATTTTTCGTTTTGTTGAAGCCATCTCCACTGACAGTAAAGTCATTATCATACAAGTTCCAAGGAGTTACAGCTGAAGTATGTATTAAAATGACTCCCTGCAGAGCAGAGATCCAGAGACCTCCCTCTTAATGCTCTGTCTCTTTCAAAAGCTATGGTGTATTCTTACTGAACTTCTTACAAGGAAGGGTAACAAAACCAGTTCTCAGTTGAAATATCCTTTTAATTTATAAAAAGACAGTCAGTAATAGACTAGAGGTACTTTAGCCTTAGAACTGAATCATGAAGCCTAATATTCAAAGGGATGTGTCATGCAAATAATTCTTTATGTTACTCCCCTTTGGTTTATAGCATATTAGACTGAGCCCACTTGCTTAAGGGAATGAAGAAGTTTAAGAACATCTTTTTTTCTATTTAAATGACTGGCAAAAAGTAGTGGTAAAATAGATTGTATTTGTAAATGGCAGTAGGAGCTGCTCTCAAAATGCTTTGCAAAGTCACTTTGCATAAATAATGCAAGAAAATGGCTGTGATGGAAGTCCAGATGACCTCTAATCCTGGAGGGCTGTAGGAAGCTGTATGTGCCTGCAGGAGACCCTTCTGCTCATGAGCAGCAACCTGTGTGGTTTTGGGGAGCAAGGTTGAGAGAAAGTTGTTCAGTAATGTCACTGAAACTTTCTTTTACATGATGGGAATGTTATTTATCATAGCTGCTTGTTTACTAGAACCATTTGTTATGCTCTAATGCATTTTCAAGCGTGCTTACATCCTTCTTTGTTGACTATGTCACTTGAGAAATATGCCTTGTAAAACCTATTAATTGAAATTTATAGGGCCAATCAGATCAAGGTTTACGTGAGCAGGACTGACTAAGGCACATCTAGTATTTCAACCGCAGTAGAGGAGAAATGTCACATGAAAGGACATTATCTGTTAAAAATTAGTTGTGTTATGATGGAGTACATAGGAAAAATGCAGAATTGTGAACTAAATATTGGTTATTTTATCCATCTTGAAAATAGCTGGAGTCTTCTCTCTATAGATGCAGTACCCAAGTTCAAATCAGCATCACGACAGCTTCCACTTATGCATTTTAAAATGTAGGACAGTGCAAGAGCGTTTCCAGACATGAAAAGCCCTGACATATTCCCCTGACTTAGTAACTTGCATATGTCAACACTCATTTGTTCAGGCCACACTCTCTATAGGTATAATTACAGCCATGGATGCATCAGGTGGTTTTATACTGAAACAAGTTGACAGGCATCTTGTGCTGATGCTGTGGAATTCTACAGCAAGTCAGCAGTGAGTCTGAACAAACAAACAGGCTGCACCCACAACATTTTGACCATGACTGATGAAGGCATAATTTGTTTTAATTTTCATGTGGTAAATTAGAATAGGAAGAATTCAATTATGTACACTAAAATGTATCCACAGATCCTTGACAATAAGTCTACTACAGTCTAATTTCTTCTGGTTAGTAATTTTAGATGCCTGAGTATTGGGAGTGGAAAGTCATATCTGTGATTTAAACATAGTATACTTGTATTCTAATTTTGGCTTTGATACCGGTGTGCAAGAGTTAGGCTTTTATTCTGGCAGACAAGTTTGATTTCCTAGTCCCAGTTCCAGGTTGCCTCAAAATCAGTAATATACAGAGAGTTTATCAAGTTATTTTCTGATAATTTCCAAAAATGTAGAGTGTATTTTCCCTCCACATTGCCTTCACCACCTTTCAGTACTTTTAAAATAAGGCAAAGGTTTTTTACTTAAGTAATCAAGCAGTCTTTATAAATCTATCTGAAAATGAAATACAAGCTGGTTTTGGTAAATGTTAGCTGTTACTTTCATCGCAGGAGCACTATATGTCTGGGTGGGTGCTGAATAATAGAGTCAACAAGATGTAATTACATACTCAGAAATTACTGAAAAACGGGATTCTGTCAGGTCTAGTACAGGGAAAAAGAAGGTGAAAGTTTGAACTCTGAAACAGAGTATTTGCAACAGTAGTCCATTAAGCATAAGTAAATGTTTACATCTGCCTGATGATGCACTGACATTCTAACCCATGGTTGTAGGCCAACAGATGACAGCAACCAGCCACCGGGAAGAGGCGTTCTGTCCATGCATGGTCTCACTTACGGCGTGATTCGAGTGGACTCTGAAGAAAAGCTGTCTGTTCTCACTGTCCAGGATGTTGGCTTAGTGATGCCAGGAGGTAAGGAACTTATGATTCTTCGATTTAAGTAATTACCAGTAGAAAGTCACAAGTGGGCCAGAGAAGCTTTGGGATTGTAACGTGTGTCCTTGGAAACATTTTAGTCTGAAAGCATTACCTTGTACAACTTCATGGTTTGGAAATCTGAGGATCTCTTCTCTGCATTTACCTCCGTGGCTGTCTGTGCTCACATTAGCCACATGTTTTAAACAACCTGCCACCACATCAGAACATCTATTCCTTAACTGTGAGATGCTGATAGAGAAAATAAGGAAGGTGGAATAAAAGTCTGATCCAGATCAGACTCAGTAGAGAAAGTTTTCATAACCTATGCTAAGGATCAACAAAATTGCAATCTGAAAGCCTGCGGAATGTTTTTCCAAAGATCTTGTGTTATCATCCAGTTATTAGGTAAAGGAAGCATGAATAAACTCAAACTAAAACCAGTGCTCCTAAAGAGAGAGAGAACATTTTTCATAGAGAGCTAGCTTTTAAATGAGATGTTATGGATATTAGTAAAGGCTAATACTGTAGTTTTTCATAAGAGAATGCTTCTTATGCACCAAAGCAATTAAATATAATGATACATCTTATAAAATTTCAACTGAACAACTTGAAATGAAGGAAGATACAAGTGGTTGTTGTTCAACAGTTATCATACAAGTTGTTATAATAGATGTGTCATCTTGCACTGCATGCTATGTTCTGATCATTTTAACAAAAGTACACGATCCTGTTTGTCCTCTGAGTGAAAGGTCATTCAAGATTCTGTATGCTTGTACTTAAAAGACGTGCTGATTAATTTCCGCTCTCCCTTGGTCATCATATCCTCTTTCCAACTACAAAATCTACAAATGCTGTACTCAAGTCCAGGGATTATAGCTAAAGCAGCATTCCTGATTCTTGTTCATGTGGCTAACATAAAGTAGTGATTCTTTCTCAGACCAGTGCTTTCTAATCCCTCCTGTTTAGATCCTGCTGTCTCTGCAGGCCTGTAAGACCAGCAAGAGGGAATTTGAGCTCTGATAAACTCTCACTAAAACAACCATCCTAGTCTGCTGGAATATCTTGATTTTCCATGTGGAGTTATTAGCTAGTTTCTGAGAGGTGTATTTCCTTGTTGCCTGCCTCCCTGACTGTATAATAATTATCAAGCACTCCATTAGGGTATTTAATTTTGCAATGACTGAGGCAAATCTGGTCTTCAGTATGCAAAGCTGGGAGCACAATCCCATTTCACAGCAATATTACAGATCAACTGCAGTTTTAGAGAGAAAGGTAAGGAAGTTTTGTTGTCAGTGTAAAGCCTGAGTCTACATTAAGATCTTTGCATTCTTTGTATAAATATCATTTATAATATAAATAGCATTTCATAACACCACAATGTTCATGAAACTGATTGTTAACCATTAGTCTGCTTATAATTTGTTTGTCAGCTTCACCATGATATTTTTCCCACAGCATTTGTTATTCCATAGCTCATTTTATAATATTTTTTAAAGTCTTCTGTTTTCCCTCTAGCTATAATGTGTTCAGTGAAGCCAGATGGAATTCCTCAGCTCTGTAAAACAGATGAAATAGGAGAACTTTGTGTATGTGCTATTGCAACGGGTACATCATATTATGGGCTCTCGGGCATGACCAAAAATACTTTTGAGGTAAGTTGACCAAAAAGTACTATGTAAAATCCTTCCTTTTTAACTTTTTATGTTTCAAGATAGTATTTGGCATAAAATATTGATTGTAACAATAGAATTATGAAGAATTCTATCAGCAGAAGTAGGAGAGAAGTAATAATCAATGCTTGTGGTTTGGGGCCTGTATTCTAGCCAGATAATCTGCACTGAAGCCCATTTCATTAAGTGCCGTAGTAGATCTTTATGTGAGTTTAGTTTTGGCTCTGGAGAGCTTTTACTTTAATTTTCAAATAAGATACCAGGGGCTGAACAAATCAGAAGGAAAGAAGGAAGAAAGACAAAGTTCAAAAAGTAATATTGTAGAAGTCTATGAGCTAGCTATGTGCAGAATCTGATTATTACATACAGTAAGAAGGCTGCTGGGTATCTTTAAAAAGCAGTTTCCAACATTTCCACAGCACTTCCAGCATTAAAGTCTTGCATTTATACAGAATCCTGACAGATGTAATCTCCCAAAAGGTACCTGAAGAGCAAAGAAACCTTTACCTAATTAGTCCCCTCCTGCTTTTGTTTGAATTGCCTTTTGTGAAAGCCTTTTGGCTTTGTGGAATCTGTTTTCCAGCTCCAGTGCAGACAGCTGTAATGATAGCTCTGTAGTACCTGCTTACTTGTTATCATTAACTTCTGCTAAAGCCAGTATGAAAGGCTGAACAAATTTAACACAAATACATTTAGATTTCCCTTAACACATTCTCTGTTATTACCATTTTCAATAGACCAAACATGACTAATAGCTCCTGAAAAATGCAGAACTGAATGTTGTAAATACTGTGCATTATATAATTAATGGAGAAAAGTGGATATGTTTCTCAATCCTACTATTGAAGCCAGGAATCCTACTATGCTATTGTGATCTGAAAGTTGTTGATCACTGATTTTTGTGCTGCAAGTACAATTGGAAATACCCAATGTGAGTGATAATCTCAGATTTTACGTATTTTAGGATAGAAAGGTACTTAAGTTCTTTTTGTAGTATTTGCTGAAATTGCTGAAATTGTGTCGTTCGTAATTCTTTCTGTCTTTAGTTTAATGGCATATTTAGCCTTATTTAGACCTATTCCTAATGCTAAGCAAATAAACTGCCTTTGATTGAGCAGGATCACTAATTTTTAAAGTTAAGCATGGTATTAACAGTCTTCTTCAGCTGGACTTCTATTCCGATTTACTGTGTAATTCGTGTTGCAGGTATTAGAGAGTCAAAGAATTTTGTGTTCCCGAAATGAATTATGGCTGAGGATATATAAGCATTAAATCTGTCCAGTAAGAGTCACCCATGTACACCTGGCAGCAGAATTTGACCTCTCTTTTTATTAGAGCCTTGAAGAACACTATCTTGCCATGGTCTTCTGCTTGCCATTGTTCCAAATGGTTTGCTTTTAGACTGTTAGTTTAAAGAAGAAAAGTCTGGTGGTCTCAGAATGCAGCTCAGAGTAGCTCACATACCAGAAGGATAACACTGTGCTGGTTAGGATAGAAAAAGCCATATAAATCTATCTTGTGGGAGCCACGTGTATGTTTGGTGTTCAGATGTTTAGAGAGGTGCTGTGTGTTTGGACATTTAGAGACATGCTGTCTAGGGCTGTATTTTCAATTTTAGGCATCCTACAGAAGACATTATTACTGGTATTCTGAGAAATCAATTGACCTTAAATAAAAAGGTGGTCAATGGAAAGAGTCATTAATGTACCTTAAAGCAGCTTCACTTCTAGCCTGCTTATTTCTTACACTGTGCTGGAAATGGGCATGAGGTACGGAAAAGAACCTCTACTGAAATGTTTATGAGTTAACCTCAGGTTAGCTGCAGTCTGCACAGCAGGGCTTTTTATTCAATACTGTTGATGTTGATTTATATTTTTTTAAGGTCATAAATGATTTACAGAGTCATGGTTACGAAAAATGTGTGTGGTTAACAGAGTGGAATTGAACTTGCTGGAACTCGGGTACTGAAAATCACACACAGTAGTGCAGGAGTTTCCTAGCACTCCCTTTGTGGTCAGTGAAGGGTAAAGAGCATCACCAGTGCTTTGTTCCATCAGAGCCATCTGCGAGAGGATGCCTGAAATACTTTGCAGTATGATCTCTGTGTTTCCATAGAATTGCAAACGTGTTTCTGTTTTACAGGTGTTTCCTATGACCAGTTCTGGTGGCCCTATCACTGAATATCCTTTTATAAGGACTGGACTACTAGGTTTCATAGGACCAGGTGGACTTGTCTTTGTTATTGGCAAAATGGATGGTTTGATGGTTGTCAGTGGAAGAAGACATAATGCTGATGACATTGTAGCAACAGCACTGGCCGTGGAACCAATGAAATTTGTCTACAGGGGAAGGTTTGATCCTTTCTTTTCTTACATTGTGTAGAAATCTTTATTTTGCTTAGACAAGGTGTAAGTGATCCAAAATGCTTTCAGAAAGCAGTCCCTGATCTGCACTGTGGTTTCCCTCCAGTGCTGTTCATATTGCTAGAGCCAGGAGACAGCTGAGGGAAGCCTGAGGCAATGTTGAAGCAGAATTTAGATACCAAGATCCAGAAACTGTGATTACTAAAATTTCCATTTGAACAGCTGGTTAATTCTGAAGGTGTTGACTCAAGAGAATCCTTTCTGTCTGAATTGAACATTTGCAATATGCTTAACACTGAAGTTCTTGAACATGAGAGTGGTTTCTTGTGTGACCTTCATAATGTGCTGAAACTGATGCAGGAGACATCTAAAACTTCTGAAGAGCCTATTGCAGTACCATGCGCTCAGATTTGATCACATGGCACACCTCTCTGATGATAAAATGATATTGTAATTACTTTCTCCTAAGGTGGGACCAAAGAAGGTGCTTATGCTGACTGTTATATAGCAGCTTAGCAACAACCTTGATGTGACCCAAATTTAGTGCTTTTTTATCCCAAGTATGTTCACTTCTCAATCCTGCTCTGACATTATGCTTGTATGTACATGTGGTGTAGAACAGAGCCCACTATTTCTCCTCCAGAACTGTTATCCAATTCCTGTTGTTTTTTCCCTATAAATAAAATAGTAATTGACACATCAGTAGTCTGTGTAATAGATATTGCAATCATGGATATAGAGGATTAACTTAAAAGGCAGGTTTTTCTCTCTATCTTGGCACTAAATACTCTTCTCTCCTTCTATAGAATAGCAGTGTTTTCTGTGAGTGTGCTGCACGATGAAAGGATAGTTATTGTTGCTGAGCAAAGGCCAGATTCCACAGAGGAAGACAGTTTTCAATGGATGAGTAGAGTTCTCCAGGTAATGCTTTTTATGTATGTTTGGAAACTACTTTTTTCTTGCTTTATATTCTTTTTATTGATCTTTCAACCCCCCCAGGGTAACTGATATTTCTCTTTGAGTAATTACTTAAAGGGTAAATACAACTTCAGTTGCACTTGCTCTCAATGAGCACAAAATTAGATTCTTCAGAGTAACAATTCCTATTTGGGTTACATGTGCCCTGAGAGGGATCCTTTTCCTAATCAAAATGCGATAAGAAAACAGGAATGAATTGAAGTAAATAATAGCATGGAGGGAGTAGCATATGGTTTATAGGGATACAGTCATTCATTACTTCAAAAAGGTAATGAATGAATGTATTATATACTTTTACTGTCAGAAGCTACCAGAGTCTCTTAATAAACATTGATAAGCACAGATACAGAGTTAACCTCATCCAGATTTTTTTTAATGAGTGGGAGTGAATTATGTGTTTCTAGTGCACCATGTTGATAGCTGAAATAAACTGAATGAAACACCACCTAAAAATGCCAGTTTCCACTGTAATTAAGGGACGTGAATGATCTGCTCAGATCAAAATATCTACAATGAGCTTATCTTGGTAGAGGGGCACCCATTGGAATCTCACTCCATCAGTCTGGTGGATCATGCAAGGCACCTACTACTGTGATGATGCCACTCTTATGGGGGTGTGCAACAGTTTGACCTGAAGACAAAAGCACAATGTATTAAAAAGTTCTAATCTTCTCCTTTCATACAGCAGTTGAACTTATGGCACTATCAATACCATACTTAAAGTTTTTTCAACTCTAATGTCTACACACACAAAAACTAGATGGAGTTGTCCTCCATCTTCTCCATCTCTGTGGTTGAGCTAATTATCACTCAAAATCAGTAGCTTCAATGGAGATATAGTTGAAGTCAGTTTGTTTGTTGCCATCTTGAGAAATGGTCTCAGCTCTGTCTACAGCTGGTCACCTGTTACATCTACTTCACTTTCCTACTTCTCCTGTCCTTCTGCAAGGAGCCTTCTCAGGAAGTATATTGGGAACATCTTTTTTGCTTTACCCAAGAGCCAAAGAAAAAGATTCAGAATGAGAAAGGGAATGTGTCTACCGTATCCTTCAAGAAACTGAATGAATGAGCAATCAACCATCTCAGGACTGGTTTTTCCGCTCTCTAGATTTAAAAGATATCTACATTTCATACAGTTATAGGCATTTCATATTCATAGTAGATCTAAATTCATACCAAGAAAAGCCAGGTCTAGATTTGTCCATCACACAGAAAGCCTTTGAAGCACCTATGGAACTATTGCAGAAGAAAAGGTTTTGTATTGTCCATGCTTTGATGTTTTGTGTCAAGCAGCAAGCTCAGAAAGGTTGAAACTCTGCACTTACACTTCTGTTTTGTCTGCTGAACATTTTGGTGACTTTTATTGAAAAAAAGTCTTACACCATCATAGCCAGTAAAATTCAGTACTGAGCACTACAGGAGTCCTGTGTCATATTACTCCTGCCAAGAGTCAGTCCTGTTATTCACAGTCCAATCAAGTCACAGCACTGTCTGAGAATAGTAGGCCATGTATCAAAGTACACACATGTGTGGCTGCTTTCATCACCCTTGTGTGAAGCCTGCAACTCTGGAATGCATCACTCTGTGAACAACAAATTATTGTTTCCACCACAGCTGAGAGCAGAGATGGAGGACAGAAGCCAGGAACATGTGGGATGCTTTGTGCCTCTTCCCAATCAGAGTTTTAATGACAGATGTCAGGAAGTGGTAGCCAGTTATGTCTGAATCATCTGCTAGTGAGGCACAACATAACAATATCACAACTTGTGTCATGACTCTTAGTGAAGTCCATGATTACAAACTCTGACAAATTGCTACTCGTTTCTGATGCTGTTTGTGAGATTCATCTGAAACCCTGTGTGTGCTGCTCTGTGCCAGCCCTGCCCTGCACTGCCTGCTTCTGGTGTGCCTTGCTGTCTCTTCCCTGCAGTTGAGCTGCCTCAATTTGCAGAACATTTTTTTCAGTGAGTTGCACATATTCTGACTCTCTCTGGCCCATCCTGGTCCTCAACAAGAGGCTGAAAGATGGTAGACATCTTGTACATAAGCAACTATGCTGGACTGCATCTGTGGACTGTAGGAGAGGCAGGGTCGGAAGGTGGTGGTCTGGCTGGAGATGGAGTTTCTTGAGACGAGAGTAGTGGATGAGGAGGCTAAAGATCCCAGATCACCTAGCAGTTAACTCAGATAGATCCTCAGTACTCATCTCCAGGCTGCTGCAGACTGATCTGACTCTTCAGGCAGGGTTATGGTTCCTGTACTGGGAGACTGGATATTACCCTTACCAGTGCCAGCATGCTGGCAGGACTTGATAGGACTAGGTAAAGCTTGAAGATCTACTGCAGGACTGGTGAGTGTCTGCCCAGAGAATCGTGTGAGAATGATGTGTTTTCTCAGCTCAAACAACATGGCAATCTCATCTGCCCACAAGTTGTGGTATATCTCGTCCATTCTCACAGAGGAACAGAGATTTCAGATACTCTGCTCATTTCTGGGTGGACAGAGTAATTTCAAAAAAACCAAGCCATGTCATCAAGAGGCATAAATATCAGCAAGTATTAAAATGGTACTCTTCTCCCTCAAAATTTTAAGGCACAGTTCACCACTGCTTCTCCTTGTGAAACGGTCATTCCCTGCTTCAGAAATATGCTGAACTCAAAGGTATGAAAGGTGACAAATTTGATTGAACCATGACATCTTATCAGGCATTGTGCAGCAGATGTAGCTGACAGAGACAGATCAGAAGTCAATGTGCAATCATTGTGTACACCCCTCATCCCACCCCAGCTGAGTATGGCTTTCCATCACCGCCTGTAGGAGCTACTCACTTTTACATTTAAGTAGAAGTGGTTACTTGCCCTGTAATGATTTTCCTTCCAGCTGGTGAAAGGTGAGGATCCCATAATTTATCACTGCCTTTCAGAACCTACAAATAACATTATGATTAGTAGGTTATGATGGTTTCTGCCAGAAACATGAGCTGTTTCTGCAGTTGTGTGTTGGCTGTCAGAGATATTTCACTATTGCTCATCTTTCACGTGAGGTGTCTGTAGACCAGCAGTGAGGTCTTCTAATACTGCTGTGAGAGCTACTCCTACTAACATTTCAAGGCTTGTAAAAGGAGTCACTGCTTTATTATTCTTTCTGATGAAAATTTGCAATAAAATCAATAAAGAATGAAGCAAACAGAAGCCAAAATAAAGCATTAGTTACTCTGTAGAAATAATCAGTAATTTATTGGTCTACACTTAAGTACATGCATAACTGTAAATTATTATTTGATTCTCAGAATATGGACTGTATCTTCAAGACAGTAGATATATGAATTCACTTTTCCCACAGTTAAAAAATTAACATACAGGTTAAATAAATTATATTTTTGAACATTTAACTACTCATTAGAGATGCTATTTGTAATTTGTTTCTCAGTCTATGTGGGTGTCTGAAGTTGTTTTTCTAACACAATTGCTGCAATTTTTGTTCCATAAGGAAAATATCTAGTTTAAATGTGTATGGAATTAAATATTTCATTAAATTAAATATGAATATTCATGCTTAACTCAATAAATCACATAGATACTGTACATTACAGTTTTCTTCAAAGTGATGCAGTTTAATCAACTTGTCAGGCAATGAACATGGTTGCTATAAGATTCAAAGACGCATATTGAAATCCACTTTAGTACAGTGGTAAGTGTCCCCACCTGGCATGTGGGAGACCCGGGTTCAATTCCCTCCAGGGACACAGTGTTAAGAGTTGGACTCGATGATCCTTGTGGGTCCCTCCCAACTCAGAATATTCTGTGATTCTGTGATATTTTTTGTATTTTCATTCAACAAATGTTTTTTTCAATTGCATAGTCTCATAGTTTTCCCATTCCTGCCTGAACATCCTTTACACTGTAATCAGGGAGTGAAACTGTTATTACCTTATAAAAAAATTTAAAAATTCATAAGCAACATACATTATTAGTTATAGGGGTTATTTGACATTTTTCCTTGCTCGGGAAGATGGACTGGGTGTTAAGTTGATAGGAGTCCTTTGAACCTGAGCTCTGAGAAGTGCACAGGTTAAAAGCAGTTTCACGGGGGCTGCCAACCAATCTTAGTAATAAATCTCCAGGATACCTGCTACTAATGTGTTTTTAAGAGGGATGACTGGGTAGCCTTCTTTAATAAATTTGTGTGTATTTATCACCAGGTTTTTGTTTGCTTTTTTGTCTGCTGGAATGAGTGTAATAACATTTCCGTCCACCTGTTCCCACTGAAAAGAATCTCCTTATCACTGACATAGCTGAAGTGTCTTTCCATTACGAGTTAATTATTAGGGTTGTCCTATGCAGTAATTCAGTACAATGTGTGCTTATTAGGATGATGAAAAATTAGCCTTTCATTAAAGTCGACTTCCTGCAATTTTTTTTAGGCTATTGACAGTATTCATCAAGTGGGAGTCTACTGCTTAGCACTCGTACCAGCAAACACGCTTCCCAAGACGCCGCTGGGAGGAATACACCTGTCAGAAACCAAACAGCTCTTCTTGGAAGGATCTCTGCATCCTTGTAATGTGCTGATGTGTCCCCACACCTGCGTAACAAACCTGCCTAAACCAAGGCAAAAACAACCAGGTAAGAAGAGTGAGGGCAAAGAGTCTCTGAGTTAATGCTGTGTGTTCATGGTACTGTAATGGAGCAAAGTCAAGTAATTGTTAATGAGGGTGAGAATCAGCTTGATCAGCATTCCCCTTAAGTGTTGTGCGTGTGTTAAGGACATCACTGGTTTTGCCAGAAGCTAGAAGTATCTTCTCAAAGAGTGCAAGGCAACATGCTAATTCAATAAAGATGGCGTTTTTATCGTTCTAAAAGGCACTGCTGAGACAACACCTGGAGTTCTTTTTAAATTCCTCATCAGTTATGTTTAAAGGGGATGGATGAGACTAAAACAGAGAAAGATAAAATCTTGGCTTATTTGAAGGCTGAATTTCTAAAACACAAATAGAGAGGAAGAGGACTGTTGACACTAAATAACAGTGTTGGACAAAGAGCAAATTCTTAAAAAACTGGTGATGAATAAAGAAAAGCATATACTTAAAAGCTGGTCATGAGTAAACTAAACCAAAGAATGACTGGACATTCTGTATTCTTCTTACAAGAAGTTATATTAGAGGGAAAAAACCTCATCAGTTTTAGATGGATCTTCAGAAGTTCTGCCACTTTATGAACCGTATTGGATGAAATGGANTAACCACTGGATTAGGGTCAGTGTAGTGGAGATATCTGTGGGTGTGTTAAGTGCACATTATGTATCACAAGGGTAAAAGCAGTGTCTGGAGCGCAGAAGCTAAACTGATAGTATCACATTCTCCCATTTTGTGTTGTTTTGACATACCCAGAGAGTATTGCTTTCATATTTTTAAA
>WEKX01024190.1:206559-275413 GCA_013390025.1 Pitta sordida | reverse complement strand
CGAGCCGGGCCGTGCCGTGCCGTGCCGGACCCGCCGGGACCATGGCGGAGCGCATCGAGCAGCGGCTGGAGGACCGTGTCCCGGAGCTGGAGCAGCTGGAGCGGGTCGGGCTGTTCACGCACAAGGAGATCCGGTGAGCGGGGACGGGCGGGAGCACGTGTCGAGGCCGGGGTCCCCATCCCACCGCCGGTGTCCCCATCCCATTACCAGTGTCCCCATCCCGTTACCGGTGTCCCTGTCTCACCGCCGGTGTCCCGATCCCGCAGGGCCGTCCTGAGGAAAGCCTCGGCTCTGGAGTACAAAATCCAGCGGCGAGCGCTGCGGAAGGAGGATTTCATCAATTACATCCAGGTGGGTTCCACTGGGCACTGGCCAGGGCTTGGTCACAGCCACAGCAGGGACAGGGGGGTTGTTGGGTGTCTGTGCAGGGACAGGAGCTGGACTTGGCTGATCTTTGTGGGTCTCTTTCAACTCTGCATATTCTGTGACTGATGTTTTTGTGGCATTAGAAGTTTGGTTTCTGAATCTCTATCTAGGAATATGGGTTGCTAACAGCTCAAGTCTGAATTGTCATGCACAGAACAAATCCTTAGGGTTGATTTCAGTCAGCCTTAGAAATACGTATAGTGATCCAGCCAAAAAAAAATACTGCTTATGTTTTCCTGGTTATTGTGTACCTGATTAACAAACTCAATATTTTTTTGCCTTACTGTTACGTGTTTCTTCATTTGCTTTTAAATGTATTTTTTTCTTCCCATTCTAGTACGAAATTAATCTGCTGGAGCTGATCAAGAAAAGAAGAGCAGTAAGTTTGTCACTTATTGAGACTGCCAAATACTTCAAGCCACATTTTCCACTGTAATAAAATTCACATTTTTTCCCTCCCAGCGCATTGGATATCCGTTTAAGAAGGATGAAATTGAGCACTCTATTCTGCATCGAGTCCACAGCCTGTTCAACCGAGCAACAGGAAAATGGAAAGTAAGTTTATTTAAATGGAAAGTAAGTTTGTTTATTCGAGTTTCCTTTTTTCTGCACGGCCAGGCCGTTGTACTGAGGGTGTGTTGTTTGCTTGTCAATGTACAGGTGGTTTTGTACATTGTGAGGTTGATTCTCTTCCTCTTTACATTTCCAACAGGATGATGTCCAGCTCTGGCTTTCACATGTTGCATATTGTCAGCAGTGGGTGAGTTTTCAAATGCTAATCTTACCTGAGTTGAGATACTGGATTGGTGTTTATTCAGGCATCTGGAACTTGAATTAAAGATGGGTACAAACACTGTATAATGAATTACATGCTGTGATATTGGAGTCATTTTGGTGATACTGTTGGAGCTGCCTGGGATTTTCACTCCTGTGTGTAAGGGCGGGCTTGGACTCAGAATGAACAAGTGAGGAATTGGATGCTTGCAGGGGCCAAGGTGAGGCTGACTGCACTGACTCTGGAGGGCCAGTTGGTTTGGGAGAGCCAGAATGCTGGTTATACCTCTCTGCAGTGAATGCCTCACCAGTCTGAGCTGTGATGTTGTTCCAAGAATTTCCTGTAGTGGCTATGCAGAAAATTCTGGCAATTCGGTACTTTTTAAACTTACCTGTGCAAGGCTTCATGTTGTTACCAGCATTCAGTCCTTGTCATTCCTGGACTGGAGGAGGTGACCTTGCACTGTAATGCAGGCAGCCAAAGGAAAATGCAGTTTCTACCTCAGAAATGGTCTTGAGCCCATGGATTTGGGATTGGGCAGCATTTGAGTTAGCTGTGCTGCTCTGGTGATGTTTGAATGCTGGTCAGTATCAAAGAGGAGAAACCTTCTACTGAAGAAAAAGTAGCAGAGAAGCATCTTTTGCAGGACAGTTACATTATATCTTGGAACCTTTCCAACTGAAACGTTGGTGCTGGGGGTTCAATTCCGTACCAGAGTGGGTAAAACGAAACTACTTCTTTTACAGAATGCAAAGCATCAACTCAGCAAGGTGTTTTCCACCATGTTGGCCATTCATTCCAATAAACCAGGTAAATAAAACCATGGTGAGTGCTGCATGAATGCCTCAGGATAGCTTGTGTGGTGTTGATTTAATTTCCTGTAGACCTCAGCTCAAGCTATTGGGGTGGAAAGCTCCTACTCCCTTTTGCTTTGCTGCTGCTTCAGAGTGAGGGGCTCTGACAGGTTGTGCTGAGCAATGGAAAGGGGATGTGAAGTAGGTCTGAGTGACCATTTCCCAGGCAGACAGGGGTTAGGTAAATGTATCAGAAGTGGGAGGTGCTGAATGCTCATGACTCCGTTTTGGCTCTTGGAGGCATCATTAGATCTGTAGCTAAACCAGATTAAACTTCCTGGATCTGCCTGGCTGCTTAGATCTGTCCTTCAGCTTGGCTTTACATGGGAGATAATCAGGCTTTCTCCAGTACTGAGCTCATTTTGGGAGATTAAATTAATTTATTTGTATCACCTGTTGCAGCACTGTGGATTATGGCAGCAAAGTGGGAAATGGAGACACGACTCTCCTCAGAAAGTGCCAGGCACTTGTTCCTTCGTGCCTTGCGCTTCCATCCGGAGTGCCCAAAACTCTATCAAGAGGTGAGCTCCTGTTTGTTTTCTACAACCAGTTACTTGATCCATCAGAGCAAATCAGTTGAGCGTGTTTCTCAGATCTGTCTTGAGACAGCTGGAAAAGCTTGTTTCCCCATCATCAGGAAAACATAAAAAATACTAGAAAAACCCACCCCCAAATTCCCTTTTAAGGTACTGTCAGGCTCTGCCAGAACACAGTTCTCAGGGTTAGTCTGGCATCCCCAGCCTTTGCTGGGGAATTTGGTTTTCTTTGAGGTTCAAAGAATGACCAGAAAGTGGTTACTGCTACCTGTGGGAAATCGCTGGACAAGTATGTGGGGCAGGCAGTTACGGGCACAAACAAGGCTCTCAGAAATACGCGGAATGTGGGAAAGCCCTGGTTTGTAGCTCCTCAGAGCTTGTTTTACTGTGTTTGTGGAGTTCAGTGTTTGTGATTTATCCCCCCCAATCATATCACTGTGTCCTCACTCTTGCAGTATTTCAGAATGGAGCTGATGCACGCTGAGAAACAGAGGAAGGAAAGGAAAGAATTCGAACAAGCAAAGATAGACCTGGTGGGTCATCCAAACCTCCTTAAGAGCTGCTGTGTGCTTGTGTGTCGTGTGTTTTGAGTGTGTGTTCCAAGGGATCTGGAGTCATGGTGTGTTTGACAAGGGCTTAGAGAAAGTTTCTGTTCATGTCCTCTGTGTGTGTGTGGAGCTTCTCCAGTGTTTGCTGATGCTCAGAGCAAATACTTCATACGTTGATGTTTCTTTTCCATTTGGAAAATGTTTTATTACATTCCTCACTCTGAAAATTAACAGTAATTTATGGAAAGGAAATGCTTAAACTACTTTCTCTTGCTTCTTTATAGTTGACTTGTGCAAATTACATAAAAAGATACTTAGATGAAGAAAAACATTAATGTCTTCTGATTCTTTTCCCCCTGTTTGCAAAAATGGTGGTTGAGAAAGGAAGGTAATTTTCTCATTGATATGGTTGGTATTGCAGGGGGAATTCAAGTACTCGGAGGAGATTCTCAATGGGGAAATGGCTCGCATAGTCTACAGGGAAGCAGCTCAGAAAATTAAAGGTGATTTAATATTTCTTGTCCTTATTCAGTAGAAAATTGTCCCCTTTAACCCGGCTCTGCAGTGGGTAATGCTGACAGACTCGGCTCCAGTGCACACACTGTTTTCAAATATATTATTTCTTCAGTAGAACCTAAATAATTAATAACACTCATAATTGTGATTTCCTGTGTGTTCTGCAGGCTGGCATCTCTTCCAGCACAACAGCTTTGGGGCTGAGGTGACACAGTCTTACAGTCTCCAAAATTGATTGCTTAAAAAAAAAAAACAGTGAAGGGAGGACAGCTGAGAGTTACACACCTTTTTTATTGTGCTTACCGAACACTAGATCAGGTCACAATCAGCCACTACTAGTGGCAAAGAAGTAAGAATTCACACTAATAATGAAGAATCCTTTAACAAATACTCTACTTGAGAGGTTTTTTTCTCCTCTGGAAATGTAGGTGTGGAGTTCCAGCTGGCTGTGCTCTCTATTGCAAAACTCTTTGATTTTACCCAAGATTTGCAAAAAGAAATTCTTGAAAGGTGAGCTGTTGGCTTTGTGTTGTGTTTTTTTATTCTGGTTTGGTTTGAAGAAACATGTTCTCGTAACTTCTCTAATTTATAAAGAACTTTAAAGGCTGTTCTTCCAGTGGAATAGTGTTAAGGCTTATGTGAAATCCTTGAGAAGAACAGGACGAGGCAAGTGTGTTCTTTAGAAAAGATGTGTGTATCCTAACTTCAGAAAGGGCTTTAAAAAGCTGCTAATAAAAATTTAGATAAAATACAGTTGTCACTGAATATTTACTGCACTTAGTTTCTGTAAATTCACTGCAGGAACTGGATTTTCCTACTGTACTTTTGTGGGGTCTTTGCATCTTGTGTTTCTCCAGTTGTTGAGAGACAAATCTCTCTTGGCCGCTTCCTCTCTAGTTCAGGTTATTTCCAGAGAATATCTATATTCAATAATAAAAAAAGCTAGAATTTTTTTCTTATGGAAAGGTAAAACATTTTTTCCTCTGGCATCTGATTACTTACAAATGAAGTAAATTTCTCTCCCAATGTCACAAGCCCTGCAAACACCCTGCAGCTGAGCAGGGCTGCCTGTGGGCTGGTGCACACATGGTGTGTTTAGTTTGCAGACCAATTACGCTGAGGATCCCCTGACGTGGGACTACCTGGCCCGCCGGGAGCTGGAGTTGGGGTCCCTGCAGCCCCCAGAACACACCACGAAACAGAAGAAAGTGTCTGAGGTGGCCCAGAGGGAGGAACGGTGCTGTGCAGTGTTTGACGAGGCTGTGGCAGCAGTCCCAACAGGTGACATGTCCTGCCTGCAGTTTAACGGCTTTTCCTGGTATTTGAGCACACTGGAAGTTCCACCAGAACTAAGAGAAGGGAGGCAGTTTTTAGGTGCTGCCTTTTGGGGATCCATTTTATGTGTTATTTGGGTTATTTTCCAAAGCATTTACGCTCTCGAAGGAGCTGCTTAACCAGCAGTGTGAGTAGATTGGTGGTCAGCTGTCAGTGAGCAATGGTTTTGAGTTGCCAGTGGAGTGGACATCCTACTCCAACATCTGGCATTGTCCTTACTCTCAGGGCAGGCTACTCTCAGGTCTCAAACCTGCTGCTATACAGGCTGAAAAACCCCAGCTCTGCCTTTCCTCCGAGGGAAGGTGTTCCACCCCCTCTGAAGTCAGGCAGCCAGAGGAGGGTTTTTCAGCTGCCTGGGATGTTCTGCCTCCTGCAGCCCCACTGGAACCTGCAGGCAGAGGCTGCACTCAGCATTCCCTGCCAGGCCTCAGCTGAACTGAGAGCTTGGTGCACTTCACAAAGTCTGCAGCTACTACTGCAAAGGCATTTAAAAGGTTAATGTTATAAATCCGGGGCCTCTTTTATAATGCAGCATTTTAGAACAAAGCTGGCATTAGCACTTTGCTTGGATCCTTTGTATTTCTTAAGGACAAATATTTCTGCTTACTCTTGTGACTGTGTAAAGTGTGATGTTAAACCTTTGCTTTCACAGAGGACATGTGGAAATGCTACATCACTTTTTGCTTAGAGAGATATAACAGGAAAACCAACAGTGAAGAATTAAAGCAAAAGGTAAAAGCTTATTAGGAAATCTTAGTAACAAATCATCTCTATTTTTGTTGACTTCGGTAATCCAGAAACAAGACAACAAGGAAATCTATTTTGATGTTTTAGCAGAAATTCTTAACCTGTGGCCAGCACTACAAATCATTTAGTCTCCATTTAGGGGGATCACCTTTACTGTCAGGCCCACACATGGGCAGCCTTAACATGAATAACCTGGTCAGTAAAGTGCAGACACCTCTTTGCATGAATGCTAAGACTGCAAACTTGTTAATCATATTATCATAGAATGGTTTGGGTTGGAGGGGACCTTAAATGTTCACTGACAGTCCTTCAAACCTGTGCATATTCGGAGAAAAGGCTGAATTAAAATGACTCTTGCAAATAAGTCTGGGGTCTGGTATACAAAGGAATAATGCTTGTTTTCTTTTTTCTTCTCTGTTGGTTCCAGAGGCTGGAGAGGACCCTGAGTGTGTTCAACAAAGCCCACGAGTCTAATTTGCTGCCAGAAGCTCTCTACAAGCAGTGGGTAAGAGCTGGCACGGAAGCTCTGAAGCTTTCCTGCACTGTTGGTGTGCTCTTTGCCGTTTGGAGTGGACACAAAGTTGGGCATCACTGGTTCAAGGCCTCGCTTTTTACCAAGGTGTTGTGTGTGCTGGGTTTCAGGTGCAGCTGCTGCTGCAGTCCAGGCTCTCTGGGAAGGCTGTGGAAGTGGCAGAAGCTGCAACCAGGCGCTTCAGCCTGTCTGTGGAAACGTGGCAGGTGAGGCTGCAGGTGCTGATCCAGCTGCAGAGGGAAGATGTGACCCAGTGTTTTGAAGAGGCCATTAAACACCTGGAATCCAAGGTCAGTGCTGTTTTTACGGACTTTTCATGTGCACATTGCCTTCCCAGGTATCAGGGAATTGTACATTCACAGGTTTAAAGTCTGAATGCTCGTTCTAAGAGCTGTGTCTGAAGGACATTTTTCTCAGAACCTGGAGATGTGCTGCTGTTTGTAAATCAGTCACTGTATTTTAGTCATTTGATGTATCTGCCCACCTTGTAGGGCACTTTGCCATTGTGGACCCTCTGGGTGGAATGGAGTGAAGGCACAAACAGCAAGGAAGACACAGAAGCTCTTTATCAGGTACTTGGCTGATAGAAACTGTGCAAGTAAGTTCAGAAAAATAAATGGGACTTCAATCTCGCTATAAATTTTCTCAATATCTTAGGGCAAACCATTTCCTCATATTGGGTAACGGTGTTTTCCCCCCCTATTTACAACATAAAACATGTATTATAGGTGGAAGGTTGAATTTAGCTGTTTGCAGAGCACTGTGCAACCCTCTGCATGAAGGGTGTTAAGGAAATGTCAGTTGCCAGCTGTATGGAATAAGGGAGGAGAAATGTATTTTAGACTCAGGAAATCTGCTTTATGTCAGATGCCTAATTAGGGAAAAGCAACTATTTGGTTTCATCTCCCTTGTTTGTTGCCTTTTAATTGTATGGTTGATTTATTTTTTTTGTTTGTTTTTTTCTTCCTTTTGAACTTGCAGAAGTCCTTACATGCAACAGCTCCTGCTGAATCTGTGACTATGAAAGAAATGTATCTCGACTGGACTTACAGAAATGGTGGTTATAAGAAAGTTAAAAAAGTCTTTACCAGGTAACAAATGAAACCTTCAAGCCTGACCTTTCTATGATACGTGTTAAAAGTCTCAAAGTCTGAAGTTCCTTATTTCATTTCAGCCTGTGTGAAAATCGTCCATTTTCACTCAACTTCTTCAGGAAGATGATCCAAATAGAAAAGGAGCAGGTAAGTTGTTGAATATCCAATTAGTGCCTTGTATTTGTAAAATACATGTCCAGCTTTGGATTTAAATGGGAAACAGAGCAGTGGTGTCAGTCTGTGATCAGCCTGTGTTTGTCTTCAGACGTTGGTTCAGAGGATGTGACACAAACCCAAGTTCCATGGTGACTAATCTTGGGCACAGTTGTGTGTAATTGCCGTGACTCTCGTCCTTTGTAAGAATCTAATCAAGCTGCAGATTCACTTCTGTAGAAAATAAATGGCCATTTAATATCTTCCTTTGTTAGGACTCCTGCAAAATGCTTAATCTGAGAGAATACTATGAACGTGCCTTGAGGGAGTTTGGTTCAACAGATACTGGTAAGGCGATTTTATTTATTTATTTATTTGTTTATTTGTTCATTTAGTGCTGCCTCTTTTATTTCTGTCCATTTCAAAAGGCAGCTGTTTGTTCTGCCCTTGTGCTTGGCTCTCATGCAGGGTGGAGCTCATTTCTTCTGTTTCTTCTGTGCCATGAAGTGAAGGACACTTCAGTGACTCCACTGTCAGCCCAGGGTCAAGTAAAATCCAGTCAGGATCTAACCAGAACTTCCATTTTTCTTTCAAAGATCTCTGGCTGGATTATATCAAGGAGGAGCTAAATCACCCCCGAGGCAAACCAGAAAACTGTGGGAGCATTCACTGGCGAGCTATGAAGATGTTGCAGGGAGACCTGGTGGAAGATTTTGTTTCCAAATACACCTTATTGCAAACTGGACATTTATGAAAGACCACACATAGTTATAATGTGACAGTGTGAATTTTTTAATTTCTTTGTACAAAGGTAAATATGTTCCTGGATCTTATTAAAGTTTACCTTCTTTGAGAATCATCTGTTCCATTGCAGTCATTTTTAGGTTCAACTGCACAGTTAGAGAAAGCAAAAGCATCTCTGATTGAGACTTCTAAGAGAGAGCAAACTCTTCATCCTGCCTAAACATGCAGATAATGACACTGCATCAGTTTTTACACTCTAGAAAGCCAAATTACAGCACCTATATGCTAAAAACCCCAAACCAACTCTCATGGAAACTACACCAGTGGGTGATATTTGTATCTCACAAAGCTGAATAATGAAAAGTGGAACACATTTGGTAATCAGTTAAAAATAAAACCCTCGCTGTTTCCTAGATTTGAAATCATCTTAATCCTCGCACCAAATCCAGAACCAGCCTCTGCAGCCACCTTGCATTTTGTATTTGTATCCTGGAAGGGGCTGAAAGGCAGAGGGGAGCTGAGATCTGTTAGCATGTCCCTGAGCTGAGAGCAGAAAATTTTGATCTACACTTCAACTTTCTGTGTACAGTGCCTGAAAACTGGGTAATGGTTTTTGAAACACCGCTGTCCTTGGTTGCTTACAGAGCTCCGTTTTCCCATGTCAAACCCAATAAATCCACACAAATGCTATCCTTGGACCAACAGAGAAATGTAAACAAAGTACAAACGTACGGCAATAATTCCTCTGTGTAATTTCCCAATGCCTGAAAGGTGACATAATGACAACACATATATGGAAATACTTCTTCAAGACTTTCCACTCAAGTAGAAACTGCAGCTCCTCTCAACCCACGAATTCCAGTAAATCTGACCAGCTGGAAACAAAGTTTGGAGCAGCAGCCTGGTCATTCTGTGCCCAGATCTAAAGGACATCCTCCTTTGTCTTTGTTTCAGCCAGGACATCTTTTATGTCCCCACCAGTTCCTGCCATCTCGTGTCTGCCATTGACATTTCCTGATCATCATTTACCCTCTCTGCCCTTTACTCCGCTACTCCCTCTCCATAATCACCTGTTGCTTCTTCAGTTGCACAGCTGAAAGCCTTTAAGTGCAAAGTTTGGCTTTTGTTGTAAATGCAGCACAGCTGGTAACGGCCAACAGACCGTCCCCAGCCCCTCCCGGGATCCGCGTTCGCTGCCCCCCGTGCCTCAGCCCAGGTGCTTCTCATCTCGTCATCACCCGAGGCTGAGGGGAATCGTTATCTTTCGGCAAGGCGAAAATAACAAGGAGCCTGAAGAGGTATTGACAATTTATTTGCAACTTTATCAGCGTGCAGGTGCTTTCTCACGTCTCCGAGGTCTGTAGTTACGGACACGGTCTCCTCTGCACGGGTCAGAGGTGGCACTCGGTGATCTCGTTTCCCCCGAGTTGGTTCTGCGGCTCTGTGAAGTCACGCACGGAGCTGCGGAGCTCTCGGGCTGCGGGGGATGGCGGCCCGCCCTCAGCTGCCCCCTCACACCCGGTACGGGCGGGACGGACGGTCACGATCCCTCAGGCCGGGCCGGGCGCTCCGCGGGTTCGGGACTCGCTGTGCCCTCGGTCTCGGCTGCCCGGCCCGCCGCCTCCGTGTCCGCCGCTCCCCGCACTCTGGGCCCCCTCGGGCTGGGTGAGGGTTTCCTTGTCTCCAGCCCCTCGGAGCTGCTGGAGGAGGGTCTGGCCTGTGGGCTCCCGCAGGATGGTGGATTCACTCCGGTGTTTGCTCTTGTTCCTCTCTTGTGTCTGCCTTACCACTGCCGCTTCCACAGCCTGGGGCCATTCCCGGACGGGAACGCCCTGGGTGAATTTCGGGTCCCGTTCCCGAAATGCGGCAGCAGAGCTGTGGGGGTGAGGGGGGAGATGGGCTGACTGATGGCAGCGGCAGGAGGAACCATCCCTCGGCACGTTTGCCTTCTGAAGGGAAGGCCTGTTCGGTTTCAAACCTCTTACCAAGGGGAGAGGGATGGGCTGCAGGGCTCAGAACCATCAAACGCAGCAGCAGTTGTGTGAGCTGTGTTGGAGCAGTAAATACAAAGTGCTGCTGAAGGCTTTAAAACTGTCTGGTAGGTGATGGCTGCTGCTGTTGACACCACAACCTCTGAGGAGAAACAGCCTCCGAGCAAGAGAGAAACTATGGTTTTGAAGCCCAGTAAAGGTAGGTGGCAAAAACAAAGCAGATGACAAGTAATGAAACTTACGCTCTGCTTGAGAAATAGACTTAAAACCTTTAGTTGATGCTTGAGAAATGCCTCTTCAGCTACTGCACTAAATTACTTCCATCCAGGTATTTATGAATGCCTTGGTGCAAGAGTAATTAAGCAATAGGACTTTTTTTTTAAAAAAACCCGAACTGGAACCGTGTTTTTTCAGCACACCTGTTTGCTTCAGAATAACCTACAGGTGGACATGGTGAAACAAGACTGATGGGTGTTTTGCCCTAATTTAAAGAGTTAATTTACAACAGGAGTCTGTGGAAAATCCTGACTTGGGCTGGTCCACTATCCCAAGCATCTGAACCGTGAAGCAGCTCTGCAGTGATGTTACATATGTAGGAAAGTGCACGTATTGTAATTACATTGGCTGTCACAGAGTGTTTCTGTGTACCTGTCTGGATTGTTGCGTGCTGAGCATTTCATTGTTCCTGTTCAGTTTCTGAGTGTGTCTGTTGGCACTTCCTGTTGGTTTTAGAATGTTTGCTGGAGAATATTCCAAATGTTCCTGAGAGCAAGTCTGAAGGAAGTGAAGCCTCTGGTAGCTCTGACAGTGAAGGTGGTGCCAGCAACTCTCATGAGTATTGGCGCGATACAGATGCTGACCTGGACGAGTGGGATGGAGTCTCCAGTACCCCTGAATCTCCAAAGCTGCAGGACACTTCTGGATATCAAATGGAGGACTGGGATGAAGAACTGAAGGAGTCTGCAGATAGCCCTTATGGTGAGTACACGTTTACTTGTGTTTCATTTGAGTTCTGGATAGTAGATGGTTGGAGGCAGGTGCTTTGCAAGAGAATGTGTTTAAATAACTCTGTGTTCTGTTCTGGGAAGTGATTTCTTGTTGTTGTCTTGACCTTGTGGATATGTAATGCACAATTTTGTTGCCACAGACAGGATTTGAAAGCAGTGTTGTGAAGCTCAGATGAAACTCTTGCTTGATTGAATTCTTAAGGAGTGGCATAGGAAGGGGGAGAATTCCATATGTGTATTGAGCTTCTCTGAAGAAGCAAGTTCTTAGTGATGTTATCTTTGTTATTCTGAAGCAAAATATAACATGGAGTGCAGGAATGTAATGGGGTTTTATGTGTAGAAGTTCTTCCTTTCCTCCAAGAAAATTCAGGATTGTGCACTCTAATGTCCCTCTGGAGCATGGGGTTCTCTGGGGGGAGCAGTGCAGGTGCTCAGCCTCTGGGTAGGGTTTGTTGCCTTTACTGTAGGGCTGGTGAGTTTGTTTTTGGTGGTAGGTTTTTTTTCCTGTTTGTTTGACTGTTTTCTTGGTTTTCTGAGGCCTGATCCTCTTGAGTGGTTGTGCAGGTGGTCAGTCCCTTGGACAAAGGGCAATGCATAGAACCAGTTTCACCCACATTTTAGAGCTGAATTAACCCTCCAGTTTGTAACTTGTCCGTGTGGTGACTCACATGTTGAACCAAGAGTCTCAGCCTTGCCTTGGCCAGGTTGTCTCTTGGTGCAGAACAGGCAGATGGAGTTTTTGTAGCCTCCTTATAAAACTGTTCTGATTTTAAAATGGAAACACACTATTGGTTTTTCACACTTGGTAATCTGAGGAAAGAAACCTGTTTCCTTTTCGGATGTTTTCCCTCTCTTTCCATTCTGGGCTTTCCTCATCTACTCAAATTTATGGAATGTTTTGAATTTTCTACTGAAACTGACAAATTGTTCATTTTTTCTTTCTTTTATTTAACTCATTTATCCCACCATTATCCTCACAAGCTGAGGCAGGTGTGATTATGGGATTCAGGTGCTTGGGAAGGGTAGAGAGTGCAAGTGTCAGAGTTGTTAACTGCTACAAATAAACAAATGTGCTTGATTTGTAATCTTATGGCTCTTTAAAATGTCCGTTTAAATGCTTGTTTTGATGGCTTGTCTGGCAGTGCTGCTCAAGGCTGACATGAGGATACAGTGTGGGGTCCTCTGCTCCCTATGCTCAATCCTTCCAGGGTCTGCTGGCTAGAAATCTTGCTTCTGTTAAGACACGTTGCCCTGTTTTTGTGCTGGATTGGTTAAATACAGGCTTAATTCTGGCCTGGTGGAAATGTTCAGAGCGAGCTTTTACAGGCCCCCACCCTCCTGTGCTGTGCAGTGATCCAGCTCTGAGCGGCTTCAGAGGGCTCCTCATTGGGGTGGGGGTGTGGAGACAGCAGGAGGGAGGAGGCAAATAAAAGTAATAGTTTCATGAGCCTTTTATTCCCAGGGGAAATGTGGAAGAACTGCATGTGTTGTCAAGGTGGTGTGGGACATCCTGAATCCAGGTGTATCATGGTGCTTTTTGGAAAACTGTTTTGTTTCTGGCATGAACCTTCCAATGAAGACATTGCCAAATTCTCTTTGGCTTTTTATTTCAGTCAAATTCATGAGTGATGGCAGATAAAAACAGAACAGTGAACTGGAAGATGCTGTAGACCTATATAACAACCTGCTACGCTGTACCACTACTTTCCTACCTCCCATTTCTTTTCTCTTCTGTAGATGCTGATGATTACTCCTGTGGAAGCTTTCAGGAAAATAATCTCTTGGTCTCATATGTGTGGAAGGAGGATTGGTTTTACAACCCAGGATGTCACCACGCAGTTTGCTTTGCTTCTCCACCACCAGTCAGTAGACGTGTTCAGAATGGCCAGTTTGATGATGCTGAGGAGTGAGGTTAACCCAGAATAAAGTCTGGCTTCCGAGCTGGATGGTGTTCTTCACTGGCTGAGCCATGCCAAGTCCTTTGGAGTTCTAAACTTCAGCTTGTTTGCAGGGTTTTGAGTTTCGACATGCTGACCCCTGTGTGACTTTTAGTTTTCTTTCCTTTTCATCTCATGCTGTCTGATGGCTTTGGACAGCTTTGCTTCTCTGTTTTATTTCCATGTGATTCTAATTCCCTGTTGCGATGCTGATACTGCTTTTAAACAAAATTAGCTGTGGCAAATGGAGAACGAGTTGCTTTGTGTTTATTGTTATGTATTTCAGTATAAAGGGATTACAAATACGTGATACGCGTTTTGCAAACACACATGTTGATAGGATATAGCTGGGCCTGCTCCATCCAGTGGGAATGCTGGGTGCCTAAGGCTGCCCCCCAACAAAGATTTCTCCACATCAGACCTTCCTGTATATGGGCACATTACCCTACAACCCCTCAGGGTCTTTATAGGTTCACAGGCAGCCTCAGATGTGTAATGACCAAGAAAATATCTCTGCTTACACATATTTCAGTATCTAATCTCAATGTCCTGCAAACCGTAGTGACCAAAGTAATTTACACTCCGGTTTGAAAGGAGGAAGTGGATGACACAGTGATATTTCCTGAATTTTTTTCCTGGAGAGCACAGCAGGATAAGAGCTTGGAAGGCAAGAGCTTTTCTTTGGGTACCTTTCAGTTCTTGGTTATGTTTTAGTACCTAGAAATCAAAGTAGAGTGCAAGCTGGGTGTTGAAGTTGCCTGTTCTTTTATTCCTATGTGATGGAATGATCTAGGTATTAATATTTCCATCAAAACTTAGTTATGCCAATAACTGACTCATCAGTTAAGGTAACAGATTCTCATATATAAATGCAGTATTCATAGATATAAATTGAGTGCCGCTTACTGTTGAAATAACAATACACCAGTAAAAGTTAAAAATTCCTCGCGGGTTGTTTTGTGAGCCTGTTTCTCCCTGTCCAGGCCCGGCACTTCCCTGCAGAGGGCAGCAGAAAATTGTCTGTTCCTCAGGCGGTGGGAGCTCCCCGGGCTGGATTTCCAGCGCTGGTACCAATTTAGATCTGAGTTCTGCATAGCCCCGTTGTTCCCCAGCGAGGCTGATTCATGGCCCGGATTAGGTTCTCATTTTTTTTATTTCACTCTGAAGTTACACTTACTGGACTGAAAAATTTCTCCCATGGCTGAGAGAAGAACATCACTTGACTTCAGGCTTAATATATTTTATTTTTTACTGTGCTTGTGGGACAAATCCCACCGTATTCAATAAAGAGGAAACTAATGGAATTCTGTGGAAGCAAACCTATCTTTCGTAGAATTGTTTAAAAAGGATAACTAAAAAGTCTGTGTGCCACCAATTAAGGTGACTTTTCTCCTTCTACTGTTCTAAAATTCCATCAGTACTGAATCTTCAAGCCATTTTCCATGTACTCTAGAAATTAAGGTGTTTTTTCACCCTGTACCTTTAATTACAATCGGTCATGTCTGTCTCAAAGGTCTTATTATTTGAGGAGAAATTGTATTGAATGGCTTCCTTGCTAAGCTGTTTGCAATTTAAATGACTATAAAATTTAAAGATTTGTTTTCAGTTTCCATTTAAGGTTAAAACTGACACCACCAGCTCTGGAAAAACTGGCAGGAGGATTTTGCAGCAGAGATGCATCCTGCTCCCTCTAGGGATGTGTTGGCAAATACGACTCTGTTCATCTTGGCCCTGCTTGTTAGGGCAGGGGCTTAATGTAAAGCTTGATCTGAATACTCTCAAACTTCAGGGGGATTAGAAAACCAGATGCAAGCTTCGCAGAAAGCATCTGCCTGGAAGGATTTGAAACCAAGCTCACGGATTCCTGTGTTTCTGCACCACGGAGTGTTTCAAATTCCATTGTGGATCTTTCACTGAGCCTGTTCTGTGTTGACACAAGCGTGTCATTCTAGGCAGAAATATATTGTAATTAAAACCAACATAAGGTAACACGTGAGCCAGCAATTCACACAGAGAGTCAACCCTTCAGCCTGCTCGGATATTGGAGGGAAGAGGGTCCCATGGCAGGACCAAGAGCATAAATCTTGCGTGCATGCAAGAGACACACTGGCAGCACATAAATCGGCTGGGAAACTTTTCAGAAGTGTCAGAGATTTCTCAGTTAGAAGCACATTCATCTCTAACGAGATTTCTCCTTTCTATTCCCACAGTGTAAGATGTCATTCAAAGGACAGAGATCCTGGGGCAAGTTATTATGTTTGCTGGTTTTGTGTTGTGGGGGAGGCTTAGGAGGGGCTCAGGAGGCCAGGGAACACCTCTGAAGCTGCCTTTGCTTTTCTCCTCGTTTCCTAACTCTGTAGGTAATCAGAAAGATACCAGTACAGTAAAGTATGTACTTGAAATTCACTGAACAAGACATGTTGTCTAAATAGTGAGGTTTTAAAAAACAAAACAGAGTTCTGTTATTTTCTCTGAACAGGCCAGCAAAGAAATGAAAACTTGTTTCGGGTGTATCTGTTGTTTCCTTTGAGCCCTACAGGCAATGATTTGCAAGAGGAAATAATTGAAGGAAATGTGTTCATATTTCCTGTTGATAAGGTACAGCACTTAATTCATACATCAGATTGAGACAGTGTTTCTTGGTCTTACAGAACCACAAGGTCCAGCCCATTTTAGTGTCCTTTAAAGACACTGCCGCTTCACTTGTTGTTGTGTCCCATCTTTTGGCTCTCGCTGTTAAACTGAGAAAATGCCCCCACTGTTGAGGGGAATAATTTCACAGACTAAAAGAAAAATGCTGATGGCAGCAGCTCATCCTGGCCATCTGTTGCTTCCAAGGACACCAGTGTAAATCCCTCTGCAACAAAGGTCATTTTGTGAAGCTGGGTAAGTCTCTGGAGCTTGTGATACTGACCCTCTGTGGTTCTGTACTGCAAACACAGACATCGGAAGCTTGAGTATTAGAGGATCAATGTGTGGTGGAGTTGTTAGTCCTGGGAGTACCAGCTGCTCATAGCATGGCTTCCTAGCTTGGCAGGAGAAACTGGAACCTACCAAAAAAAGCTGCAAAGCAACAACCCCAGTAATTGGGTTTAGTGATGGAAACAGCTTCCTTTAAGCATTTGGAATAGATTCTCAGCTGGTGTAAACCTTTGCAGCTCATTACCCAGGCAGAGCCTCTGTCCCTGTTCATATGCAAAGCCTGGGTCATCTCTGAGCTGAAGCTCATGTTCAGAGTTTCATTATTGCTGTGGATTAATCCTTAATATAGTGGGCATTCTTTACATTCATTGTAGCTCTGTTGACCTTTACAGAGCAAAATCCATGAACGTGGCTCAGTGTCTACATTTATTTCTTAGCAGGTTCTGTTGGGTGGGGGTTTTTCCACGTTGATGATAATTTCAGCCAAGAACATTAACTTCTTATGATTCAGTAAGTCTTGATTCCCTGAACTGAATTACGTGTATTTTCATCAAACCTTTTCTATCTTTCTGCAACTTCTGTATTTAAGCCTAGAAATGCTTTTCATTACATGATGCAAGGTTCTGAGCTGTGTACATGAGTTGTATGTTATTAATGAGCCTGAGGTCTCAATTTATTGCCTTATTTCACTCAAAGGGAAATACTGCTCAGTCATTTTCGAGCTGTTGGCCTTTAGTAAAATTTATATTGAGCAACACATTTTCTGTGAGACCTGGAGGACCAGAGGATCCTGGGTTCTCGTTATGCTGCTGTGCAGTTTCAATCAGTGTAGCTACTGTGGACTCCTGTTCCAACATTATACAAGTTATTTAGTATTTCTGCCCCTACCTCAGGAACTGCTCCAGAACATTCCCATTCTCATGAAGAGTTAATTCAGTTACTTAACACATACTAGAAAATACTAAATTTATTTGACCTCTGATTAAAGCAATATAATTTCACGTGTAATCTTCGTGCAGACACCAGAGTAAATATGCCACCTTGTAATCCAGTTCTGGCTGGCTGCAGGTGGTTGGGAATTATTAACTCCCCCAGAAACATTGGAGCACATAACACGGGAGATGGAGTTACACAGGTGTGACAGTGAGATGAAACAGGAACTCTATCCCACAGCAGAGCACAACCTCCTCCTGTGCATGTGTGGATTCAGATGGCGAGGAGAAATCTGGCTGAGCAGGTCCCCACGGCGTTGGTGGCAGGAGGGGGTAGAATTGGAATAGCAGTCAGAGGAGCAACTGATAGTTCCACCAGAACTATGGGCAGCAAATCAAAGTAATTTGGTGCAGGAATCTCAGTCGCTGCGTTCTCCTTAGTACAGAGTGTAGAATCCATATGGGAAGTTGTTGAATTCTGTTTCAGCTGTGGTTAACTCCTTATATCCCAAGATGAGCAGGACAAGCGATGTGAAATGAATGCACAGAGGTGGGGCCTGCAAGCAGCCACATGCTGATTCAGCCCTCATGGGTTCCTTGTTTACTGTCAGTACTGGATTTGCTGGAATACCAGACCCCCCCTTGTTCTCACAGTTATGTTTATCAGTACCCTCAGTTCTATATTCTTCAAACAGGCCATTGTTTTCCTGGTCTGAAACACCTTTTACCTGCTGTTTTGTTTAGTTTTAGCTTATCTGCATCATTCAAACTCCATTTGTTTGATTGGGCCTCGAACTCTGCAGCCTGTAGTTTTCCAGAAGTCTGGTCTTTTCAGAGAGATTGGTCAGACATTACAAAGCCACTCAGATAAATGTTTCTCAGGCTGAGACTGTGTGTCTGCTAGATAAGAACTACATTTAGTTCTATTATCTGTGCTTGTCTTAGTAGGTGGATGAGGTTTAATTTGGTCCTTTGGAGAGGAGCTGACAAACTGTTCTTCAGACAGATCTGGGATTTGGTTTAAGGACAGGCTTTCTTATGTGGTCTGCAAAGTGCCTCCTAGCCCTGTAGGAATACTTTGTGCGTCTGGTTACTGCCTGCAATTTGGAACACCAGCTTTAATGATTGTGCTTCTAATTATGTACAGAGGTAAAATCTCAGATGAAAGAATGGGGAGTTTCATCATCTGTCCCATTAAGTTCAGCAGGGTTTCTGTTGTGCAGAGGAGTGACTGCCTAAATCTGGCACCCAACAGCTGCAGGGAAGGGAAGCCCTTCTCAGGTCCACTGGGTGCACAAGGCCCTTCCATCCCTCCTGAGTGTGCAGCTCTGACTGGAGGGTTTATTGGCTCTTCAGTGAGCCACATCTGTGTCACTCACGAGTTTTGTTACTGTCATTCCCCTTTAATGTCCTTTACCCCCTGACAAAGAGGTAGATGGATGTTTGTCCAGATGTTTGTCCAGCGTTCGGCAGTGGCTGGTCAGTGTTGGAGGACTGGGGAAATCGGTACCACCCACCCTTTGTGCTCCTGATGTTCAGTGTCCTGCTAATGGGCTTAACTGCTCAGTAATTGAGACTCCAGGTACTTGGGAAAAAACGTCTTTTCCTACACATGCCTTCAAGTTTGGCTTGGTGTTTCCCAAGCAACTCACCCTGATGTTTGCTATTGCTGAGGCTTTAATGCTGCCTTCCGACACAGCTCAGTCCTTCAGGCTTGTCACTACGGGTTGTGTTTCGCTTTCTGCCCGATCCCACAGCCTTGGAAGGACTCCTTTTGTGTTTGTTTGTTTTTGTGCCCAGTGTCTGCTTCTGCCTGGGGTTAAATTTAGCCCGTGTTTCTGTAGTACTCAGACCCAGGAATTGGTGCTGTCTAAAGGACAGGAGTACGTGCTTTACTCTGGCAGGGTCCACCTTGTGTAACAAGGACTGTGTGAACAGCGATGTGGGAGGAGTGTGAAGTGAGGTAAATGTGGGAGAGTAACTGCTCATTTGTACAATGGGAGTGTGCTTCAAGTTTCACTTGATTACTTCCTCTTTAATTGAAGCCTTACCTAATTGAGCTGAGAGCTTTCCCTTTCTCTAGTCCAGAGTGCCATGTATCCCTTTTTTTCTGTTTGCTGTTTTACCTTAGACGTGACACTGATGTGAGAGGGATTTTTATTTTTAGCACTGCTTCCCATGGTTAATCCCTGCAGGTCCTGTTTGACTGTTCAGTGCTATTTTAATGGTGCAGCCAACAGCTGTTTTCTGCATGTCTTATCAAATATCCTCCATGTTCTAATAATAAAGAAGTTTCTTTATTCTTGACTGTTGTGAATTTCCACCCAGGGGATCTCACTGCATCTCTTCATGGGGACTGCAATCTAGGAATAGGTGCTTGTGGCTGCCTAGACATTTTCTGCTTTAAACAAATAAACGTGATTGAGGATTTAATATCCATTTACCTGGAGTCTATTGTTACACGTAGGATGATGTTTAGGGCTAATATTTTGAATGGCTCAGTAGTTTTAACTCATACAACGTTCTACCAAAGCTCAGCATCAGCTTTATTCATTAGTTTTCTATCCACACAGCTGCATACTTGTAAAATAACTTGGATATTGAGCAGAATTTGGAAGACAAAGTATTTCAGCTGCTCTTAACAATTTATGAGTTAGTCACCACAGAACATTGCCTGGTCTGGCTTCCAAAAAAAAAAAAAAAAGAACATTTGCAAACACTTCACTTGGCTTATAAAAAGTGAAGTTGTCAGGGACAATAACAGCAGAAGTGGAAACCACTTAACAGTTTTGGTTGGGGTTTTTTTGACAAGGCTGATATGAAAATTGCATTTGGAAGAGAACTGTGCTGTAAAGTGCCTCAGAGGCCACTGCTAGTAAACATGAATAGCTTCATGTATTGAAAAGCAAGGGTCTGCTGGGAAAAAATTGCTGAATGCCAGTCTGTGATTTGACAAATTAAATATCTATTAAAATTTATATTGAAAAATTACAAAGTTGCTATGGTTACTAAAGCTTCCTTAGTTCCAGGGCTGCAGTGCCCTTCACTTCAAAGGAAAATCTCTTTTTTTCCCCCCCATTCTTTCAGTATAATCAGATAGAACTTTCAGAATTGCTTTTAATTTACATGCATTAGTTGGTGGAACTTGTTGCTATGAAGAATTGAAAAGCCAGAAATAGAGCTGTTCCCAAAACATATGCTTCTATTTCACAGCATCTTTGAATTAAATCTCCTGAAATGATGTGAACTGTAGAACAGGAGTGACTGTCCCTTGGCTGGGGACACCCCTGAGTGCGGGTGAAGCTCGAACAGACACCACTTTGTGTGGCAGGAGAAATGTTTGTGTTTCTGTCCCTGGCTGATGCCCACGTGTTCTTGAAACTGGTCTTGCACTTGCACTTTCTGCTGTGGAGTACACCTTGAACGACAAACGAAAAGGGAAAGGAGGAATGACTTTTATGGTCAAGATCTGCCATTATTGTTCCATTAGGGCTCGTTTCCACCAGGCCATCGTGCCCAGCTCGTGGGGTTGTTGTACAGCTGTTACTTGTGATACAAAGGCATGGACACAGATCCTGTCAGACAATTCCTGTGCACCTTCCTCACGGAACTGAGTAACTGAGAATATTAGCAAGGCTGTAAAAACAACACAGGGTAAAGCAGAGCAAATACAGCCAAAGGGTTTTGCTCTGGTCCTGGCATCTGCCCCACACCAAGAGCACATCTGCCCAGCAAAGGTCAGAGATCAAGTGCTTCAGACACTGCTTCCTTCTGTCAGGGATTGTTCCCTTTATGTGGAGCACAAAAGACTCCGTGTTTAGACATTTCCCGTGGTGCCCACTGTGATTATTGTGCAAAGTTGTGGCCATACATTTTCTGCTTGTTATCAAACCTTTCTCCATCTGACATGGAGCTTCTGCTTATGGTTTAAAGCTACTTTTAATGTGTACGTTTGTGTCTGTGTAAATAAATAATGGAGGGAAACTATGTGCTGAATGAAGTCTGTTTGCTTTAGAGCTGCAAAGCTCTGTCCCTCAGGAAAACAATCTGTCAGGGCCCATGAAGGCGTTGGGTTGTTCATTGTGAGTGTGCACATCTGGCCCAGCCACGGCATCCCTGGTGACACGAGTCCCCGTTCCCCTCCTCGCTGTCCTCTCTGATTGTGCTGGGCTGACCGGCTGGAGCTGCAGTGCTGCCTCCACAGGGGAGGAGGAGGAGGGTGTGGGGATCTGATTCATCACCGACTTGTGCAGGCTCCAGGAGTGCCTGAAGTGAAGGTGAAAACCAAGGGGTTTATGCATATAAAATCTAGCCCTTGTATGATAGTGATTATTTATTTCAGGAGAAACATCTGCCAGTTTTCCTGAGGTTTGTGAGTTCAATGGAAGGTAATTCTTTCAAGCCTTTGCTATCCATAGGTCCATCTGCTCTGTATTGTGCCTGTATTCACTTGGTGTGCTCCTGAGTTGGAGTAAGAAAAATCCATGTAAGTACTTTTGTACACAGAGAAGAAAGGGATTAAATTTTGAAATTACCACAGTAGCCTTATCCTCCTTTTCATATTAAATAAGCAGAGAACTTCCTATTTAAGTCCTACCAACAGTTTTGAGAATTGCTGAAAGCCCTGACAGATCTGCAGGATGCAGTCTAGATAGATTGTTGTGAGAGCAAAATGCCTCCCATATGTACCTTTACAAGTCCATGCTTGGGTGCATCCAGGGCATATTTCTGAAAGAGCTTGTTCTCCAGCACCAGTGTGTTTGAAAGTTCAATTTTCTGGCACTTCTGAAGCTGCTCCCTGAGCGCATTCTGGGGATTGGAAGCATCATGTGGTTTGTATAAATAAAAACACCGAATTGCCTGGGGTGCATCTGTCCCCCGTGCAATCTCTTTTGGCTCTTCCCCTGCCATCGGCCTGACAATTTCAATCAAGGTTTTAATGGACTCCTGGGGCTCCCCCAGTTTCTCTTCAAGCAGAGTCTGGCACCAGTCTCCCCAAGTCCACAGCAATGAAAAGCTTTATTTCAGCTTTTGATTGTACAGAAATTTAGTGACAGTAGGATAGAAATAAACCGGTTGGATGAGTGCCAGAATAGGAGGGAAGAGCTGTCTTTAGAAAAAAATAATAAACTACGTTTTATTTTGTCAAATTAGGAAGCGCAAAATATAGAGCAGCCGTAGATCAGACTTCTCTGTAATCTTCTCCAGATTTTGACAGATTGACAGTTTTAATTAAGAGTGTTTTGTTTCATTCCTGTTGCCTTTACACCTGAAAGTGTTCACAGGCCTGTGCAGGTTTAGACTGTAATTCTGCAGGTTTATTGGGTTTGATTTTTTTTAAAAATATAATTGTTGGTCATTAAAAAAAATTGAAGTAAATGTTATTAAGGCTTTTAATTTTCATTCCTGTTCAGGAAGTTCCCAGATCACTTCTTACTCTTACAAAAGTTATTTCAAACAGTTTCTTATACATATTTCAAAACCTCTTATTGTAAAGGGAGAGTGCCCCATAACAGTTATTATGGGCTTTGCTGTTATTATGGGCTGTTGATCTCTCAGTTCTAAGCAAAGAAGACATTGCTGTTGTCTCTCAGTGTCGGGTTTGTAACAGCAGCTCTTGTAACACTTGGTAAAGGTTGAAGTCCTGTGATGTGTGTGGAATAGATATTGGGGTTTATATAGAGAAAGGTATCAATTATGTATCTTTGAACCCTTCAGGGAGTTACAATTATTATTGCTCCATACAGCAGGTGGAGACAAAGACCTCGTGAATTTATCACGTCTCCTCAGAGTGCCTTTATTTGCTATGCTTGGGCTCACCTGATTTTTGCTTTAAAGCCTTTTTTTTTATCAAACAGTTTGATCCCAAAGGTTGTTAATTTGTGTTCAGATGAAGTGTTGTAATTATTTTGCTGGCTACTATCAATAACTTGTTTTTTCAAATATTAGGGCTGATTAGAAGATTGATCTGTGCAAGTTCAGATCTGCCTTAGGCCCAGAAATTCAGAGGTCAAAGCACTGACTTCAAGTTTGAATGCATCTCGAGATTCCCAGTGGTGTAGGAGCTGGATGTCTGTGTAGGCTGGGAGATTGAGGTGTGGGCTGCCTGTGTTTATAAAGTGAATTTATATATGTATGTTTGTATAAATCCAGTGCATGTTTACAGGTGTGCTCGCAGAGTATGGCCTTGGCATCTTGCCCTGCCTAAACTTAGCTGAAAACTTACAATATCTTCTGGAGGAGTGAGAACAAATGGACTGCAATCCCAGTGGGGGAGGTAGTTGTGTTAGCGTTTCAGAAGGAAAACGGAGCCTGGAAATTTTTCAGATCCATTGGTTGACTGCTCCAAGTTCAGAAATAATCTGTAGATATATTTTTATTTTCATCTTCTCCTTAATGTCAATTACTGGGCTGTTGATGCCCTTTGCCAGAGGGAGTCTCTGCCTTGTGCATCAGGTACTGAAGTTGGCTGAAGTATTCGTGCCAGGGATGGATTTCCCAGTGTGTGACAGTGCAGGGTGTGTTCCCCCCGTTACACTGGATGCAGAGCAGGTTCCCTCAGCAGGGAAGGCTTTGTCACCTCTGTCCCTCACGCTCAGCTAAGATTACAATCTGGCCAAGCCCTGTGATTTCAGCAGATCATGGCAGGACTCCCTCTTTCGCTGATTGCAAACTGGTCTGATGAAAGTTTCTGTGCTTCTGAATAAAACAGAGAGGTTACGTGGTGAGGTGTGTTTGTGAGACCGTGGGTTCCAGAATGCGAAGTGGAGGTTTAGCCAGTAAGGAGGAGGTGGGCAGGGTGAGATCAGATACCTGAACTTGGGAGCCATTTCATCAAACCTTGAAGAAGGGATTTCTTGCTGCCTCAAAAAGTTTGAGAGGGGATTGCTATCAAGCACCTCCTCTCCTTGTCTGCCTGCGAGGGGAGAACATTTGCCTTCTGAAAAGGGATACTGGGGATTAAGTTTAAAGCAGGAGAATGAGTTGTTCTCTGTTCAGCTCCTTTTTATGCCACATACCTTTGTGCACATGGGACATATCTTTTCATTTCACTGGAATCCTGACAAAACCTCCAGTTTTGGGCAGTGTGTGCTGTGGAAGGTCAAAATGGATGTTATGATTAAATACAGCTCAAATGAAGAGTGGGTCTGGTCTCTGGTGATGCACAGAGCCTGCCTTTCCAGTGTCATTCAAGAAAGTCTGGACGTCTTAACGTCACTTTTTAACTCTCAAGGTCAGAGGCAGCATCCAGTTCTTCAAATGCAATGTGGTATTTTGCAGTTTTGACCTGTGGAGTTAATCAGAAGGATTGAACAGAAATCCTGACATGGAGAATACGTGATGATAATGAGTGAGCAGGCAGTGAAACAACAGCGTTACTGCTTGGCACAAGAATTACTTTATTGGTCTTGCTTAGGGTTATATGTAGTTCATCAGGGTTTCTTCCATGCTTCTTTATTCTCAGAGTGTAATTTAATTTAAAATGTCAAGATCTGTGTAATAAACTGAGTTAGATCATTAACAGACGTAAGCTGTTATATTCCTGAGGCTTGTAACACTATTCATTGTAAATCCAGTGCGGTGCGTCTTCAGCCAGGAATGCTGCCAGAGCTCTGGAGGAGCTGTGCTTCTGATGTGTCCATCTGAACTTTGGTGGGTTGAAGAAATAAGATTCTGAGGAGCCCAGAGCCAAATGGGGATGGTCAAACTGATGGCTCTTCCTCTGGCCGTATCTACCTGCATCTCCTCTTTGAGCAGCTGACCAAAGCTGTGCTGTCTAAGCAAGTTTGGGTGCCAGTGCCCAGCTCTGTGTTCCTTTGGGCAGTACAGAGGGTGTTCTATGGAGCAGGGGTGTCTGTAGCCTTTGGACTGAACATGTGAGGCCACAGCTTCCTCCCTTCCTCTGAGTGCCCCATCATTTGCTGAGCCTTCCTAACAGAAATCACAACTAAAAAGTTGAAAAACAGTAGATGAAATAACATTTGTAGAGTTTAAATTACATCCTTTTCTATGTGTTGTTCAATATTTCGTACGAAATTGTAGAAAGGGATCAGTATAAATTCTATCCAACTTACTGGTCTAGTGTGTATTTCCCTTAAATTCCCCTCTAAATGCATGTTCATAATTTATACGTGGTATTATTCCTATTCTGTATCAATAACAGGGATAACTGATGAGGAACAAAAAACGCAGCGAGTCAGTATGTTTGGTTATCTCCTCACTTGTTCAGAAATGCCCTTGGAAGTGGAAGGGTAACGAATGGTGTGCTGTCAGTTAGTTTGATTTTTAAGGGTGGCATGTGGATAATATCTGGTGGGCTTGAAAAATGGAGCTGCCAGAGAGGTACCAAGAGCTGCTGAGCACAGAGGTGAGATACTGGGACGGACAGTTGGATTCCAGAGTGGAGTTAAATGTTTGTGTTGGCTTTGCTGTTCCTGTTGGCTCACATTTAAAGGGTGCAGACTGCTCTGTGAAAGGAGGGATGAAGTGTCAAAGGAGGGAGACTTCTTGGAAAGTTACTGAATTTGTGAGCCAGTCAGTGGGCAAACGCAGTGTTAACTTAGAGGGAAGTAAATTTCATTTGTGCATGTTATTTTGTTCACAGAGGGTCAAATCCTGAGAGACACTAAGGATTAAGTGTTTCTGATGAAATGTTCTTTTGTAGATTCTCCTTCAAGTTGCCTTGGGTTTTCTCCTCCAGATATGCACAAGATTTGGCTCTGTCTGCGAGAACTAGTTTTCCTCAAATTATTTATCAAACTGCTTTGTAATGTCTGACTCAAATGCACGTAACATTTGCCTAAAAAATGTGTTTTGGGAATGAAAGACCTTGCTTGAGGTCTCTGGTATTAAATCTTCGCTGAGGGGCAGGGAGAGGCTGTGAGTTTTTTGGCGAAGTTAATAAAATGTGTGGATTAGTGAAGTGCTGATTAGTGAGGTTCTATTGTCGACAGAAACATTCCTGCCTTAGCTGAAGCCCAGATGGAAAGCTGCCCGCCTCCATCCCAGAAAATGGTTTATGTTGCTGCTTTGCTGGAATATGTTGCTGAGGCTGCAGCAAAGTGAGTCTCACTAATGTCCCAAAGTGTAATTAACTTTGTTGTTCGATGTAAATATTTGAGTGCTGCTCATTTGGTCTCTACAGGGGCCTGTTTAAAACAATTTTTGCCCAAGAGCTCAAAGGCCAGCAGGAATGTGTGTGCATTAATAAACTTCTCTTTGTCCTGGCCTTGATCCAGAGCTTATAGAGGGCAGATAGGACGAGATCTTCCCATCTCATGTATTTACAGTAGAGCTCAGAGTGCTTGATCAAGGCCTCATTGTGCTGTCATTGTGCCTGGGGTTTAGTTTAGATATGAAACAGTGCAGGACATGGACACAACAGGCAGAGAGACCCAGGGTGCTGGAAGGGCTGAGGGAGGAAAAAAAGGAATAGAATTCATGAGAGAAATTGTGGACATAAAAAATGCCTTTTTAAAGGTGTAGTGCTTCCATTTTTGTTCCCACGCATCAGCTTAAATGCTCAGAAGTAATTTTGGTCAAACTAAAATTCTCTGGGCTCCCCAAAAGGCCTGTTTTTGTACTGTTTCCCATTTCTGAGGACTCTGGTGCTCCCTGTTTAATGAGGAGAAAGTGTGGCCGGGTAAGAATGCAGCCATTCAGCAGCAGATGGGCAGCTTCCCTGGGCCCGGGCTGCGACTCCTGTAACATCCACTGGCACTGTTTCCAAATGAAAATAGCTCTTCTGCCAGAGGGGATTTTTTTGTTTGTTGGCATTTTGAATTTTCACCAGAAATGCCTTCCTGTTTATCTCTGGTGTGCGCTGCTTCTGAGACATCTCCTCAGTTTCTGCAGCAGGGAAGACGGGCAGGATTGTACAGTAATTGCACAGCAGGGGAAGCAGCACAGCCCAAACAGTGCTGGGAACTGAGGATCAAATTCCCGGTGTATTTCTGCCTTGCTGTGCTGAGGTTCTTGCTAATTCAGTTAGCCTGTGAGAAGTTTTACCCCACTGTAACAATGACATCTCCTATGGCTGTTACCCATTTTTTTTCTGTAAAGTACCTTGAGATCCTTGGATCTTAAATCATTGATTATTCCTGTCAATGGGATTGTCCAGCTTGGTCTTCAGGTCGCTGTCAGAGCTGCAGACGAAGGTAATCAGTATAGTGGGGATGTTTGTCTGTAGCTTTGAAAATGCTTAAGAATTAACCTTTTATTCTCTGAAGATGCGTGCTCTGTATCTGCAGTGAAAATAGGCACCGAGGTACAGTGTCTACATGGAAACAGCCATTCAAAGCATATTAAAAAGGCCAGAAATGGAAAAAGATGGCAGAAGGAAGCTCTGCTGAGTGAGTGGTGGTTGGTTGGTGCACCAGCAAACACGTCTTTCATCTCATAACAAGGTGTCACTGGGTGCCAGGTACACAACAATACATCCCAGCTCACTAATGAGTTATTTTTGAAGCTCTGCTCCTTCCCTCATAACACCTCTGGTGAGAGAGAACTTGCTGTCAAAGCTTAAGACACTCAGCTGGGATGGTGCCTGTGAGTCGTGGATTGTCTGGTCAGTCTTGCAGTGTCTGTAGGAGTTTCCAGTCTGGCTTTGCTTTCAGCTGGTAATAAAGTGATTTTTCTTCATCCAACTTATTTTTCTCAAGATTATGTGACTTCTTTTTTTTAAATGATGTCTCCAAAGTTGTAGTAGATGCATAATCCTAATACCTCAAAAAATAAATTAAGAGGCACTGTCCAGGATTAGAACTTCAGCTGGTATAAAATGCTACAAGTCATTCTGTACTATCACATCCTGCTGAAAAATCTGTTCCTTTTCAAGTTACAATCTAAGCATGTCCCCTGAATACTTGGCAAGACATGATTGGCTAATCTTCATTGCTGAAAGTTATCACATTACTTCCCGGGATCTGCTTGAACCCTTTGCACAACTCTTAAAGAAACCTCTGAGAGAGGAGCTGCTCAGTGTAGTTTATATCTGGGATTGTGGAGTGGCTGTGTGGATCCTGCTGTAGGACACAAATCCATCATGCCTTTCAGCATGTGCTGCTGAGGGAACTGTGGACAGAGAACTGAGGCACAGGAAACCAGGCCATCTTTGTGAAGTTTGCTTTATCTCATTTCAGAACATTTGTACCAAAGCTGAGATCAACCAGAAATATTTTTCATGTTGGGACAGAGCAGCTCATCTGCCTTTCTTCCAGCAGAGTCCTCAATGTGCTGCTCTTGGCCCTCTCCTCATCTTGGACATTCTCATCATTCAAAGCTTAGAAAATACAAGAGTTCAGCTGTTGCTTTCAGCTCTGTATGTTCCTCCTGGATATTGGTGTAAATGAGTTTGGTTGTTTTATTATTATTTTCTGTCAGCTTCCTGTGCCTTACATGTGTTTTCAGCTTTATGGAAGAGAGCAATCCCAGATGTCTGCAGGTGATGTGGCTGGGGGGTGCTACGTGATGGAGGAAGGCAGCTCCTGGCAGGGCTGGGGCTGTGGCTGGTGGCCAAGGTCACTTGTTAATGCAGGACATGAGAGTGAATTCCTCCTGAACTAGCCAGAGCTGGCCGTGCTGGGGGAAGGCCTGGTGCACTGGGACACGCTGGTGACACGTTGATCCATCCACTGCACTTTCTCCTTGATGCTTATTCCAATCCTCCTTTCTTTTCTGTTTTTATCTCTTTTATATGACGTGAAAACATTTGGAATTGTTACACTTATACAATCTTTTGGGGAGAACCTTTGCTGTGACTGAAACTCGGGGTCTAATTCATTGCCACGAGGTGAGAACTAAGAGCTGGGCTGTGCAGGGGTAGAGGGGCAGCAGAGCTGTTCAGGTAAATATTGTCCCTTTCATGTGTGGGGTAACACAGAGCCCAGCATTGACCTGATCCATCGACAGCCCCACTCCTGCGCACACTGCTCACTTTTTGGCTGTGGAAATCTGTCCAGTTAATGCCCAGTCTGTCCACTTTCTCTTCCCTTCTGAAAAAATAACCAGCACAAAGACACTGGTGAATTTGTGCCGCTGCACAGGTGGGATCTGCACTGCCCCACTGCTGTCTGGGAGAAAGCTATTTGGTATTGGGTGCTGCTTTTCCATGTGCTAATAAAATAGGATATTCAGGACTCTCTGCAACTTGCAGTGTGATTTGATTCTGAATTACATGGAAGACTGTACGTGCCACCCCAGCAATCTGCCAGGATATTAAAGTAAATTTAAATTTAATGTATTTTTAAGCTCCTTTGCTCAGCTAAATGATGCAAAGGGGCTGTTTTGAATTTTCAGCTCTTATAAAGTTGTAATTTCCCCTTTTCTCATGAAATTGCATTTTCTGAATCTGCATGAAAAATGGCAGAGGAGCCACACAGAGATCAGCTTGTCCTGGCAAACGATTTTTCCTCTTAAATGACATTCTCTAGTCTACTTCTGCAAGGATGTGAATCTTTTTTCAATCATGCTGCTCTGACAGCAGCTTCATCAGAGTTAAGTCTTAATCTGTGTTTTCAGCTGGTGAAAACTTGCTCCTTGCTTTGATCAGGGAAGTGTTGCCGTTTTCTCTGTGACATGGAAAGAGGGATGGAAACACCTGGATGTCTCTGCCCTGCGGGTAAGGTGCTCTGCAGTTCGGATTCACTCACCCAGTGCTTCTGGAGTCTTGCTGGTGCCTGAGTGTGCTCCTGACCCATCTGCTGGGGCCTCGTGTTCCTCTTTTCAATCCCAGCCCTTCTTCACGTTATGCAGCTCTTCTCAATTAATGGAGCATTAATTTCAAATCACCTGTCAGCTTTAAAGAACTCATTTGCCAAGTTATCCCTCTGTTCAGGCTGAAAAGTCCACCTTCTTTCTTCTACCTATTTTTAAATTATGTTGCAGTTACAACTGTATTGTTGAACCTCACATTCTGTTGTGAGCTGCTGTGAAAATCCTCTTTGTAGGAGGCTGCAACTCAACCTTTTCAGGTACTGCACATGTTATAAAACACTTTGGCTCTGTGCAGCTGTGTAAACTCAGATTTTTGCCTCCGCATCTTAACAGAGTTTCTTTATTTGTTGCTAATTCTGGGCACATTACACAAATATACTGTTGCTTCTGGTGAGATGTGGACTGTGGATCTCAGATTGACATTGGTTTTTCTTCTGGCCCCTCAAGGTCCTGTACTTTTGTAAACAACTCAATTTCACTCTGAACTTCTTTGTGAAATGAAAATAAATGAAACCAGTTCCCCACCTGGTTTTGTTTATGGTGTTTGTTGAGATTCCCAGGAGGTTGTGCATGGCTGATCAGAAAGACACTATCAGGTGGTCCCGTCTTGTTCGTAAAAATTGGGTTTTTAAAAAAATTTTTTACCTTTTTTCCCCCCACCCTTTGGGTAATGGGGGGGAGAGGGAAGCTGATGAGAGAGAGAGAAAGATTTACTGAGGCTGACAGGGAAGGGATTTATTCTCTTCCATGACAGCTCACATTTTCCTCCATGTTCTTCCAAGGCCGCGTTCAAAGTTCCTCTATTCTGGACTCATCAGGATTTGGTAGCTGGAGCAAAGCTCACCCATCATGTGAGATGCCAGAGGCTTTCAAATTCATTGATCTCAGTGGAACATGAGGCAGCTCAGCCTTCAGCTGAGGCCTTTCAGTTCTTAAACATTTTCAGGCTTTCAGCCGGGCTGTTAATCTTGGCCCTGGCAGAGCACCCGAGGCCGTCAGCGGTGTGTGATGTGTCCCATAAAGTGCAACTTCTAGGAATCCTTTTTTTTAATGTGTGGGGCGAGTCAGGGCTCATGTTCTGTTTGCATTTAGTCTAACAACGTCTCAGAATGTGTTATTTAGAGCCCATTTCAAGAAGCGACTTTATTAGCATCCAATCAGTGTCTGGGCTAACCTGGTTATCTTAACCCAAAATACAGCTGGACCCTCAGGTGTGTGGGAGTTTAGTGCTCTTTATAGGCAATATTTGTTTCGAAATAAACAAAACAAAATTTAGAGCACGATCTCCCTTGTTGCTGTTTTTACCATCATTTCATCTGGTTTCACGTAAAAACTTGCAATCCTTGCCAGTGTGCCTGGATTTTAAAAAGTCTCAGTGGTTTTATGTGAGAGAGTGGCAGGGACCTGGTGTCCTTTGGTCTTGTCTGGCAAACCTGAGCAAGCACAGAGCTTGTGGATCCTGGGCCTGGAATAGCAGAGGGATGTGACATGGTGTGCACAGGGGAGGTGTTTTTCAAAGCAGCAGACTGCAGTTTGAAACTTCTAAGGGTTTCAACAATGTGCTAACAATGAGAATTGTGCTTTTCAGTGCACTGCACGTTCGCAGTCCACATGAAGCAAGTCCACGTCTGCTTTGGTGTGAGTTGCTCTGCAATTACTTATCTTGAGGCTTGTGCCAAGGATTAACCCGTGGGTTAAGGCCAAAGGGCCCATTAAAGTCAGCAGAGACTTGCATCAGCTTCAGCAGCTCCTGGATCAGAGCTGAGGTTCCTGATCTGAGAGCAGCTCTTGGGCTGTCCTGGTTTTTCGGTGTGACCTGGAGGAATATCGCTTTCTCTCACTTCCCTTGACTTTGAGCAAAGCTGTTACTGTCTCTGTGCCTCACCAAGAAAAGCAGGTTTATAAAATCATCAGTATTTTGAGAGCACTCGTCCTGGAGAGGGAGGGGGCTGTGGGAGCAGAGCGGTAAATCTTGCTCTATTGGAGCTGTCCAAATATTATTGCTTGTATTGAAAGAAAGCTCTTAACTGAAGGCTGGTGCTCAGAAGCCAGTACAGCCAGGAGTCACCACCACTCACTAATCTTCTTCTGGAAACCTGGAATGGCAGTTGACTGAGTGGGCTTTCACACAAGCACAAGTGTGGAACTTCAAACTTCTGATTTAACTCCTTGTGCCTCTGGAGGAACAGATTTGTCCATTTTGGGGATATTCTAATCCCTCTTTTTAAATGGTGCTGCATTTGCTTTAGGGTAGGTCTAGAATACAGGACTCTGGAAAGCATTTTTTAGATTTAAAAATAGATGTCTCGGCCTAGTCCCTATAAAAGTCCCCATTTATCATCCCCATTCCACTGGTTAAGCCTTCAATTTTCTAAGTTTTTATTACTTTCAAAATCAATGTTAAATGATCCGATCTTGTTCTGCTCTCAATGATTTGGACCTACCTGTAAGACAATATTCTGGAAGGGTTGTCCTTTTAGAGGAGCTTCATATGAGCATGGTTGTTATGCAGGGGAAGGGGGAAAGAACCTCTTTCCATTTGGAATTCTCCAGACTTAGTTCTACAGTTTTGCCTTGTGGCCAAATGCATTTTGAGTCTTATCTGTTCCCTGCTGCAAATCAGGGCTCTAAAGATCTCATCATCTTCGGAGGAAGAGAAGGTCTCACTTGTCCAAGTTACTTGCTGTGAGCATTACTCTACAAAAAGAGATGATTGCATGGCAGGAAGGCCCTGTAGGCAAGTGCTTCTGTTCCTGCAGCAAAGGGTCCCAAAACACCCTTTGGTGACTTGATTGCCACTGAGGCAGTTGGGGATGTCCATGGGCATCCAAACTGAGCTGCTCTGGCACTCCTGAGCTTTCAGCAACACCAAATCGTCCTTGAAGAGAGCCAGAATTCTTTAAAAAATCCACTCCAAACCCTTCAACTCCCACCAAAATAACTCTGCCAGTGAGATCTCAAATGAGGGAAGTGTTTTGCCAGCTGGGTCTGTACAGACCAATGTCTCTCACTCATGCACAGGACAGGCTGCATTTAACCAGATGTTTGACTTGTGCTCTGTGCGTGGAAACATTCAGGCATGTGAGTAAGTTACCATTTTGCACTGGGACCACTTAAACTTGAAATTTCCAATGACAAATTGAAGAATACTTCTTTTAAGTTGCAGCCCAGTAATGGGAGTTAGGATTTATAAGCCCTGCCAAATTCAATAAACTTGTGTTATAGGCTTTTAAAATTGTTATATTGAACGCAGCTTATAAAGAGCCATCTTCCTTCTATTGTTTCATAATTTATTCAGTGTTTTCTTAACTGGCCCATCAGCAGAACAGTAAAAATGCCACTGAGTAAACTTTGTTTAATGGTGACCAATTTTTGTCTATGTTACAATAATGTCTGTGGGAAGAAACAATTACCTGGTGATTTGCTGTCAGAGTGGTAAGTGCATTTTCTTTCCAGTTCATTTAGAAGGTACATCACTTTGAAGCTTTCCCTTGTTCTCTTTGTGGGGTTGTTTCCTCTTCTGCACGTCTGAGTTTCTGGCTGTGCACACCAGGAAGGTCTGGGTCAGTCCTGAATCCAGGATTCCTACACAGAGCCTGTGTCCTCTGGGCAGTGCTGATCCTCAGTGGTGCAGCACAGACCCATGGCTCAGCTGTTAGAAATGATCTCTTGTTGTGCCTATCCAGATTGTTAGGGATGGCCACTGCATGTTGTATTTATCATTATTATTTTTATAATAACATAAGAAAGCAACTAGAAATACACATTGTGGCCTGTAACTTCTCAGATGTGTCACAATTCCTCCTTTAATGAGTGCTGGTCAGTCCCTGGTACATTTGCTGGGAGCAGGGCAGTCAGAGGGACTCTCAGAATCACTAGTGATGTCTGAAAATCTTCCCTCAAAGAGCAGAGGAGCACATTTCCCTGCCCAGCAGCCCCTACAGAGACTGTTTGCAGGTTCCAATGCATTAACAGCAAACAGCTCTGTGTTGTTGAGGGGGTGGTGTCAGGGCTTTGGGCAGCACCCATGTGTCCCCCCGAGCTGCAGGTACTGTTCACTGGGCTGTCATCCTCAGACAGAATCTCAGTGCCCTCTTTGTGCACTGAAAGGATGAAAAGCTAAACTGACCCCAGAGATTCAAGGTGTTTCCAATCTGAAGATCAGGCCACTAACCAGCCCTGGGTTATGAATAGCCTCAAATCTTCCCTGCAGGCTCTGCAAGAAGAGTCGAGGCCTAATCAGCGTCGTCTGCTCCGTGTATCACGTTACTCTTCTTGGATGCCAGAATTCTGTTTCATAAACCATATTTGGAACTCATCAATTGTCCCGTGCTCCTCTCCAGCACGCTGGCCCTTAACCACCCCAGGGATTAAACAGCCACATTATGTGGGCAGCATCATGTTTATAACAAATTGCTTCCTTAGAGCCCACCTGCTGCTTTCAGTAATTTGAAAGCGCAGTAAGTTCGATCTCAAAAGTTGTATTTTGGTAGATGATGAGGATTTAAATAAAAGGTTTCAAATTACCAGGCCTCAAATAGCTACCTAGAGAGGCAGTGTCTGGCAGCTGGACTATTACTGAATTACTTTAGGTCGCTTAATCAGCACGGGAGCCCCTAAACTGAATGGCTGGTGGGAGCGAAACCTGACACTAAACGGACAGCAGTGTAGGAAAGCTTTGTGGGCAGCTCCCAGTGGAGTGGGATGAGTAAGTACATCTTTAGGGGAAGAAAACCAAAGTTGCCTTGTAGGATAGAAAAGCACATTTCCTGCAGTGTTTCCTCTTGGTTTTGTTTTCTGGTGGGTTCATTTCCTCATATGGTTTTTTAACACGTCCAGATCTTTTGGTGTTAGAAATTGATTTTGGTTTCGTAGGGTTGTGTTGATTTACTCCAGCTGAGGATCTGCTCTGTGAGCCTATTCTCGTCCTGCTGGAGTTAGCAAGTTCCATCCCACATTTTGAGTACTCCATGCATGCACAAGAAATTAATCATAGCAATGATGTGTGCAAAGTATGTGTGAACACTTTTCCACAGGCGGTTCTCAAAATCCATCTTCTATCCCTATTTAATGTTGGCCTTGTCTGTTCTCTCAGTTGTGCAGGTTTTACACCAGAGTAATCACGGATTTCAACAGGTTTGCTCCTGCTAAACACCTGTCTGTGAAAGTAGTGTTAAATCAGGACTGTAATGTTAAACCTTCTGTCTCCATGTAAAGCACCATATCCCCAAGGCTCCTAGTTCTGGAATTTGTATCCCTCTCCATTTAATGTAGTAATGAGTGATGAGCAGTACAGCTCCCATCCAACACCTACTGAAGAGGAATGTTTCCCAGTGACTTCTGTGGATATTGGCTCAAGTTCAGATTGTTTCAGGAGTGGTTTAGCACTGCCTGTCACTAACTCCATCTGTCTCTGTGTGCTGTCTTGTCCATTGGCTGGGTCACAATGGGCTTGCAGTGGAGAGGAACTTGCTTAAACGTTAGTCTTTTATTATGATGTCCTGCACCATCGTACTGACAAAGCAGAGAGTTGTCTCTGACATGGGAAGACAGGGAGCCATCCATCCCTGTTGGCCTGAAGTTGGCAGTGACCATCTCAGCAGCGTCAGGGACCTGAGGAGAGCCAGGTTGGGATTATCAAACAGGTCCCAAAACGCTGCACCCAGAGCCAGAGCAGACTGGCTCTTAATGCCCCCCACCCTTTCCTAGTGCACTTTAATTCCCAGCAGCAGGTTCCTGGGCAGCTGTCTTTGACTGTCGGGTAGAAGAGGAATCTGTTACTCAGATACAATGCACAAGGACCCTCCCAGCCTGGCAGGTGGCAAGTCCCAAAGAAGAAAAGCTGGGGCTGCCAAATAAATAATTTCCTCCTGTGAAATGCTCCACAGTGGAGGCTTTGGTTCAGTTCTGGTACCTGAGGTATTTTAAACTGACACAGCTTAATTTAAACCTTCCTGCTGTTTGCACATTTGCATGTGTGCAGGGATTAGCAGAGCTCACAGCTGCATGTTTGCACACACAGCTCCTCTGGGCAGCTGTTTGGCCTCCACACTGCCAGCTCTATTGGTTTATTTAATTCTTCTGTTGGCTGCTGAATAATCTGTGCCAAATGCAGAACTTGGATCTGCTTTTTGAAACTAATGTAAACAAATGTAACGGCCCTGTAAAAAGGACATTCTTCTCTTTTGGCGGGAGGGAGATTCACGCTCTGTGTTTGTGCACTGGCCTGCCTGGTTTCTTGTCTGCGTTGGAACTGGTGGACCTGATAATGTGAATAAACAGGTTAACGTTTTTATTCCATGGGGAGTAAAAAGGGTAAAGTCTTTGTAAGTCAAAAGAGGTATGAGGTGTTATTTGCAAGTACGAGAAGCAGAAAGGTCCATGTGGTTTGTAGTCAAGAGTCTTCTCTGTTCCATCAGTGACAGGAGTAACATGAGCTGAAATCACTGTGGTTACTGAGCCTCTGATTCCTTTAAAGTAGCAACATGCACACCTAGTGAAGAATTAAGAGAAACACTTTGCCTGTGTTAGATCATTGTTTTGAAGATTTTTGTATGCAAGGACTGATAGTTCCTTCTTTATGTGAAAAAGTACCAGTCACTTCATTTTTAGTAAGCATTTTCTGCAATCCTGGTCATTGTGTTTCATCTTACCTGGGGAAGTTCTGCACTTGGCCTTTCTTTTTATTATAGCCTTGATGATTAAGCTTAAGAGGAAGCCTAACACTGCTGTATAAATGGTTTTTTCTTCCTTTCCTGGGTAAGTGCTGTTCCTGCCATCTCCTTGCCACCTCAGGTTTTGGAATCTCCTAGTCCTGGCTGTGGGACTGGCACTGCAGTTTATAGAGCTCAGTTTAATGCTGTTTTGCGGTTGTCTCCTAAGAACCACGTTGTGTGTTTGTTCCTCCAGCTGTCAGACATCTGTGCAGATGAACAAGGGATTTGCTGCCTCTCAGCAGAGATGTTTGGAGCTGTAAGGGATGTATATTTGGTACTGAAGTTACAGACTAGTTAATATTGTGTAAAATGTCCCGTGTAGGGTGTGTGAGCAGCCCTGCCCTCCCGTGGGTAGAAGGAGAACTCAGCTGGGGTTCGATGCTGGTGCTAGGAATGTTCTCAGTGGAGAGTCTGGTTTATGGGCCAGGAGAATCTGAGTCCTGGCTTTCTCTGGTGTTAAACATTCCTACACTGCAGCACGAGGCATCAGGACAACCTTGTGGTTTACTGGAGCTGTTTCCTTTCTTGAATCTTGCTCCTATTTTCATTGTCTTTGTATTTTTTTGTCCTTCCCCATGTCCCCTGAGGCAGGGACGCTGTGCCTGCTCCCTCCCACTCAGCCTTTCCTTCTGTGCAGCAGTTTCTCCGAGCTGGTGCCACATTCACTGGGACACTGAGCACTCTGGCAAAGGTGATGGTGCAGCCTGTGGATGTGTCACTGCTTAGCTGTGCTGAATTGGCAGGGATATGTACCTGTGTGTCAAAGCACACGTGTATGTGGTCACAGCATGTTACTAGGATTTATTTTCGACTCTCATCAGCCACTCAACCAAGTCACTTTACCCTGTGTCCATCTGCTCTTGCTCTTCCTGATGAGCAGTACTTTCTCTTGTTCTTTGCTTCTTCGACTCTTTACAAGATTTTTGAAGATGTCAAGGAATCTTTGAATAAACCTTTTACTTCCCTGTGAGGAAAATGATTAAGAAATCTCGTGAGATGATGTGGTAGCCCAGGTGAGCAGAACCATCCAACTGTAGTGGCGCTGCTGCCGGTGTCCAAAGGGTGAGGAGGAGAGGGGAGGATTCACTGAGGAGGGATGTATGTTCTTTCCATTATCCTGCCAAGCTTCCTCCAGAAGAGCCAGGAGTGCTGACACGAGCAGAAGCCTGACCTGCAGGCAGCAGTGCCAAGTAATGCCGGCGATGTGTTTTACACGAGGGTGTGCTAACCTCGGCATTTTTCCTGAGCTACATCATCCCCACAAAAACAACTCTCTCCCCTCTCAGATGCAGAGCGCGGGAGAGAGCTGGGTTTGCGAGCTCTGATTTGATCAAACACGCCCAGCAGAAGGCAAAATGGAATTGCAGCTTTGCAACTTTAAAACGTGTCCGTTTCCTTTCAAGCCACATAAATCAGGAGTGGTGGATTCTTCCTGCTCGGAGGTTCTCCAGTTGCTGTGTGATAAATTTTTTGTGGCAGGAAGAACACACTGTGTCAGTGTGTCATTAGATTGGATAATTCACAGATCAGACTCACCAGAAATATTTATTGCCTGGATCTACTTGTCATGAAATTGCCTTAAAATATGGGTGGAAGAAACATCAAGTAAGGCAAAAACATAAAAGGAAAATGCATTATTGGATTAACAGAATAAAAAGTCTTTTGAAATTTGTATCTTATAATCTTTATTTATGTAGGTAGATTCAATTTCTTTTAAATGAGTTTGTATATAAATCACTGAGCTGTACAGCTTCACCCAGAAGGATGCTCCCAGGAATTCCTCCTTGGTAACATTGGAAAGGAATGACCTGGAAGAGGAAAATATTGTTAATGTTTGCAGTGTTCTTCTCATTAGGCTGGTGCCTTTTTGTAGGACTGTATCAAAGTACAGATCTTAACAGGGAATATATTTTTTAATTTAAGTAATGAGAAAAGAATATAAATACAATAATTAGGGTAAAAATTGAGAGAGCCATAAATCCTAATAAGAAGATTTTGGTGGCTTTTTATTTTTTAATGGCTTTTTTTTGTCTTTTGAATTGGGTATCTATATTGTTAGTCAAATTTAATTTAGAGAAGGCCAATTACAGAAGTAACTATCAAAGCTTTATTCAGGATATTCCAAAAGTTCTGTTTAAGTCTTCAGCTCATAAGATGAACTGTAGTAGAGGTGTTGTAGATGGGAAATTAGGCAGCACTGTTAATTTGATCCCTTGAGTATCCACAGAAATGTCTGTCAGGCTTAGGGAATAACCCCAGCGCTCCGTTATCTCCAGGGCACTCCTCTCAGGAACACTTTCGGTATTTTATAAAGTGCCTGTGTGAAGCTGGACCTCAGCCCTTTTCTAAGAATGAGCCTTTTGCCAAGGACCCTTTTGGCACAGAGGAGTTTGGTTTTGTGTCCTGTGGCACAACTCAGAGGCCAAGTGTCACTTGTGCCTCAGGGGAGGGGATGGACTGAGCAGAAAAGTGGTGAAGTGAAGACACACATCCGGAAAGTTCAGTCCAAATAAACCCAGAGTGAGATTGTTCCATAAATGCCCCTGCTCTGCTTCCTTGGGGAGCACGGGCAGTGCCAGGCTGGCACGAGATCACCCGATTGTTGCAGCTCTGCTGGTGGAACTGCCTCTGCTGCATCTCCTGATTGTCCTTGGCAGAGCAGGGTGCTTCGAGGTATTCCAGAGTGAGCCTGCTGCAGGCTCTCAGTGCTGTTCTTGATCTGTGTGATAAGGAGAGTGTGATTTATCAGCTCTTCAGTTATGGTAAATCTGGTGAATAACTGTGATCTTATTTCCCCTTCGAGCTTTTCCTCTGTTCTGTTCAGGATGGAAACATGGATGACCAGGGGGCTGGAATTCTAAAAGGCCAACTTGCCTCAGGCACTTTTGCTGGCATTTTTTCCTTCTTGTTCTGGAGGCTATTCCTGGGTACCTCCCTGGGCTAAAGGTTTAACTGTGTCCCTCATGCCAAGCTTTTAGGATTGAATATCTCATATTTAAATGAAAGGTCTTCTTACTCTCTCAGCTTCTCTCTGTTTGCCACTATTTTGTTTGCAACAGCGGTGACCTATTTATTCCTGCAGAAATGCTGAGCCAAATTCCTTGCTGATGTAAAACAGAGTTGGGGGACTTTATAATGGCAAAGTTCTGGATCATTTGATCTTACCTGTCTGTGTAGATACCACGGACTTTTTAAAATGTGAGTTGGGCAATGAGGCCCAGGAGGGGCTGGTGAGTTCCTAAGGTCACACATGAAGTTGGTAGTAGGGCAAGGAATAAACCAATGCATATGTTTGCCCTCTCCACCCCCTGTGATGCTTACACGATGATAATTGAACTCTGCAGTTTCTTCAGCTAAGGATCTCTAGATTGAGAAGTGCCTCACAGAGCTGTGGCAGAGGTTGCTTTCCCCCTTTTTCTGCGGACTCAATAAGCGAAGGCCTTGATCTGTTCTTTCTCATTTTGGGTTTTATTCCTAAACTTGGATGGCTGGCCAGGAATGAGCCCAAAATCACCCAGGCACTCACTGACACGATGTGGAGGAGCAGAGTGTCCTCCCTGTGCATTTCTCTTTGGCCTGCCTGCAAACCTGCAGAGACACAGCAGTGCAGGAGGGTGGTTCCCTGTAAGCTCAGCCCTGCAGCCCTGACAATCGAGGTTCTGGTTCCTGCAAGTGCCTTTCCTGGAGAGGCTGTGCAGAGCAGCGCAGGGAACTGGAAGAACAGGGTTACCAACTACCAGGACTTGCATTCTCTAAACTTTTATGTGGAGTGTTTGGACATCTCTGCATCCTTTCTGGTTGAATTGTGGGTTGTTTCAGGTGCTTTTGTGTCTCTCATTCTACTTAAGCCAATCCCGGCATTGTTTTCCAGAGAACTTTGTCGAATGCAGTCTACAAGTCTGCATTACCTGCTTTTCTTGTTCGCTGGTTTTTGTCCCTCCCCCCCCTTCTTCCATCTGTGTTCAGCCACTCACAAAGTATTATTCATTAGGAACTTGAGCATCTCCATCCTCAGGAAACAGGGGTGGGGGGGAAGCTTTTGATGAGCCAGAACTTACTCATCTTGTCCTGTTTTTCTGCCTTCTAAGCCCAAACGTGTTTGGTCTAATCACAACTCCCCAGTGCCCCATGAGCTGGCTCTGGCTGTGGTAATCAGAGCCTCATGGTGGGGCTGCCTGTCACAGGAGGTTGTTTGCTCACATCTGTCTGAGCTCAGCCCTGCCTGTACCTCGCGCAGGACGGCGAGCACTCGGTTGTGTCCATAACATGGGAGCAGGAGGAGAGAATCCCCAAGCTCTGTAACGAGCCATCGCGGCATTTCATTAAAATAACACGCACACTTGGAACTGTCACATCGCTTCACAAGGCGCCGCTTCAGGAGCAGGAGGGAAAACTGCTTCAGTGCCCAGGCTGCAGTGCTGCTGCAGCTCACTGGGCTGTGCCTCGGGGGCATGTGGGGATAAATTAGTGAGGGACAGAAAGAGACTTTTTGCTTGTATAATTAGGGCCGTTTAAAATTTGAATAGATTAAAAAACTGTCCCGCTCATCTTCAGAGAGAGATTTTTGTTGATGCTTTTGGAAACAATTCGTACTTCGAACTCTTGCACAAAGAATAGGCTTCTGGCAGTACAGAATTTCCAATAAATATCGAGCTCTTGAGTCAAACACCCAGAGGCCATCAGGAGGCTGAAAGGCACACAAACAAACTATTGTTAAAATTTGCTGATGCTGCTGGCATTGCCAAGGGGGCATCTTGTTGTTCTTTGCTCATGTAATTTAAAGTAATGAGAAAACTCAGAATGAAACAAATTAGGAGGCAGATCCTGTGAGAGGACTGAGCCTTCCCCACTGCTGCTCAGGCTGTGCACAAAGGGGCCAGAGCATCCTAAATGCTTGAGAGCAGCAGGAAGGGATTAGAAGGGTGAGATTAGGGGAACTGAGAGGGGAAGAGGAAAAAAGATAACTCTGAAAAGTCTGAGGCCCACAGTTATGATTTCAATATTAAAGTCCCAGTCATATACACATAAATTATCTCTTTTTCTCAATAAATTATCACTACACTCGGCTTCTTCACGTGACAATGAATTGAAAAGTGCATCACCCTGTGCAGCCAAGAAATTTTTTCCTTCTCCAGATACATTAAACTGTTTAGATGAGACTACAGTTTTGTGAGCAGTGTGTGTATCAATATAAAATGAATCGCACATTCTTCTCGGGCCTTCATTTAACACCTCCTTTGCTCAGCTTTTGAAATGTAAGAATATATCTTTGCTTGTTCTTAGTGGAAAATCTGGTATGCGAGGAGTCCTTTGTACTGTATCAATAAAATAGTTCAAACATCTGTCTGAAGGCCCTCAGTGGATGAGAAAATCAAGTGTGTGAAGCATCAGATTTCTGTTTTTGAAGGCCTTTAAGCTCTTCTCTGTAATAAAAACAGAAGGGTGAAAAAACTCTGGTAGAAACGAGTTTGCTTGTTTTCTTCACTACCAGGGCATGTGAGCAGAGCAAACCCAAGAACTTGTGACGGATGTTTTCAGCACTGGGAAATGGGTTTTATCCATGTTTTCCCTTGTGAGGGAAGTTGGGCATGGACACAATGAGAGATTTTGTGTCACTCTCGACAGGTCTGTGGTGCACTCAGGAGCTGGGCAGGGTTTCATCTTTGTACCTGAGCTTTAAATGAACATTTTTCCCAGGGCTGGGCTGCCCTGTGTGTGCTGCCCATGGAGCTGCGTTAATCTCCTTAGGAAGGAGTTGTCTTTGAATTTGTTTCGGGGACTTTATTGTGGTTCCTTTATAGCCAGAGCTGCTTCCATCCCACTGAGGTGTTCTGTGTACTGGGAAATATTTTGAACCTGCAGATGTGTGCGTGGCTCACATACCTTCTGGCCTCCTTTTCCTTGTTTTTGTTTTCAGTGTTGTATTTTTCCAGTCTGGCTGATTTCAGTCCCCTGTTCCCATCATAACACGCGTGGTGTGAGTATTGGGCAGAACAACCTGATTATTTCAAGCTTCAGTCTGGTTTCCTTTTTTTTTTTTTGTCCTTTTAAACCGTGGTGCTGGAGACTGGTAGCCATGGCAACCCCCTTATCTTTGTTGAGAAATAAATACTAAAAATTGCTTTTTTTTTTTTTTTACTATTTATATATAAAAATGCAGAAGCAAAGCAAACCTGCAGTATGTGACTCACATCGTGTTTTCAAGTCTCCATTGCTTCTGTTCAATGTGGAACCAAATCACCTGAGGAAATCAAAACGAGCTTAATCAACCAATAAATAAACAAATTAAAATTGCTCCTTTTCAAGGAATTTCACTGGCAGAGTGCTCAGGAGTTCAGCTGCACCTGTTGTTTTCTGTACCCAAAGAGGTGAGGGCAGTTCTCTGGAGAGCTCAGCTGGGGCTGGGTCCGAGTGACAGAGTGTGCTCCAAAAAGAGCCAGACCTGGCCAAAGGCTGAGACTGAGTTTTGCTGGTTTTCATGTCTTTGTTAAACAGACTTTGGCCCACAACAGGACTTGTGTTTTCCATGCCTTTGTGTCAGCACTTTGGTTGAGAATAAGCTGAGGAATGCACCTGCTCTCAGTTAAAGTGAACCTTTCCAAGGTAGGATTAGTGCAGGTGTAAAATCTTTAATTACTGCACCTTGATCACTTGTGATTCCTTGTAAAGCAAATCAATGTTTTCATTCCAATTCCCAGGCAAAATAACCTGAAAAGCACTTCAAATAAAGGGGGGGTTTATTGTTCATTAGGTGATATGTGGCTGCAAGTAAGTCTCTAATTTTTGCAGCCTGGCTGCCATTGACTCAGTTTGGAGCTGATGTGACATTAGTTCCACATACTCTGGAGACCACTGGGATCAGGTAATGGCAAAGTGACTCAGGCTGTCTCAAGGAATATCTCATCCAAGTTCTTCATTTACCTTCCAGTAACTGGGCTCCAGCTGCTGCTAAACTCATCTGCCTTTTGTAACTGATGATCTTCCTACCATGTCATTTTAGGCAAATTCATTCTTCCTTTCTCCCCCTACCTAGCTGCGGTAGGAGAGGTAATGCCTTTTTTAAAATCAAGTGATATAATTTCTGGGAAAAGGCAGGTTTTTGGTCTGTGCCACACCTGTCTGTGCCTCACTGGTGACATCAGAATGGCTGGAATTGGCAGTGCTGTGTTTTAAATTCAAGTAATATGCTGTTTCATGTTGCCCATGTAATTTTGTTTCTTTGTGGAAAGAAATTCGAAGATTCCAGTGAAAATGCTTTTGTGTGTGACTTCTTTGTGTATATGCCAACATATGGTTAAAATGCTCTTGTTTACAACATTCCTACTTGCAATCTGATTTGCTAGAACTGTCACATAATTCAAATGCAAAAAGAACCATGTGGACTCAGGAGGAAGAAAATTATTTTAGAATGTTTCTATTCACTGAAATATTTGTTTTGGAGCAGCTCTATTTCAGTCTCCCTTCTCCTATTTTCTGTTTTTGATGTCGTGTGCATTTATTTTCCAGTAGAGCTCCTCCTCCACATGCTCTTCCACTGCTCACTGTCTCTCCATCTATGTCTCTGATTCACTAATGAACTATTTTTGATTCTTCTTCTCCTGTGCCTGAATTTCAACTCTTGCTGACTTGCCACAGCTTTGCTCTCCCCTTTCAGTGTGTGTAACTGAGCACTGACTCTGGCTTGGTTATTTTATTTTTCCTGTTTAATGGCTCCCATTGCTGTGACTGGCAGAGAACCTCGCTCCATGACCATGTTCTGACAGCAAGGCTCCAAATTAGGGGCTCTGGCATCCAACTGGGACAGTTCCTGGGCGTGATGCTGAAGGATAAATTAGGAGCATCTGTTACTCCAGAAATGGGCTGCCCATATATAGTCTGAACTGATTAGCCAAAGGATGTTTAAGAGCTTGTGGAATTCCCTGAGAATTGAACGGAAAGACAGGCAGAGTCACCCATCTGTGTGTATGTGCACCTACAAACACACATGTCTTTGCAAATATGTGGATTTAATCAGTGAGGTACTCTACAGTTTATTTTGCCTATCGTGTGTAGAGGAAGAACTGAGCCAGGAAAAGTAACTGTTGGCATTTTTTACTACGTATTTTAGTAATTCCCTGCTGTTTCAAAGAGAACAGGTTTCTGTGGGACAACATTAAGGGCTTTACAGTAACGTGTGTTTGTTTCTCAGAGCACTGACGGGGACCTGTTTCCCTGCCTGGGCTGCTCCAGATGCTGCATTTCGGTAGCAGAGCTCAGGAGCACAAGCTGAGCGCTGTCCCAGAGCCCAAGGCAGGCCCTGCTGTCTTGTCTGCTCTGCCCTCGCCTCTGAAAACTTCCACTTCAGCTTCAGGCTCTGCTGGTTTATTTGAGCTTCCTCCTTTAGGCAAAGGGGAGCTTGTGTTTCTTCTGCTGTGAGTGAGAGCTCAGGTGAGCTGCAGAAGGCTCAGCTCTGCTCACGGCAGTTCCAAGCGTGTTAGAAACTCTGCAAAGAGAGGAAAACTTGCTGCCACTCTGTAGAAGTTTCTTTGACAGTTCTGGAAAAATCTTTCCTCTTCCTGAGCAGCATCTCAAGTCCATTCTCCCAGGGCAGGAGTGCAAAGATGGAAATTCTTGTTTGAATCTCTCACGTTTTGTGCGAGTACCTTGTCCCTGGTATGTGCTGTTTCATGCCCTTATGTGGAATCTGCTTGTCACCGATGCTGCCGGATGCAGGATAAAGTGCACTTTCCTCTGGCTGTGCCAAGTGGATCTGCAGCAGCGTGCTCAGCTGAGGAGCCAACGGCAGGTTCTGTGCAGAGCCAGGATTGTCTGAGAGATTTTCTATCTTAGCATGACCAGTTGAGAGGGTGCATGTGCAGCTGCCTTCATGTGTGGTGGTGCCCAGCAATTTGCCAAGCCCGTTCCTCCTGTCCCCTTGGGAATTTCAAATCCGTAGTGATTGTTTAAATTCTCTCTGTTGTAAATTGAAGTAGAAATTCTTGGTTTCCCAGTTCAGTGCCTCGGCACTCAGGCCTGACATCGGGACCCACAGGTTTCAGCTGCAGACACTAATCCTCGCTACTGAATAAGGGGTGACTTTACATAGCAAACATGTTACAAGATCTGAGGTCAGTGGATGGGAATGAAGGGCCAGAAAAGAAGGTTTGTCACGTCTCAGCGCTTGCCATAACAAGCCAAGTAGCAAGAGCCAAATCTGAGCACCCATTGCAGATCGTGTCCCTCAGCATTCAGTTTGCTGCAGGAATTACTGGCGTTGGAGTTCACAGTGTAGTATTTCCAGGGAGCAGGCAGACAGGGGAAGCTGGTCGATGCTGCCTTTCCATTTCTAGAGTTAAATAATCAGTAGGTGTTCGTTTACTTCTGCAGTCTCTTGTACTGGCTGCAAACACAGGCACGTACAGCAGATCACCACACTTGGGCTCTTTCTCCCCCTTAAACAATAATTTTCCTGTTTGCCAGCAACACTGCTTTTTACAGCCTGAAGATTGCAGACAGATGGGTTCATCCAGTGTGAATTTTCAGGCTGTATTCAACCTTTATCTTATTTTGAAGTGCCATGGGAAAAATAATCCCAGTTTCTGTGAGCTGGTTTTCATGTATGCAGTTGGAAATGCTGGGTGCCAAGAATGTGAAGGATCCAAACCTGCAGTAACTAACTGGGTCACTCTTGAAATGTCGTCACGTGTTTGAGCTTTTGCATTTTTTTTCTTCAGTGAGGCTGCAGAATGTAAGGGTTGAGCAAGAGGCAGCAACCCTAAAGTTCATCTATATATTCCCTCTCCAGCTCTAAGTTTATAACTCATCCTAAGTAGTGTCTAGAAAATAATAATCCCAAAGTGAGATCTGTCAAGGATGAGCTAACAAGAAGCTTCCAGTTGTGAAGCAGTCCGTTTTAATGAGCAGATAATTGAACTGGGAAGCAGTAAGAAAGGCCAGATTCTAAATCCTAATTAATCATTGATAATGGCAACATGAGACCTAGTCTTGCAGTTTGTAGTTTGAGTTTCTAGATTCCAGCTATTAATGCTTCTGTAGCTTATGCAGAATTGCTGAGGTTTATGTCAGAGATACCTGAGATATCTGCCCGTATGGTTCCTTGGTTGTAGGCTCTGGCTGTATTTCAGTATGCTGTGAGTGTCTGCCTGTCTGCTGCCTTCCTCAGCCTGTCCAGTTGTACAAAACACTCGTGTGCTCCATGGGCTGGGAGTTCACCTGATTAAATGGATGGAGGAACTGTGGTTGGGAGAGATGAGGGCTGCAAACACACTACAGGTGTCACTGCCATAATGCCATGGGGAAACTGAGGCACATCCAGGCACTGCTTTACAGCCATCGCCTCATCCTGAGGCTGAAAGGCTCTGAAGGATGCGTGAGTTTGAAAGGCAATGACTGAACCTCACTGGCATGAAGGGCTAGTGTAGCAGTGAAGGTCTGTTGTGCTTACCCATCTTGTTCTGAAACAACCACAGTTTTACTCCCAACAAGATTCCAGGAGCTGAGTGGCCTTCCATCTCAGGTGGCCTTGTCATGGCAAACGTGTGTCAGAGGTCACAGGCACTGTGGCCATCCCTGCAGGATGCTCTGCAACTGCATCTTCAGGGTTCACATCCACAGTCGTGACCTGTGCTGTAGAGGCAGAGCAGGTGGTCTCGTGGCTCCCTGGCTGAGCCCAGCAACCTTGAAATTCTGCAATGAAAAGGTTGTGTGCTGGAGACTTGGACACTGCTCTTGGCTGTTCCGTTGGAGAAAAAACAGATTTCTGAAATGGATTTCAGCTTGGTCCATTCCAACCCCAATCAATCACATTTAATTATCTGCCCAGGGCACAGGGTATCCGTCATCCTCTGATAAATTCAATGAACATGCAAATTGTATCATCCTTTGTCATCAGTACCGTCTGTTCTTGGCACTCCTGCTATGAGGCTCGACTGTAGATATGTTGATTAGCAGATAGGCTGATCAGTCATGAAAATTCATTTCCAAAATGAATTTGGATTTGGAATGAATGTAGGGTTTTTTCCACCTCAGGCAAAGGGAGCCTGAATTCTTGATTACACGTAATTATTTATACTCATATTTAGGCCATTTTATATACCCCCAAGGTGGTGTAGACTGGTGTAAGTTTAAAGATGAGGTTAGATCTGAACTGTTTAAGCATTTCACTTGGTGGGTGCTTGGAGGAGAGGGCAGAACAGAAGTTGTCTGTTTAGTTCCCTTTGTGTGCAAGCTGATTTAGATGTCCTCTCCTATATTATTCTCTCTTTGGAGGCCTGGCTTCATCTTAATCAGAAACAACCAAGTGGTTCTCCCAAACTTTATGAATAAAGTGCAATTTTCAGTGTTTGTGATTAAGGAACACGTTCTGGGGGGTGTATGCTCTGCATATTGTGAAGTTACTGGGAACCCTGCCTGTTGTTTCCCTCAAGAGGGATGATGTCCTGTGCTGAAATCCCAGTGCATGAGGCTGCCCTGTGTCTCAGCTGGTGTTGGGAATATCCCCCTTCCATCTTTAACTTAGGATGTTGCGGGTGAGCACCTTTCCATTCTCCAGTTGTGCTGTTATGTGGAAGGTAAGAGGGGTCCTTTCTCTGGGGGCTCTCAAAAATCCCTGCAACACCAGTCCCTTGGCATTCAGAGGAAACGTTTTTGCAATGTTTAGGAATGCCAGACTGTAGCATGTGCCAGTGTAGCTCAGCCAAAATTGTTGCCTGGTTTTTCCACAACAAAATGGCCTGCCCAGAGTTCAGTGTCTGCCTTGGAATACCTTGGGACTCCCACGGGCTCAGTGTTCCATCATGGCTCAGTTTTTCCATGTAGACCCAGACAGGCATTGGTTTCATTGGGCTAAAACCTGGTTGATACTGTGACTTTTTCTCCATTTGTGAAATTTATCACGAGGAGTGTTTTAAACTACATCTTTAAGAAAAACAAATGAAAATGGCCCGACAGTTGTTTTTCCTACCTAATCCAAATTTGCAGGATTTTACAAACCATGAGAGATCTTCTGTTTTCTAATGTGTGTTTAGGAACCCATTTGTCCAGAAAATCCTGTTGGAGATCTTAAATCCACCTCCAGCTGTCAGTCACACTGAGTGATGGCAGGGGCTGGACTTTCCCTGCAATCTGTAAATTTGTTGATTATAGAGGCCAGTAAGTGTTTAAGGACATCCCGGGAACCTGGAAACATGCTGAGCTCCCAGACTCGATAGGCAGCCCACTACAGGCTTGAGTCACCTTCCTTTTTCATCATTCTCTGCCTTTTTGGGTATCTGGTTCCCAAAGCACTCCAGCTCCATTCCTGAGCCTCTGGGGTAGCAGTGAAAACCTGTTTGGGCCCTGGGGAGGCAGAAGGATCTGGCTGTGTGGAACATACTGATGATAAGGACCTATTCTCCAGTATTCTGTATTCTTCTTTCCTTTTTTAACAGATTAGTGTTCATTTGATCTTCCCTTGGGTGTGTGTTGTCCTCTTTTAACTGCAGGGTTTTGAGCATTCATACCCCTTTGCTTAGCTCCTAAGTTTTGCTAATAAGTTCCTGATGTGTGCCAAGATAATGAAGATGATTAATGAAATTGTTACACTCCCAGATTCTTGTTCTGACTTGCTGCCTTCAAGTGGTTTCAAACTTGGCTTCATCTGCGCTGTTACCTGCAGCACAGCCCTTACTTTTAGCCACAGAAGCAGGAAAATGGGGATGTGTTTCGCTGCCTTCAGAGATTGTCACGTAAAAAATCCCCATGAAAGTTAAACAGAGAGTGAGCAGGGTTGGTGGTTCAGGCACGAGTTTTACTGAATCCCACGGGGAGATGACACAGGTACAAGGAACTCCCTTTCTGTTCCTTCCATGCCAGACTGCAATTATCCCACATGCCATAAAACAGGACTGGCAAAGCTGGTGAAGGAATATGGACAGGCACAGAGCAGTTCCAGGGGAGCGACTGCATCTCATAATCTCACTTGTACTACTTGTTTTCCTGAGTACTTTTGCTCTTCCTCCCAGACTAAAATCCAGCAGTTAAGTTCATTAAAAACTCTTTAACTTATGAACATGCACCATTTTTCATTTCCTTTGGAAACAGCACCGATCTGATAAGTGTGTTTCCTTTCCCAGAGCTGTGAATATTTCTTTATAGAAGAAAAGTTTGCTCTGATAAAAGCAGGTTTAGTGAAGTCTGAGTGTGTGATTCTTTTCCCTCTGACAAGTATTTTGCTTCTCACTGATGTTTTCTTTTCCAAAGAGTTGCTCTGTGCAGGGAATTTCAGATGTGGGAAGAAAAGAGTGCTTCACAATGCCTTATGGAGGCATTTGATGTAATGCCCACTATGTGCCTGGAAAAGCAATAAATAGTGCTGGTACATTGCTTAGATAACATGTACTGGGAGACACATCCAGTTTGCTTCAGTAGGTTTGTTAAAAAGGTTTGTCAGTGTAAAGCAGACTTACCTTGTTGTGGAAATTTGCATGGATTGCACTGAGGTTCTAAAACACTTCTTGTGGTAGAGAAGGCTCTGCTTTCTTCCTGGATCTGAAACAGAGTGAGATGGTAGAATCACAGAATCACAGAAAATTATGAGTTGGAAGGGACCCACAAGGATCATCTAGTCCAACTCACCATCTAACACCCGTACAGAGACCGAGAGCACATCCCAGAGCATAACACCAACCTAGATCCCTCACAGTCTAGCAGGCCACTCCGAGCCGGAAGGGGCCCAGGGTCATCCAGCCCTACACCCCCCCAGCTAGACCATGTCACTAAGCTCCTCGTCCAGTCTTCTCTTAAACACTTCCAGGGTGCCGGGAAGCATCAGAGTTCCACTCCTGTGTTTGTTTTCTGAGCTGTTCCTTGCATTATTTCAGGCTCATGTGGATCCTTGCTTGAGAGGAGTAGAAGACCCAGGCAGGAGGATGGGGCACAGTGGCTGGTGCAGCCTGGGACTGGTCTGTGCTAGTGCTGAGAGCCTGGGAACTGTCCATGTGTGTGGCTGGAACATGGAATGTCCTGTGTCCCTCTGCCCACCCAGCCCTTACCTGCATGGGCACAGTTCCTGAGCCTTTTCACTGCTTTGTGCTTTGGTTGATGCTTTGGAAAGAGTCCAAGTGCACTGGAAATGCAAATCTCAATGCTCATGTCTCAGTGTAAAGCCTGACATATTCCAGCCCCATCCCAACTTTTATCCTGTGCAGTTCAGTAACCCCACTTGTTATCTGCTTTGTAACAGACCTGGAGAAGAGTCCAGGCACTCACACTGGAGGAGATTTATGTTTCGTTCAGCCTGTAGCTCCCAAATGTGCAGAGATTGATTTGCCAGCTAGGATGTGTTGTGCCTGATCCAGAGCTGTTCTGGGGCCAAATGCACCCTTAGAAACACCTGGTGTATGAATGATAAAAAAAATAAATTATTACTTTCTTAAAACAAGAGCAGAACTAACCCTTTCTGGAATAAAACCCATTCCCTGTAGAGCTGAATGCTACTCTTATTTTTAACTCTGGAATGTTTGAAGTTTCTGGTTGGAAATGAAATAACCTCATCCTGGTTTATGGGCACATCTTACACACGTGCACTGTCTCTCTACAGACAACTCAGTTGTTACGATAAGGAGAGAATTTAACAGCTACAGCCAAGACATCTGTCAAGAAGTAGCTCTGAAGAGAAGTACAAACTCATGACAGTCATTTGAAGTGTGAAAAACCTCTGTTCAGTTCCCTGCTATTCCACAGGTTTCTTCTGTGACTTTTGGCAAGTTCATTAATCTCTTGATTCCTCCCTGTAATAGCTGTACAATTGCTATGCAGGTATTTTCCACATTGCAGCAATACCTTGGGGATCAATGCATCTGGAGTGCGCTGCAGCTCAGAGCAGGGATTAGATGCTGTGACAATGGTGCTTGAGACCTCAGGCACTCAGAGGAGCTCCCCATGTGCCTGGGCTGAAGGTTCTGTGCTGTGAGGGCTCCCTTCCTCTGCCTGCTGTAAGCTGAACCTGTTTCTAGGGTGTTATTTCTCAACCACTGAGCCCATGTACCAGGGCATCCTCTCACCTAATTGCAAAACTCTGCTTAAAAAACAACCAGGACAGCAGGCTCCTAAATCATCCTGCTGATTTTCTTGCAACATCCTGGTCTCTGTTTCATCTGGAAACTCCTTGATGCTCCAAAAATTAGTGCCAGTGATTTGTGAACCGTTTCTGTAAAGATTATCCATGTCTGTGAAACCAGCCTGCAATTCATTAGCTGGGTCAAGTATATTTAATGATGCTTCATATCACTGATGACATCACATCCTAGACTAATTACATGTCCTTTTTTTTTAATTATTTTTGGCTTTTTTCATTCCCCAGCTAATGTTGCTCCTTGTCCAAAGTATGTTGTTACTATTTCACAGTATTATTGGCCAGACTCCCCTGAACACCTCCTGTGTAGGTGGGCAGGACAAAAGGTTGTGTTGTGGAGAAGGTGCAGGGTGGCTGTCCAAGCCTCGTGTTTATGTTGAAGTGCTGTGGGCAGAAAGAGATTCTGCTGAAAGCCGGTAAATCCGGGCTCTCACGGGTGTTCAGGCCCTCAAGGATTGAACCACAGGCTGTTGATGGTCTCAGACAGGTGGAGTTTCAGCACTACCAGCAGCGATTTCAACACATGAAGAAATGCTCGATATCTATGGATTTTGCTTTGCAAATGAAAAAGCTGTTATGCTTCTTGTAGAAATGCAAAACTTGTTGTTTCTGTGGCCAGAATATGTTCAGAATGGAGAAAGGGCCCCTGATTTTGTGCTGACAGAGAGGTGTAAATGAAATCTGAATCTGAAAGATTTCTGATAAAATCCATTGGCTAATCCCGTCCTTTAGGGCTGAATGGGATGGGTCCATCTGGTGAGGTGAGTGAATTCCCAAGTGCAGCTCCTGCCTGCATGAGAAGAAATATGTCTCTAGTTCTCCTGGGTTTCAGGTAGGAAAGAGGATTGATTTGAAGGTAGAGCAGGAGCCTCAGTAAATCTTGTTTGTTAAATTCTGCTTAGAGCGTGTGCTGAATCTCCCTGATCCCACTGATTAACACAGCCCTTTTACCTCTGAATCTAATAATATATTTGCATTCTTTCTCAGTTACAGCCTAGGGATTTAAGAGGCCAAGACATATTTTAGAGGAGATACTTCAGGCCAGATTTGCCAGGATGTTCTCCCTGTGACCCAGTGAGATGCCTTGTGGACATGAATCACTAGGCACTGACTTCTTTAAAAGTAAAATTTAGTGCGTTTGGACCCTAGGCACATAATTTTAATGGGCTTTCACTGAGGTGTGTGCTTCTAAGAACTCAGGTCACCTTTAGCAATGGTGTTGGAAGGTCAGAGTCCCTCTGAGAGGTGCCAGCACTGTGGTTGTGTGACACACCTGCCTGAGGGCACTGAGGGGTGACTGGCCAGGGCCAAATGCTGACTGTGCTGTTGTGGGGTTGGAGCGTGAGGAGTCTCCAGTGAGTTACCCGCCTCTCATTGCACTAGACACTGAATATGCGTGAAATAAGAAATGTGTCCTGTCCTGGGCAAAGGATGGGACAGCTCAGAGGAGGAGGGGGTGTTTGAAGTTCATGGAAAGACTCTTACAGTTATGAGATGACTGTGGCCAGGACTGATACATAATAGTCCTACCTGTTTATACCCACATTTGCCTCTTTTCTAAGTACTAAGAAGGACTTTTTGCCATCCTTCTATGGTTATTTTCTGAATAAAATGCTAAAAGGACTGAATTTGTAGCTCTTTCCAGTCACATCAAGAAATTATTGGTTCTAGTAAATAATAAATAATCTTGCATTTGTGAGTTCGGTTGCCAGCCAAGTAGAAATGGGCTTCTTCTTGCCTTACAGGCAATCCTGCACTGGCCATGCTCCTGCAAGGGCTTGGATAACTCTGCTGTGTGATGTTGGAATAGCCTCCCCTTCCAGGCTGTGGCAGGGTCTTCAGTTTCTGGCTGGCCCCTTTCTCTGCATCCAACTGCATGTCAGTGCAAAGAGCTGATCCAGAACATCTTGAAGCCAGCCTTTCCTCGAATGGGGAAAGGTATTATAAGTATTAAGTATTATAACACTGTTCTAAGGGTGCCTAGTCTTTGCTTTCTGTCTCCTGTGGCAGCCAGCTCCAGCTCAGACTCCCTGCAGGGCAAGATTCAACAGCCTCAGAGATTTGTGACCTTCTGTCCAAGGCCAGGAAACTGTAGCTGAGCCAAAACCATTGGCATCACTGCTGAGAGTTAATAAATGCATTCGTTCCTGTAGTACATTTTTATTGGCATGAGCAAGGCTTAATACCACATACCACCTTGTTTTTCTCTGTGCCTGAGCAAGGAAAGTTGTGCAAACTGGACTTAACAGTGATTAGGAGACCTAAGCAAGTTGGACTGATACGATCATGGATTTTATGGCCAGTCTGTGTCATTATTTCATCTTATCTGAGCTCCTGTGTAGCACAGGCTGTAGAGCTTCAGCCTTTATTCTTCTTAAGCCAATATGTTTTGTCAGAGTGAGATTTGTCTCTAGAGAGTACAAGTCATTACTCTGGATTTGAGTTTGCAGAATCACAAGCAGTTGGCCTGTACCAGAACTTCTAGACAACTTGTGTTCCTGATTCCAGATGTGACATTTCTGACACTTCTGTAAAAGATGTGCAGAAGTAAAAAAATTTAAAATACCTATGAATTGTCCTGAAGCCAGTCCCTCAGGATGCGCTCCTGGCTCATGGAGTGCCTCCTTCCAGGGGCAAGTCTCCAGCCCCACCCCTTCTCAGCCATCTCTCCCTCCACATTTCTCAGCTGCTCACAACTGCTGCCCTTTCTCCAGTATGTCTGAGGTGGGGCACTGAGGGCTCTTCTGATGAGCTGATGCTTTGGGGCATTTGGTGTTTTTTCCCCAGTTTCATGTCAGAGGCACCACTGCAGCCCCAGTCCCCCAAACCTGCCCAGTGCAGCGCTCGGGGTGAGTTCGTGGGGTGCTGAGGCACAAACTGACTGGGCTCATCCTGGAATATTTGGGGCCTGGAGATAAATTTTGGGGCATTCATGCATGGACTGGTTGGGTGCTCATGCATAAAACACATCCCTCAAGCATAAGTGACTGGGGTGCTCATGCATGAAGTGTGTGAGTGCTCAGGCATGACCTAATGGGACATTTAGATTGGGCACTAATTGGGTGCTCATGCATGTCCCAGCAGCCATGCGTAAACTAATTGTGTGCGCTTATTAATTGGCTGCTCATGCACAAACTGATTAGACACGCATGTGTGGATTAATTGGACACTCCTGCATTAATTGAGTGCTCCTGCATGAACTGCTGGAGCATCCCTGCACAGACTGGCTGGGTGTGCATGGGTGAAGCACCTGGCACTCGTGTGTGACCCGCTGGGTGCTCACGGGGAGTGCTCTGGCACTGCTGCCCTTGTGTAAATACCATCAGCCCTGCAATTTGTGCCCCATACTCCCATTCCTGCGCCTCCCAAAACCTTGAGCACTTTGGGTGGTTTGGAATCGAGTTTGAATTGTGCAATTTAGGCCTCGAGCTGAGCGGGGCAGTGATTAGAAACAGATGGCACAGAAGAAGAGCTCCTTCTCTTGCAAAAATTAATGACCATCAGTTACAGATTCTGTGCCATCCTAGAATGTCCTCCCAGCTCATGTAGCTGCTGTTCCTGTCCTTGCTCTTGGTAAACACCAAATTCCCTTTTCTTCCAGATTGCTCTGCTGTTCTCCCCAAGCCTCTTTGTTTCCTTCAGAGCTTGTAGTTTTAAAGCTCACATTCATCTCTTTCTTTTCAGAGAGCAGCTCCAGTAAGTAAGCTGAGCTCTACCTGTTTCTTTCCTCCTGTATCCTTGGTGGGTGTGAGTGGCTGAAAACTTCTTCTTTGAGTCACAAGACTGACATTCACCTGGTGAGCCCCCATCCCCTGGAGGAATAGATATAATAATATGTTATTATATTATAAAGGGGATCAGCACCCCTGAGACAAGTCAAACCAAAGCTATTTTTAGCATGAAGTGTCTGTCAACAACAAAACATTGGTGGTAGGATGAGATGATCTCCTTAACACCTTGTGTCCTACCTTAAGATGACCAGCACAGCTAAGAAGAAATTGAAATATTGCTCAGTTCAAAGTATCCTGGTAAATATGTACCAAATATGTCCTGTAAGTACACATATGTGACACACATGCCCGTGGCTCAGGCTGCCATACACCCACTGCTCCATCCTGTGGTGATGCTGTAGGGTGGGATGCTCTTCTGGGAGAGAACGAGCAGCAAGAGAGTTCCTGTTCCTTCATTCCTCCAAGTAGATTCAGTTCCTGTGGTCAAGGGCTCCCCAGGGAATGGACAGTCCTGCCTGAGGTTTTTTTAGGAGGATCTTGGTGATCATTTCTCTTCAAAGTTGTAGTGTAACCAAAATCAAATTACTGAAAAAAAGAGACAAACCAACTCCCTCCCCAGATATGATGGCACCACTTTCTTGTTGAAAGAGAAGCTGATCTGTGGATCAGTGGGTGCGAGGGGCACCTGGTTTGTCCACTAACCCAGACAGCTCAGGTGTGTGCACAGGAGGCTGGTTCCCTGCACCACCACAAAACTATTTCTGGTGCTGGACACAGGTTCTTGTTTCTGATTTTTAGGAACCGTAATTCAGAATTTATAATCATACACATTCACAATTCCTGTTCCTGAAGTCAGTAGGTAGGTTTTTGTGTAGAAAATGTTGAAGAAATCAGCTCTGTGGGTGGCATACATCCAACTTTATGTTTTGCTGGTCTTAAACAAGCAGCACTGCCCTGTTGGTCACTATTGCATCGTTCCAAGTGGCTGATACTGTGGTTTTGAGGTTTCAGGCAGGAGCTTGATTGGAAATAAGGCACAAATAAGATACAACAGCTGTCTACAGCCTCTTGTCCTGAGCTTGTGGGGTGCAGTTTCAGCACTCCAGACCTTTAGAGCTTTTGCAGCAACATAAAGAAGGAAGTCTATGTAGAAACAAAAAGCTTTGGTTGTGCCCAAGGCAGAGCCATGTTAAGACTGATCTTTTGGATGAGTTTTGCACTGTGAGTGTCAGTGCACAACTTGTGTGTGCAGTGAAGCACACTGAATAAAGATGTGTAGGGGGACAGCTTGCTGCTTTTATACAAAGGCTTTCCATGAAACTTCAGGCAAGCATGTTGTCTCCCTTCGTTTATACAGGTATAAAACAAACATGCAAACACCTCTTTGCCTGACGAGCAAACTCCCACTGGAGCAGGGCCCTGACTTCTGTTTCTGGTTCTGCCATTGATCACTGCAACATCAGAAAGCGTTTGAGCTCAGTTAACATATTGATAAATGGGAGATGAAACTATTAACTCCCTAGCAGGTGCTTTTGGAATTAATAACTAGTTGGGAAGCACCCTTAGACTCATCAGTATGAGACAGGTTACCTTGGGAAGTGGTGAGATTTGTGCTGTCCCCTGATGCATTTCCCAAATCTGGTCTGGATTCTGCACAGGGGAAGGGGCTGCTGATGGAGGTAACATGTCAGGTGGGCAGATGGCTTTGCTTTGTCTGCCACCTTAGAAAGTGGGACCCGCTCCTCCTGCAGCTGTAGCAGACCAGGCCCTGCAGTGATTTATGGCTTTGTATGGTGAGCCAAAGTCATCCCAGATAGGGCTGAGCTCAACTGGGGCCTCCAGTTGCCACCCCAGTACAAACACTAAAGTGATCCCCTCATTGCATCTGTGCCCTGCAGGGCTGGAGTCCCCCAGGTTGCTGCCAGCTGACCGAGAGAGAGAGAGGGAGAAAATCCAGTGTTATTTCCATCTGCTAAACAGAAAACCTGGAGCAGCCCTTCCCACAGTTTGTTGCTCCCTGTTCAGATTTCCACACCATTAAAATGCAAATGTAATTCCTGCCCTTTAAACTAATTAATGTAAGAACTTTTTCTCCAACCACTGTGTAGTTTAAATGAAAGCTGAGACTGAGTAAGCCAAGGATGGAAATTAAAGCATTACGGAGGACTCCGCTCAGTGCTGCATTCCTGAGGTGCCTTATCTGATCCTGTACAATTGCCACGGGCCTTCGGGGCCGGATTCTGCTCCGCTCTGTGCAGAGTTTAGGGAGCAGCTGCCTGAGCAGAGGAGATGGTTTTGTATGTGTAAAGCTGCTGCAAGTGAGTTGAGAGTCGGACCTGCTGCCTCCTTCCTGGCAGTTGAGGAGCAGCCTTAATTGCTGCTGGATCAGTTAAACCATCTTTAATCAAATCCTCCTCTCCCCAGCTTTGACATGTGATTTTTATCTTTTCCCCTGTCAACGGTATTTAGTTATATTAAGGGCTTTTCTGGCATGAGCCAACATGGTTTTTAACCTATTTTATTTTGATAATTCTATCTTACACAAGGAATAGCCCTGTCATATTTGCAAAGCAGAATTACGTACCCCGGTTTGGCTCCAGGTTTACGCAAGGGAAGGAATGAGTTACTCTTTGGTGCTGGCCCTGCCATCGGGGACTGTCCCCAAGTCCCTGCTGACTTGCAGCAGTGTGGGCTCTGACCCCCTTGTGCTGGGCACCTGCTGGCTCTTCCCAAGGTGCTGCCTCATAGCCAGAGGGAAATGGAAGGGCCTGAAGGAGTGGGAGGCTGCAGTTCTGCCTATCTGAGCAGTGGGACACTGATCGTCCTCACTCGAGCAAAGTGTAAGGTTACAGCCTCACCCAGAGCAAGTCAGTCCTCAGCACAAGCCAGCCTGTAATAGTGTGTCCATCTGCATTTATAGACAGGAATTTAACATGAATTTGAGTAACTGGAGCTGTCCCTTGCTGCGTGAGGGGTGATGCTGGGGCTGTGTGGGAGCAGGTGCTCCCGGGAGACTTGGCCATGAGCAAGAGGAGCCCACAGAAACCAGGAGTGAAAACAGACCCTTTATGTGTCTCATTCCTCTGCTGATGCAGGGCTGTGTTGTGCCATGTACTTTCTCGGGTTTTATTGAGGGTAATTTTAAGCATCTCCGTTGATGGGACTTCTATGGTTTCCCTTGAGAACTTGTTCCTCAGCCGGCCTTAAATTTCCCTTCATCCTTATCTTAGATCTTCCCTTTTTAAAGCACTCTAATGAAGAGAAAGACTCCTTTCCCTTTTCTCTGTATTTCTTCTGATATTAAAATATATTCTTCCACACCTGGGTTGGCAGGGACGAATTTAAATTCATTCTGCAGCCACGTTGGAGCCCAACTCGATGGGAAAGGGTTGTGATAACCCCCCTGCAACTTTTTTTATGTGAGTTATTAGTAAATAAATAGATGTTTTATTTAATAGCTTTTTAAAATCTTATAATTTTCTTTAATAAAAGTGAACTAAATACGTATTGACCTGGATATTTTGAACTGAAATATTGCAATGATTTAGTTTGTGTGGATTTTGCTTTCCTACACTCCCTCCCACTCTTGAAATCCTCTCTACAAGCATTTGTTGAAAAGTTAAGCCCAATATTTCAGAACAGCCTGACCAGATTTCAAAAAAGAAGCCGCATTATATTTTTGCCCATCTCTGATTTTAATAAAAATTAAAACTGAGGCTCTTTTCTGCGTAGAGATAAAAGACCCAAGGGAGCGTTGGTTTGAATGTTGCATTTATGCATTTTTCCTTCAAAATGTCTTGGAGTGGAAGGGAAACAATGTAGGGGATAAAAGAGAACAAAGGCTCTCTGCAGAAACGAGCACGATGACAGTGCAGTGAGGCAGTTTATGGCCAGAATTGTTCAAACAGCTGGAGATTGTATTACACTGTTTATCATGTTTAAATCCGTGTCAAAATGGCACACACTGTGGAGGGGTTTGTGTGAGACTGTGAGCTAGGTATTATGTGAAAAAGCTAACCAGATGTTAGAATATCCTTCTGGGGACAAGAAATCTGGCTGAGACTAAAGGCAAGGGTGAGTTCACCAAAGAATTTATCTTCTCCTGGGACGGAGGGGATGGTGTGGGCTGCATGCAAAATACTTGTGTGGTTTGCACAGCTCCACGAGTCATATCAGTAATTTTACTTTTTCACCCCCATACTTTTCATCTCTTTTCAAAATATCATCGTGTTTGAAGTGGTTTTTTCTCTGATTGTCTGATGGGTGATGGCGGGAGGGGAACCCCTTCCTTCCCTGTGCCAGTCCAGCAGGAATGTACCTGGAGCTGCTGCCTGCCTGTCACGTGCCTCCTTTCTGTTTTCCCTAACTCACAGAGACTTATTCTTGTCATCACGTTTTGCTTGTGAACACTTCTAAAATTTGCAAGTCAGCAGAAGGCTGGGGCACGGCAGCGCTCCCTTGGCCTACTGGACAGATTGGATTTCACCCACTAAATGTGTTTCAAACTGCAGGAATTCAAGCAGCTCCCAATTTCTATGGTCATTTGTGCTAATAAAGTTTGACAGGCTGAATGTTAATGGAAAGTAAACAGGAGAGAGGGTGCTAACAAGGTCATAATGAAGCTCACATTTAAATTGAATTGAAAGGAATATATGAAGGCTCATGAGAAGCAGTTTGCTGTTCTCCTCTAGGCTGTAGTGCAGCATGTGGTAGCAATGGGCAGTTTGTGAGTGGCAGATTAAAAGGAAGCTGTAGCTGTTCTGCAAGGCCAAATTACAGCCAGTCTAATGAGGAAAACTGACTGTGGGAAGGAGGGAAGCAGGGGAGGATGCTCCTTGTAGGAGCCCACCAGCCATGGCAGCTCACTCTTGGGCCTGTCGCTGCTGTGACTCGCAGCTAACCACACTTCTGTCTCCAGCGCAATTCCTATTGATTCCAGTGGTACAAGCCTGCAGGGAAGGGCTGGTCTGGGGTCAAATTTTACCAGATGTGAACACTCCAAGTCCTCTTAAATCCGATTTTCAGTGCAGGACTGCTTCGCTTCTTGCAGGAGGGAGCTCAGCCTGGATCAGGCTGGTTAGCAGATCCTTTAAAGTCCTTGGCTGCTGCCGTGGTGAATCTTTGAATTTGTTCTATTTTAAATCCAACGAGTTCCTCGCGTCCCCTTGTGCGCGTGCATAGGATGAGTATGTCATGGCCCAGGAATTGGGCTGACTTACCCAGAGCTCTTGGCTCTTTCTTTCCAGGCGTGCTTTCCTAATTCCAGATGGATAAGAGAACAGTGATGTGCAAGGAACCATCCCCCTCCTTCTCCTCCTCCCAACTTTGGCACAGTTGTGTTTATTGCCTGTGACTGAGGGAGTTTCAATATCCTCGCAAAGCTCCGTCCGAGCGCAGCGTTATTGGTGCAAAACCCTCTGTAACCATCAGACGCTTTTCCAGGACTCAAAAACATTTCAGGCTCTTTTGTAATAAATGTAAATGGCAAACCGGAGGTCAGGGATGGTCTCGAGGGCAAAGGCTGGTGTCTAATCTTTATTTACTCTTTATGAGCTGCTGTAACAACTTTGAAGGTATGAAAGAAATGAGCAGAAATGTGAGACAAGGCGAGTCTTATTAGGAAACTGGTGCAGAGCTTCTCAGACTGGTTCCTTGACCTCCTTTGAAACAGCCGTGGGGCCACGAGCCTCAGATGGTGCAAAAGTGTAATTGTAGCTGGGATTTAATGTTTCTGCTCAGTGATAACTTCCCCACCCCCGCCCAAAGTTTCTTCCAGAAGTTTTTGGCCATTTTAATCTTGATTTTAGTATATTGGTTCTCTTTACATATTCTTTAAATGACTGTGGAGGTGACAAATTGCTGGAGCTTAGAGCTCCTGGATAAGCTCAGGAAATGGGGCCAGTTTGTAAGATAAGGGTTTTGGTCCTGCAGTGATCTTTAAAGTGAATCCAAAGTCTCCTTAGGAATCTGGGGGCAATTTTGAGAGGACAATTTTTTAACGTTTACAAAACCAGGGATTTCAGCAGTTAAATATGATTTGAGATGATAATACCAATTTACTACCCGGAATGCGCAAGGTTTTTAAAATAATTTGCATGTTTCAGGAATGTCCTGTGCACGTGCATGACTTTTGGGCTCAACAGCCAAAAAGTGAAAGGAAAAGGATTTCTTTTGTTCCATTTGCCACTCCACCCCAAATGAGATGTTGCATTTGAGGCAGTGGAACCAAGGTTTGCAAAGCTGCCCAAGGAGGAGGAAATGCTGCCCCTTCCTCTGTCCAGTGTAACAGGGTAAGAAGCTGGGATCCAATGTGGGAGCCCCGGGTTTTATCCCACTCTGTTTAAAAGATGTCCTGATCTCCTCCTGTCAGACTGGAAGCCCTTCCAATGTGGGGCTCTCCCCAGTGCTCTGTTCTGTGTGGTTAGCAGGGACACGAAGAGAAAGGACCCTGCCTCCCGTGCCATGGCCAGCCAGGGATGAACACTGTCCTCAGTCCCCTCCACCAGCCAGAACTGGGCACCGGATTCATCCTGCGGCCAGATATTGTTTCCCAGCAAACAAATAATTTCCCAGCAAGTTTTCTGTGGCCAAGAAAGATTTCATCCCTTTCTCTCTGAGGCACTGCATGCCTGCTGCAGCTGATGCTGAGTTTCCCAAACCATCCCATGCTGTTCAACCACATGAAATATTGTGCTGAAGCTAATTAAGATGACAATCTGGGAATGTTTTTATTAACTTTGCTTGCTGAATTTCCTTCCCCCAAACTTTCAAAAAACCAATTCAGAGCATTTCTCCTTGACCACGTTCTCGCTGGTGTTGGCCTGGAGGTTGGTTCTGGGCTTATAAAGGAAGAGTGGACATCCAAATGCTCAGTCTACTTCAATCTAGAGGGATGAACCTGACAGGCCTTTAGAACAGTTCCTTAAAGATGAGAAAAAACAATGTCTGACAGATTTAATTCTCCTTTAGTTGAATATCAGGCAGATCCTGCTCTCCTCGACTCCAGCCAGTCCCTACAAAACCCCAAGGCAAGAGCTCCGGTGTGTGGGGCAGCGCCAGGAGCAAACCAAGGCTGGGTTTTTGACATGATGGATTCTGGCTTGAAATTTTCGTTTTTAGGGTTCTTGATATTTTACGTGTAAAAAATTCAATTCAGAAAAAAATGTGCTCCTGTCAGGCTTTAGGCTGCAGGTCTGAGAAGTGAATGCTCAGAAAAACGTCTGAGGTGTTTCATAAATACGTCTCAAGGACCTTTAGCTCCCCTCAGGCTGGTTCCTGTGCCAGGGAGAAAAATCGCTGCAGGTCTTAAATCTGATTAAATTCTTCCTTTCCTTCTGTGTGAGGAAGTGGTTGAAGTTGCAGGATCTGGTTGTCCTGTAAAAGCTGTTTCAGTCTTTGGTGAAGGACCAATCCTCATGAAATCACAGAGAACTTTTTCTGTCGGGATGATAAATGGTGAAGTCCTTGAAAAAAAATCTCCTGTAGTTCCAGAAATGCCCTTCGAGGATCAGAGTGAACAGAGATGAAGGCAGAGTGTTGCAGGTCCCCTGTGAGAGCACAAAGGAGACAAACACACTGGGGGACTGGCAAGGGATGGAAGGGGATCTAAATATGGCACAGAAAGTCCATTTATTTTCTTGTCACCCCAGACATATTAAGCACTGGCACCTACAGCTGACACATAAACAAACTGGGCTCTCTTAGAAAATATGTGAACAGGGTTGGTCATTGTCAGTCTTGCAGGCAAAAAAAATAACAAACACAGATGTATGTTGGGGAGGGATGGAAATGCTCTGAATTCTCCCAGCTGAGATCCAGGCACTGGCGGGAGCCAGAGGAGGGACAGTCCCTGGGTGTCATCAGTGGTGGCAGCTCGTGGTGTGTGCTCTTATTTAAGGACTTAAGTTAAGAGGACCTGGAATGCTCCGTGTTACATTGAGAGGCTTTTCTGCACCTCAGTGTTCCCATCTCTTTGCTCTCATCCCTCACAGAGGATGTTGATGGTGGGAGCTGCCAGCTCTGTTTTTCTGCCCTTTTTACTGGGATAGAACTTTGAATCTGAGCAGGGACTTGGTCTGTGAGCACCACTGCTTTGAGACTAAGTGGCTATTGAAGAAAATTATTGGGTATAAATTTAGATCTTTTTAATACTGTGCGTGAAATAATTATTTTTGAAGTGACAAGAGGACACTAACCATGAATTACTTCATTAGGCAGCAGTTTTAAGAGAACCCAAACCACCTCTCAAAGATGTCTAGTAAGGAATGACCCAGTTAGCAAACCCTGCTGTCTGCCTGGTACCCCTCACTGGGAGATTTTAGGATTTTCCAAGTTAAACTGTTAATGTGAGCTGTTAACTGTGTGTTGTGCTAACACTTAGAGGTCCCTGACACAAGTTATATTGTATTTTGTTAATGTTTTTTCCTGAAATGGGGGGGCAGCTGTGCAAGAAGAGCCATAAACACCTTTGCTATAAACATATTTTTCTAGCTTGTCTGTAAAATCCCAAATGGCAGAGATTTGGTTTGTTTGATCCATTCGTTTGCAGTGAAGAATCTTGTCTTGGCTGTTCTTGGAGAAGTCTAAAACCTCCCACAAAAGAGAAACTTTCTCTAATACAGAGAGTTGAATGTAGACAATAACTCTGTGATGGTTCCCATCAGGGAACTTCCACCCATACTTTGAGGTCCAGAATAATATTCCCTGCACACTGGTATTTTTTGGTTTATGTCACTGTCCAGAAGTTCCCAACAAGCTCAGTATCCTCGTGTGCCAGATGCTGTATAAACAATAGAGAAAGATTCAGCCCAAGCAAGTTGACAATCTAAAGAGAAAACAAACTGGGAGAAGTTAAAGATTCCCACTTTGGGTTTTTTGGTGAGGTTTTCTGCTTATCCTGCAAAAATTACAGGACCACTTCTCAGGATCTTATCGTGATTGCTGCGTTAATTGGTGTTATTTGGAAAGTCCCAGTGCTCAGAGTTGTGTGAGACTCGGCTTTCACATAAAAACTACCAGCAAGTTTCTTGTCTCAGTGATTTTCAAAGGAGCTTTAAAACACAATCAGGATGTTGAAAAACCTCCCAAATTCTGCTCTTTAAGAAGCCTGATTCTTGACTTTTTACATGCCTGGTTGTAAGAAACATTGTTAGAATGCTCGTGAGATAAATCCAGCCTCACAAATCCTCCTTGCATAATGGGGTTATCATGGTTGTGCCTCTGAGTTTATTTTCGTGCAGAACTGGGAGTGTCCCCATTCAAACTGCACAGAGTGCAGTAAACAAAGCAGTGTTTCACTGCTGGTTCCTCGAGGAATTGGGACTTCTTGGAGGAGCTGGAGAGCTCCTGAGCACCAAGAGATGACACCAGAGGGTCGGATGTGTCCTGGTTGGCTCTGGAGGAGCTGGAGAGCCCCTGAACACTGAGAGGTGACACCAGAGGGTCGGATGTCGAGGGGAAAATAGATTAGTGTGAGACAGAGCGAGTCTCAGAGCTGTCATGGGGCTTCAAAAAATAAAGCTTGAGGTAAACAAAGCAAGGCGGCTGTTTCCAGCAGTCTGTGGGATCGCTGCCGCCAGCCTTGCTCAGGAATTCCACCTATTTCCGACCCCAGCCCCTCTCTGCCTCCCAGTGTTGAGCAAGGCTGCCCATGTGGCATTAACTCCTGCTGGGGGAACTGAGGCACCAGAGGACAAAGGCTTGGCCTGGCACCACACTGGGAATCACCGTCCTGGGCTCCGTCCCACTGGGACTCGGACGCAGCTTCCAGGTTCTTGCCTCTGTGCTTGGTCGTGATTCCTTGGCTTGTGCCCTAAAAATTAAAGAAAGGGCAAAGAAAAGCTGCACAAGTTTGACAGATTTGATGAAACAGGTTTTTGCCCATCCTAATTGTAATACAGCCTGAGGCAGAAAAAGAAAAATCAGACAATAAAATATGTATCAGAGCTCTTGTTTTCTTACTGCAGCTCCAAAAAGATCTAAAATATTTCTGAGTTATTCCTCTAAATTAGTTGTTATTATAGAGGCATGGTTACTATGAAAATATATGAATTGAGCTCATGCTTTACTGGCACGGCCAAATACTTCAGAAGGGAATTGAACAATTCCTTTGACATTCTTCATCCTGGGAGCGAAGTTGGGATGGTGGGAGCTGGTCAGCATTTGCAGGTGAGCCGCCCTCCCCGTGCTGGGAGCCTCGTCAGGGAGCACAGTTGCCATCCTCATCCCGAATACCTCTCTTTTGTAGCAGCCCACATCAATTTGCCTTTGAATTTCCTGTGTGATCACTTTTCGTCTGATGCGAAGGCAACTGTCTAGACATCTTCATAAAAAAAACCAACCCAGCCTCTCTGTCCTTCAGTCTGAGAGAGGCCAGAGCACAAGTACAGATGGGTAAATACAGGGCATGTGAGATTGATTTGAAACCAATAACTGGGAAGGTAAGTACCTACCTGCACTCGACTCTGAAGGAGCTGCAGCTCCGTTGCCGTGTCCTGCAGAGGTTTGAGATCTCACTGTTGATGGGACCAGAGTATTCCATTTCCCCAAGAGCCTTAATGGTTGGTTGTTTTTTTTTTTATAAACAGGCAGTGGTTCCTGGGAGGGCTGCAATGCTTTGTTGGGTTTATTTTGTTTTGTTCCTACATGAAAATACCATCTTAGCATCCTGCTATTCCTTGCAATCAGCTGGAGGAAGAAAGCAGAGAGGTGTTGAGCTGGCAGAGTGCCTGTAACAGTTCAGTGCTTAGTGTTTTCCCCCAAAAGTTTATTCTGTTTTCTTGTATCTTCATATTTCTTCTGCTGCCCTAGAGGGCATTAATACTGACTTTCATATCTAGGTGTGCAGGAGCTGGTTTTTCCCTGGAACTTGTTAATGTACAGCTGAATTTTCCCATGTTTTTCTCATGCAGCCCTTCAGAGTCAAGGGTTTATCCTTCTGGGTGTCGGTCTTCTCTGAAATATTCTCCACTTTGACAAGGGCAATAACCTTACAGGCAGCTTTTCCCATTTGTTTTGGAGTCAGAAAACCCCAACGTAATGTTCAGACAGAATATTGAGAGAGCAGTAACACATGGCAGCAAAGAGAGACTTGTCCCCTTTGGCTTCCACACCTCTGCTGTGGCTTCATCAGCCTCAGTTTTGGAACCTACCAATTTCAGCAGGTTTTGTAGCACAGGAGGCTGACTCTGTGGCTGTTCAGGCAGCATCACTCATGTGCTACTTGCTGAACTCCTGCAGCACATGGTGTTTTCTGCCTTGGTCCCAGTGCCTCGGGGATCACCTGCCACGCTCTGCAGCTCACCCAAGTCATGCAGGAAGTCTGCAATGATATCGGGGAATTAACCCTGATCTCATCAATGTCCTGCCTGCTGGTGCACTCCCAAACCACCCTTTCCTCTTCGTTAACATTTCAGTTCCCTGGTTCCTGCAGTTCTCTGATAGGAAACTTTGCCCCTTGAGAATGGGATCCATATGAGGCATTGTGTGGGCATTTCAGCAGGGAAATATTTTGTTCTTCATTATTTCACTCAAAACTCACTATTTTCTTCAAATGGCTGGTTTGTTTTTTTTTTTAAACCAAGTTTAAGTAAACATGTTATTGAGGATTTTAGGTAGCTAAGAGAGTTGACCTTTCTGACTACGATAATTAAATCTGCTGTTGACTTATTAACCCTTTTGAGGAGCAGCTTCTTGAATTTTACCTTTTGGCTTCCACAGGTCTTGAATTGATACCATAATAGTCTGCTTTCCAGCTCTAGTGGTTTCAGCCTTTTTAAAAACAGCCAATGTTCACATTAAATGCATCGTCAGAAGAGTGGAATCAGTGTCTGCTGCTTTGCCTGGTTCCTCAAGGCAGCAGCTTTGAGAAGAATGAGTAAGATGGAATCTAGAATTTAGATTGGCATTTAGATTTGCTGGAATTGCAGGTAATTTAAAGATACTACATGAAAAATAATATATATATAAATTTAGAATGAGTAATTGTTTCCATTAAAGGGACTTTGGTGCTTCTCGTTGGTAATTCCAAGCTCCTTTCCCATTAATGGTAATTTGCCAGAAAAGAAAGGTACATTACATAAATATTTCAAAGTAACCTGGGCAGCAATTTGAAGATATTAAGCTTTCAACTTGACAGCCCCGAGCACCTTGATTCATCTTAGCATCCCGTAAGATCTCGGATGCAAACAAGCATTTTACTTGAATGGGACTGACTTCAGCACCAACATGAGCTCCATCCGGCAGGGCTGAGGGAGTATTAGGGACCAATCAATGTTTCCTCAGGCACGTTGATTGTCTCAACTGGAAGAAGAGCAATAGGGATGGGCATGTGAAGCAAACCAGAGTCATTTTTTTGAGCAAATCCTGGCTCTGCAGTCTGTGCTCAGCAAACCTGTATCCCATCTGCACTCACCTCTCCACAGCCCTGTTTGGATTGGGTTCTGCTTCCCCAGGAGCTGTGCTGGGAGAGAGGAAGGGTAGCAGCACTGATGTACAAACTGCAGTTGCAAGAGGTGTCACAAGTCACTGGGGAATTTGGGTTTTAACACATTTTAGTTCTATGACTACGCTACAGTAATCTGTAGCGGAGGAGTGAGTGCAGAGGAGCTGTGGTCAGCCACTGGAGAAAGGCAGGCAGCCCCAGAGAAACAAATCTGGCAACAGGGCTCGTGCTAGGGTTTGCCTGGGCTCAGAGATGGTTCACTGCTCATTTCCTCTCTCTCTCATCCCGTGGCACTTTCTCTTGCTGCTGCTCAGAAAGGAAAAGCAAATGGAAAATGCAGCTCTTCGTTTAACAGATGCCAATCAGTGAGTCCCTCCCACTCCTGGCACCTTCTTTCCCTCCTCCCTCTGCACCAGGTACACCCTGAAAGTCAGAAACCCTGCTTTGGACTTCCTACTTTTACTTTAAAGCTCCCAGTTACAAGACAGTTCTGTCTGTCCTAGTTTCGGTGAAGTGTTGTTGAATTTCTCTTGTTGTGAGGTTTTTTGGTTTAATTTTGCTTGGTTTTTGTTTGTTTGTTACTGGTTTGGTTTTAATATGTCAAAAAGTGACTTCTCTTAGTTCTCTGTCAAGTGTGAACCTGCAGGAGGAAAGGCACAGAGCTCCCAGTGACACTGAGGCTCATTTGCCAGTCTCCTCTGGAAAGGATGTTACAGCCAAGAATACAGGGATTGGATTCCTAGATGGATATACTGGAATCGACTGGCATGGGGAGCTATTGTGGTGTGTGACTTAGACCTTGTAATTACTTTGGAGACTCTCTTTGAACACCTATTTGACACGCATTAGAGGATTCCTGAAACAGGGGTCACAGTGATTTGTGGTCATTAAAGATTATTCTCATTGCAGTAATCCCTGGGACTGATACATAAAGTCTTTATAAACAAATACCGAGAGACTGTCTCTGTCTTGAAGAACTTACAATCTAAATAGAGAAAAAAAGCAAACAAAGGATTATCATCACCAGGGTTGGGTGGAGCTAAGAACAAACCCCAGATCTCCTGCACTGCTTTTGCAACATGTCTCTTCT